>CM060947.1:142080965-142146213 GCA_030765055.1 Mantis religiosa | reverse complement strand
CAGAAACAATATACATTCCTTATGAAGCAACATTTGTTGCAAATTGAAATAATGGGTGTTTAGCTCAAGGTAAAGCAATGAGGTTCCTCCCAGGGTATGTGTGGATATGTATGAGAAGGATAGTGTTTTAATGACATGCTCGTTTCAAACTCCTTTAATGACTGCTTCTTTTATTGTTACATTAAACTCGAAGTTGCCGACCAAAGGTTACCAATATATCACTGTTTAAAGTTAATGAAGGCGGAATGCTTATTACTCGATAATACTTAATTAGTTACGTATAAACCGATAAATATCTTCTCTCATCACTTCTGGTCTGTCCTCGACCAAGACAGAAGAAGAGGACTGCCCTAATCGGCTCCAATCCACGAACTGTCCTCTATAGATGTGCGTGAGTGTATAGCTTTCACTTTCTGGAAGCCCCTTATTTCAACCAAAAGATTCTCTTTGTGACTATTTTGTCATGCCATTATGAAGGGTCCGAAGAATAACCCCATTCAACAAAGTCAAAGTGCTACCCTTTAGAAAATCTGCTAAGGATACTGTTTTCTTACATTTATTTTGTTATAACAACTATCCTCCCCCAACTGCTATTTGACTCCATTGCACCTGCACGCGTTGTTGTAAACAAAGAACCAACATTCCTTTGAAATCCATCATGATTCTTTACTTATTGCAATCCTTTAATTTCGGTATCACTTACTTAAAAGTAAGAGCATTCGTACTGAAGAACTGAAGAGAAAATGCCCAGCTTAAAGCAATAAAATCACACAGATGGAGTTCACTATGAAAACGATAGTAATAGAAGCTAGAATATAAATTCCTCCTACTGTAAGAATGGTTTTAGATTGTTTATTTACATGTACATTTACGAGTAATGCTGTTGAAAATTAACTATATGTTGAATAAATTATCACTCAAGGGCTGCTGGTATAGCATAACATTTTAGCTACATAAACCTCTAAATTAGTTCAATGCGCGGAGTTCATATTCTTGTGGTTTTATATAAAGCACATATAAATCGGCAATATATTGCTTCTGATTTAGACAAGATTTGTTGTGTAGTACTTTTTCAGAAACATTAAATAAATACATTTATACCTGAATACAGCTTCATCTTTAATGCCTGCCTACGGTGGCTAAAATATTATATACAAGCGACTTCAGATGAAAGGCACTATTAAGGGTCTTTCAGTCATTAACAATAAGTTTTAGAAATAGGCTGGTATGCATGCGCGGTATTTTTAGTACAAATATTTCAAAACGTTTTATTGAAATTACTTACTCCAAATTATGATTATAAGGGAACATATTACCTTATCTATCGTTGTACACAAGCGTACATATATATTTTGACTGAACTAACACATATATAAGGTGATGAGAAAATGTTTCCTACATTTTATTTAATTAACATGTTTTTATAATAAAAGTAAGTACAGGTAAAATATTACTTCAAAATAAATTAGTTTATTAAAACAAGGGATTTATCGTACTTTACGTAACTTTTTATAGCATTGATCGATTCAGAGTGTTACATGTGCATTCTAGGTTAAAGATTATAATTGTGCATAATTTATGTAACATATCCAGTGTAATGATTCTTTCCTTCCACCATATTCCTGTACTGTGCATATTAATTGAATAATGTTTAGTTTTAAATTATAAGAACGCATTTTATATGTGAAGTCGCTAAAGAGTAAGGAAAATGGTGCGACGGTTACTTATCAGGTGTTTCTGTTTTCTGTAATAATTATTTCTTAACTACATATCCATATCTCGTGGCTGTATTTAGCTGCATTGTAATTTTGTTTTCTCCCAAATTATAGGTGGTTTATTTTAGACTGCAACCGATGGTAATGTCGGCGGGAAGTGCCATGTTATACAGGTGCTTGTGCAATAGAGCTAAACATGTGCTTCAACCTTGCGCACAACGCCCCTCGTTTTATTGCCACCACACCCGAACAAAATTTACTAAATGGGGGATGGCTTATATTCTAATCATATTCACAACAATGATCTAATCCATGATTTTAAGGGAAAAGGCAAAAGGAAAGCTGGAATGTAAAAGTAAATAACCATCTTGATTTTAATTGGGTGAAGCAAACAATATTGTTAAGTTAAGATGCTTTATGCAAGATTTTCTTGACAGGTGTCTTTAAAATTTCCTTATTAGGAGCTGTAGAAAATATGCATGTCATATTATTGGTTCGAATTTTCAATTACTTCTTATAATGGAAGGTCCTTCCTCCCTTCCCCCCTTCCTCCCTCCCTCCCTCCCTCCCTCCCTCCCTCCCTCTCTACCTCCCTCCCTTCCTACCTCCCTCCCTCCCTTCCACCCTTCCTTCCTTCCTTCCTCCCTTCCTTCCTGCCTTCCTTCCTTCCTTCCTTCCTTCCTTTCTCTCCTTCCTTCCTTTCTTCTGTCCTTTCCTTCCTTCTTCGTTTCTGTCCTTTCTTTCTTTCCTTCTTTCTTTGTTATTTATGTCTTTATTTATGTAATTCTCTCTTCCTATCTTTCTTTCCGTCTTTCTTTCTCTCTGTATGCTTCTTTCTTTGATTCTTTCTTTCTTCCTTCCTTTCTTTCCTTCTTTCTATTAGTCATGTAAGGAGTCTGCAATTTCAAAATTTCAAAAAATTAGCGACACTCTCTTTGAAAATCTGACTTTCGCTTTAGCTTCTGTACGAAATACGAAATGTGAATTTTAAGTTCTTCTGGATTAAGGAGAAACGGCATAACAGTTTTTATGAGTAGAGAAAGATATGTGAATCTATTATATCATTATTGTATTATATAAATGAGTTACTAACACTGGACTGCAAAACTCGAATGACCTTTTAGTATCAGAGTCTAATATTAAGCATTCATTTGAGGTTCTGTATAGTTGCAAAACGTTCAACTAAACGTCTGTATTGAAATATCCACATATTCTATGCATCTTTTGACATATTCTAAGTTTCAATTGGTAATGAGTTTGAGAATTAGTGATGTTTGCCCATAAGTTTTAAGCTCATCTCAAAACATTGCAAAGTGAAATGTACAGAAGGCTATATATTGAATTACGGCGACACATCGGTACAATAGCTGTCAGGAAACCGTGGGCGGAAGGGGGTTTTCCGTTAAGCGACTGTCGTTTTGTTGGCCGGACAGGTTTGCCACATTGAAGAGATAAGTTCGCTTGAGCAGACACTAGTCTTCAGCACCAGAAGGTGCGTGTCACACAGCAGATGTTGGTAAATGACGTGTACTCCACAGGCTGATCAAAAACCTATACTCGCTATCTATAGGCACTCTGTTAAGTAATGGAGCTATGCTTTGTTGATCTGCTCCGAAATCGTTGCACTACGCTATACAAATTACATACACGTTAGGCTTTCTGTCTTTTATTTGTATTCTAACTTCTGGAAACAATTTTTAGGAAAACTTACTACCCTGTCTAATGAAGAAAAACCTATCCAGAAGAGCGTTTTATACCTTTCGTTGTATATACCAAACGTTTTAATATTGCTTCTGAGATATACTTTAATATGTTGTTTATTATTTTAGCAATATATTTTATATATTGCATTTAGTGGACTTATTCCTCTATAATTATCAAAGATTTTAAAATCTCCTCTTTTAAATATAGATATAATTTGTGCTGTTTTCCAAGAGTGTAGAATGCTTTTGCTTTTCCTGTTACATTGCTCAAATAATTGTAATCGGAGGTGCTAACACTTTGGTACATCCTTAAAAACATTAAGAAAAAAAGAATGTGTATTAAAATAATTCAATAGCACAAAGATTTAAGCGAAAAGTAACCTTTAACTGTAACACCATAAGTTTGGAACATCATATTCATTTCTGACGTGGCAGTATTTGATCACCCTAGCTACTTGCTTTTACGCATGGCACATTAATTACTGTGGGTTTTCCATGTTTTCGTTTAAAGAATCTGGGAAAGACGTTACAAAGCTCTTGTAAGTTCTCAGATGCTACAGGATTTTTTGTGAATAAAAAGAACTTCACAGGGCACAACGTTAAGAACAATAACCGTCTAACGTACGCTGACCTGCCTCATTCTTAGTTTGGGACATAAATTAATGTATTGCCACTAGGCATTGTTTTGTCGCTTGTAAGCGAGCACCGAGAGAGATAGAAGCAGGGAGTGAAAGAGACAGATAGCGCTCACGCTACACCCATGCTTGCACTAGCAGAGACGGGACAGGGAGAGAAAGAGCCAAAGAAAAGTCTGGACAGTTCCCTCTTTTTCACCTGCCGCCTCGAAAGGCCGTGAAGCTTCGGTTGGCTTTTCCAAACTTCGAGAAACAGCTGCTCGTGTATAAACAAGACTTCGTCAGGGAGCCGAGGGACGTGTAGAGAAGCAGTAAGTCATGAAATTGTGCAGTGTGGAGACGTGTGGCAGTCGAACATGGAGAGTCATTCTGGTGATATCAGAGTTGTACAAAAGTCTTTCTGCAGAAATAAAGAGCATTTTAAATTTCTGCAAACTTGGCTTTTCATTTTAGGAATTCACAATTTCACCTTGGTGTCAGGAGTGGGATACACGACGTGGAAGCTGCAATGGCAAATATTTTAGAGAAGACGGAAGAAATGAAGACAGCGACTCACTCCCTCCCTGCGAAGAAGGAAGCGGCAAATAACAGCCTAACCACGAAAATGAAAGTGGCAAACGAAAGCCTGGCCACCAAAATATAAACCGCCTATTACAACCTAGCCGCGAAGATAACCGAAATGAGGGCTGCGAACGAGGCCTTCGCCGCCAAATTTGAGCAGCAGGAGGACGTCGCTGAGTTGGGCGAGCGCGTCGAAGACCTGCCGAGCCGTGTTAAGGACCTAGAGGATAAGGCCGACAGCAACACCAAGTCCCTAAAGGACATGCTAGAGGACATCGTCGGCAAAAGGATGAAGGATTTAAAGGCCGACGCACCAGGACGCGACACATCTGCGCCCGTCAAGCCACCTAAATACGACGGCGCGACAACTTTCGAAATCTTTTGCTACCAATTCGACGCAGTGGCCAAGCACAAGTCATCACCAGAAGAAGAGGCCACACAGTTAATAGCCAGCCTAGAGGGACGAGATACAGAGCTCCTAAACACGGTTCAGACAGCGGCAGTGCCCAAGAACACCTGGGAGGCCCTGGAAAACCGCTTCGGAAACCACCGCTTAGACACAGCCTACCGCAGCCAGCCTAAATCTAGGTCGCAGTACCCAGAGGAGACGCGCAGGAGTCCGCCCTGGCAATCGAGCCTTGGTCGAACTCCCACCCGAATTTGTATCCCGGGAAGCCACCTACACCTTCGCTGATGGGGTACGTGACACCGTGATTCGTCAGAACCTAATGCTCGGTGACTACAAGAACATCCACGAGGCACTAAAGGCCGCATTGAGGATGGAGGCGGCCAAGGTGACGGCTGCCACAACTTGCAGAACAAGGTGTGTCCACTACAATGGGGACCGAAGACTAGCCGAATGACGCCGACGAAGACCTAGTGGCGTGTGTTTGGGTGTGGCCAGCCGGGACACCTGGAGTGAGACTGCCCACAGCAGGGGGAAACGGTGGAAAACGAGTAAGGTTCGTCGTGGCGAGGGGCACGTCGGTGCCATCACCACCATCCCCTGGAGTGACACTGCGAGCCGTCAGCCGAAGGATGGATGACAGCCTTATCGTGGACGGTTGGGTGGAAAAGAGGCCGTGCCACCTGTTTGTGGACACCGGGCAGCCCTGAAGTTAATCAGAAGTGACGTGGTCAGGGTTTTGTCATCGAGAAAACCGAGCCGACTATACTAGCTATTGACGGCATTGGGCGACGCCTTGCCTGTGGAGAGGGAGGCCCTGCTGAAGTTGACATTCGGACGAAGTGACATATGTCTGTGTGTGTTCCTCGCGGAGGTGGCTGAGAAAGTGATACTGGGACTGGATGCGCTCAAGAGCCACGAGGGGACGGTCGACGTTGGCAAGGAAGGTCATGCGGCTCAAAGGAGAAGAGGTGATACTCCGACAATCCAAAGAACGTCTTAGAATTTTGCAGCGTCGTCCTGAGGGAAAATATGGTTATCCCCGAGAGAAACGAGGTGGTGGTGTTGGTGCGACTGGAAGGCCAGCGAACAAAGAACTTGAAGCTGGAGCGTTTGCATGGGCTCTGTGTAGCCAGCACATTGTTGCCTTGCTAACAGGAGCTGCCGGTGAGGTTGCTGAACCTAACAGAAACCGATCACGACTTCCAGACCAGAAAGGAGTTTGGTACGTGCGAGCCCATGGTCAGCATAACACCAATCGACAAAACCAGGAGCCGCTGCCGACGCAACACATGGGACCCTGGCTGGAAGGCTTACTGGAGAGAGCCACGGCAACAGCGACTACGGCCGAACGGACGGAGTGCTCCACCACATTGACACCGGAGACGCCCGGTCTATTCAGCAACCACCTAGACGCGTTCCGTTGGCGAAACAAGCGGAGGTATGAGACATACTGGAGGAAATGAAATCCAGAGGAGTGATTGAAAAGTCTGACAGCTCGTGGTGTTCCTCTGTAGTCTTGGTGAGGAATAAAAATAGCGAGTTACGCTTCTGCGTGGACTACAGGAAGCTGAACGCTATCACCAGAAAGGGCTGTTTCCCCTTACTCCGGATTGACGACGCCCTGGACACGCTTGCTGGTGCGCAGTTGTTCTCGACCCTGGACTTGAAGTGGGGTTACTGGCAGGTGGCTCTAGACCCCAGAGACAAGGAGAAGACCACATTTTCGACAAGCCAAGGGCTTTGGTAGTTCACAGTTATGCCCTTTGGTCTCTGGAACGCACCAACCACCTTCCAACGTATCAGGAATGAGAAGATTGCATTATGACGTCTGCCTGCTATACCTGGACGACATCATCATCATCGGCAAGAGATTGGAAGACGATCTCGACAACCTGAGCAAGGTGTCACGAGACTGCAGGCGACCAACCTGAATGAAACGCGAAGAAGTGCCAGCACTTCCGCAAGGAAGTCAACTAGTACTCTGTTACACATAGTCTCAACAACTGGAGTGGCTACAGACCAGGAGAAGACACAGGCCGTGAGAGATTATCCTCGCCCAAAGGATAAGCGAGAATTCCGAAATTTCCTGGGACTGTGCAGTTATTACTGCCGCTTCATAAAAGCCTTCTCCAACATGGGCAAGCCCCTCACACACCTGACAGTGGCACACCGGCCTTAAGCGCGGACGGAGAACACCAAAGGCGCTTTCCAGCATCTGAAGAAGGCACTGCGCAGTGCTCCTATTTTGGGACTCTCACAAGCTTCACAGTCTTCATTGTGGACACCGACGCCAGCGACCATTACACTGGAGGCATCTTATCCCATTCCAGGATGTCCATGAGCGGGTGATAGCTTACTACAGCAAGACGCTTTCCAAAGCAGAGAAGAATTACTGCGTCACCCGGCGATAGGTGCTGGAGGAAGTAAAGACCTTGAACCCCATCCACAAATACTTGAAGGGTAAGCCATTCCACCTGAGGACTCACCACTTCGCCCTAACCTGGCTACTGAGTTTTAGAAATATGGAAGGCCTGACAGATCGTTGTGTCCAAAGGCTGCAGGATTACGACGTCACCTCTGAACATCGTAGAGAGGAGAGCCACGGCAACGCAGACGCCATATCTCGATGACCCTGCCCAGAAGAGTGCGTTCAATGCACAAGAGTGGAAAAGAAAGTACGTGCCGCAGTTGTCAGAATGGACACAGCAGTGCCTGCGGACGGTTAGGATTGAGCAGGCCTGAGGAGGGAGCAGCTGGCGGACGCCGACTTGGGACCACTCTTGAGGGAAGTGGAAGCAGGGATAAGACAAACCTGGGATGGAATCATACCATTGAGCGCTACAAACAAGTAGTACTGGGTCCAATGGGACTCACTGAAGATAAAAGAGGGCGCACTGTTCCGGGTTTAGTCCAGAGGTTCTACTCCCATTAGTCCTGAACCCGTAGGAACTGGACCCGGGCCTCCTTCATTCAGGGAGTTATCCGAGCTGTCCCAAAGGGCGCTCGGCGTCCTCCGTGGGGCTTTCCATAGGGCAAGACCTAGAGACTAACAAGCCCCCTATCTGGTCCTATGGACTCAAGACGGGATGGAAGTGGATACGCCTGGGGCCGCCTGGTGATCTAGCACACCTACTAGCTTTGCAGGCTAGTACCCGGGAGAATTAATGGATTCCCTCAACCCCGTCCGAAGACGTACCCGATTCCCACGGGTATCGGGAACACACTGCCCCCCCGAGTCCATCCCAATCCGAACAACTTCCGAAGGAGGGACTGTTCCGGGTATGGGAATCACCCGATGGGAAGACGTAGATGGAGCAGTTGGTACTTCCCCGAAGTAAGGTCCCGGAAGTCTGGGAGTAAGGGCACGCCGGTACTTCAGGAGGACACCTGGGAGCAAACCGAACGATCGACAAACTCTGACAGCGCTACTATTGGCTGAGGTTCCGAGCAGACGCTGAGAGATTGTGCCGTCAAAGTTACTTGTGCGCGGCGAGTCGCGGGTTCCAAAATAGGAGCAGGGGTCGCATGCAGCAGTCCTCGGAGCGCCATTCGAACGCGTAGCTGTCGACATAGCTGGACCATTCACAGTGTGTGAGCGAGACAACAAGTAGCTGATTGTGGTCGTGGAGTACTTCACCGAGTGCCCGGAGGTGTGTGCTATCCCGAACCAGGGTGCTCGGACAATCACCGACTGCCTCATGGAGCAGCTGTGCTTCCGTTTTGGGGTACCGTTAGAGCTGCACAGCGACCAGAGCACCAATTTTGAGTCTGTCCTAATGAAGCAGGCACTGGAAAGACTGTGGGTTAACAAGACCCGCACAACACCTCTACATCCTCAGTCAGACGGTATGGCCGAGAGGTACATCGAGACCTTAGAAGAACATTTGAAGGTGTCGTGGCCAGATAACACTGAGATTGGAACGTCAAAGTGCCACTGTTCTTGCTGGCATACCGCTCCTCAACACATGGCACACCTCAACCATTTCTTGACAATGGCAAGCTTAATGTGTGGCTGAGAGCTACGCCTCCCTTGTGATGTGACTTGTGGAAACCGAATATGTAGAGAACCTGGTGGAGCATCTCCACGAGATGCATGACATGGCTCTTCAGAATATCCAGAAGGCGAGCGACCGCATGAAGCCCCGATACGACAAGCAAGCCAACAGCCAAGGATTCCAGCAAGGTGACCTGGTCTGGTTGTACCACCCTATTCGTACCAAGGGATGCTGCCCGAATCTTCAACAACCATGGCAAGTAAAGAGAATGGGTGGTAAAGTGAATTAACGACATGGTCTACAATATCCAGAAGGTGCCCCGTGGAAAGATGTGGTACAAATGGATCGCCTGGCCCGCTACGATGATGCTGTTCGGAACGACCAGCCTTTAGGAGGAAGCAGTGTCACGAGCCATTGTTTTGTCGCTCGTAAGTGAGCACCGAGAGAGTTAGAAGCGTGGGGTGAAAGAAACATATAGCGCCCAAACGACGCCCATGCTTGCACTAGCAGAAATGAGGCAGGGAGAGAAAGAGCCAAAGAAATGTCTAGACAGTTCTCTCTTCTTCACCTATCGCCTCGAAAGGCCGTAAAGCTTCGGGTGGCTTCACCAAACTTCGAGAAACAGCTGCTCGTGTATAAACAAGAGTTCGACAGCGAGCCGAGGGACGTGCAGAGAAGCAGTGAGTCATTGAGTTGCAATTGTGCAGTGTAAAGGTGTGGCAGACTGACATGAAGATTGCGTTCGTGTGTGGTACGTCATTCTGGTGATATCAGAATTGTACAAGTGTCTTTCTACGGAAATAAACAGCATTTTAAATATCTGCAAACTTGACTTATAATTTTACGAACCCACAAAGTCACAATATTAATCATAATTGATCCTCACGATAGCCATCGCTCCATTCGCAGTCAACACTTTCTGGACTAAAATTAAATGAGAATGTAAGTCTTTATATGAAGAGGAGTAAAGAAATGCAAATATACCAATTTCCTATATCTGACAACTAGTTATCTTTATCTAGCTAAACGTAGTGCAGACATTTTTATATTGTGAACTCAAATGCAGAAAATGACTAAATAAAAACGCGAAATGTAATAAAATGACAAAATAAAAACGTAAAGTAAAGAAAGTGCTAATCTAAAAATTGACCAAATAAATACTCGTTTTCAAATCTGGCACCCATGATAAGAATGTATTACACGTTAGAAATATTTATAATATAACAATTAAAAGGTTGCATGTCGTTATAATCCAGGCTGTGCAAATTAAAATTGTTTTTCAGCTATTCAACTTTCTCATTTTACAGTTGTTCATATTAATGTTGAACATTTTCTATCCATGCTCAAAACTAAACTTTGTGGCGTAAAAGCCCAATGCCTTCCACCCGCATGCTGCGTCCTCCTTCTCTAGCTACAAAGGGAGCAGTAGCGGAGGGTGGACCGTGTCTAGCGTCACAAGACTCTCCGGGCCGGTGAATGCAGTTTTACAACTTGGAGCTGTTACTTTTCCCTGAAGTAGCTCCCCAATTGGCCCCGTAGGGACCTCAGAGTTTGAGTAGGTCCATTCCGGACCCTGCCTCCCAGTGTCTCTTCGGTTTTCTCAGAAGCAAACTCGTGGTCGCTATTTGTACAACTTTGAATGAAATATACGTGACTTTAGGATCAGTTTGACATAATTTTCTGTGTAGTAACATTAATCTTGTTCTTCTATCACCTTAATGTATTCGTACTCAGCGTATACATTTTTTTCTGTTTTAGTCTTTTAGTCATATTCTTACTCTTAATAATAAATATAAAATACAAAATGATAGTTTAATATAAAATACTTTGAAAGCTGACTTTCAGGGTGTGCCCTTTAAGAAGAAACATAGCTTTCTGCGGTGAAATAACTCTTAATCTCTCTCTCTCTCTCTCTCTCTCTCTCTCTCTCTCTCTCTCTCTCTCTCTCTCTCTTCCCCGTTCTCTACCTCACTCTCTCACAAACACAATTTTCTTTCTTTATATTATTAGGATAGATATGATTGTAATAATATTATGCAATTTGTTACATTTTATTCATGAATAATAATCAATGTAAAACTTACTTTTCTTATATGACAACAAATCGTCTTCTAAAATGAACAATAAATGCTGTAACAACTTGTTAAATGCTCAGTAACTATCTTCTGTTGTGATCTTTCTGGTGTATTATTTTTGAATGCGGGAGAAGGCAGGAGATGAGCAGTAGGTTATCATTGTCATCTCAGTTCTCGACATGGGAGTGATACAGATCAATAATGTTAATTTCCGTCGGCTAATTTAACATCTGGCATGCCTATTTGCTAATTACTTTCTAACCTCAGTCGTTAGCAGTAAAAAAACAAACGGGTAATTGAGGTGAACATCATGCATTTGGTATACATTCGTGAAACAGCGGTCTCAATGTTACAAGCAAAACAAAATGCAAACTTCTCTTGGGCACGGGAAAGCTTTCCTCCTATATAAAAGTTTCTTTTAAGCCCAAAATATTTCTCAAGTGTGACCTTAAAGTTAAGCATTTGAGGTACTACAATAATTGAGAAAGTTTCTATATTTTGCGTAACTTGCAACCAATGGTGATTAAATGTACCTGCCACAGGCAAAGTACTGTACCTTAATGTACCTTATATAAAAGACTGCGCGCGTAATAAACTATGAATGTGCCTGAATATCCCTTAATGTACCTCTAAAATCTCACTTGTATGATCAGATACATTGTGTAACTAATGCTTGTGTAGATATGAGCCCAAGTATATCGATCTCACATTCAAAGGAGCTAGGGTTCAAATGTCAATTAGGGTTAGTTAACTGGATAAGATTTCCCTTATCCTGAGAAGACGAAAGTCGGGTACTCTAAGCTCTAGAGACTAAGTCTATATGAAAACCAGTAAAACAACTTCGTTCATTCATTACCTTTTTGATTAAAGGACGTTTAATTGAACTAAAAATGTAGATTGGGATCGAGCGGAGATTACCTGTAGCAAGCTTTCTTCTGACATATTACGTAAATGCAACGAGCAGTTGTGTAAGCATCGAATGGTTGCATACTGGGAGCCACCCTGCGATCCTAGTGAGGAAATATTTTATTAAGCTTGTAACACTTATCATGAATCCTCGCTGGCCTTTTTGTTACACCATGCCGGGTCGTCAATTTGAAGTACTGAATGATGATGATGCCTACTTCCATATAGAGATCAGTGAAGATGATACCTTCACATTGTCTTGAAGTTTCCTGCTGATGATATTTCTGACTACCTGATCGAACAGTGAGCAACTTATCTCAGGTATGCACGCATAAAAGGACGGCACTGATTCTGGACAATCTAAACACTTACGCGCAGAAACTGTCAACCAATGGAAACTACAGTATAGATTTACGGTTTTAAAATAACTTATTCATGTGATAACTATAATATCAAAATAGTTCGCGGCGATACTCTAAGCCAAAACTTCTCTACCAGGCGATAGCTTATGGTTCTGTTACTTACTATATTTTAATAATAGTTTAATAATAGTCTAAAAGTCAGGAGTGACTCTTTGAGCTTCGCCTTTACACATAAACGACCAGATAAGATGTGTTCTGACTTCTGCCCAAAATATACGATATTATGCTTAAAATTTTCCTCCTGCTGATCATTCTAAGTCCCCTAATCCTAGCTCCTAATCCTATGTTGCCCGGTCAGTTCCATTTTTCTAATATGTGCTGCTTTCCAACTCAGAAGCCTTCTGTAAATCTCTGAGAAATCCCATCTATGTTTTGTACCTAATATGACAATATTGTTTACCAACATTAATTCGCTCTCGCAGTTAATCGAGCTAATTTTGTGAATATATCTAAGAACTTTAACACCTAAATGTTGGATCTTAGGAGCTTGAGGGTAATTACAGGGTAATGAACGAGTTCGAACTGGGAATATTAGGAGACAGTCCTTGTTTATGCCCATTATGCCAACCGATTTGCTCTCCCTTCGTCCTTCTTTGCCAGGCGTAACGGTGGGGTCGTTGTGTCTACTTGCGGTGCTGTGCCCTGGTTTTCGATGGTGACTTCGTTAATTTGTTTCTTTATCACTATTAGTGTGCATGGGGTTTTGCAGTTCAATAACAGGAGCCTTCCTCCCCGTCTGACTAATACTAATCCGACCATATCAAGGAACTTATGCATGCAAACATACAACCATACTACGACCCTGGTAATGTGTAGAACCAGTCATTGCTCAAAACTAGTCGCTTAGTTCTAGATAGAAATGCAAAGAATGGGAGTTCTGCTAAGAAATATTTGAACTAATTCTGTTAATCTGCAGGTCAGTAATATGGTTGCGAATGTTCGCAAGAGTAGGCAAGAGGTCTGGGGATCCTTTTCCCCAAGAATGCTGCCGAGTGCAGGAAAACCATTTTGAAGAATCCTATTAGATGAGGCTATGTATAATGCTTCTTGCAATTGGGTTTTTGAGCTGTGCAAACGTGGGGATAGAGAGTAGCTGCTTCACAATATACGTGAAGAACTGTGCGATCTGTACTAACTTCGGCGAATCTCTACACAAAACTGTAATTTATAGCTGAATACATATCGCCGTTCCGCTAGCTGCAATAATTCGGAAGTAGTTCCCTAAATTCGTCGATACTGAAATGTTTGTGAGATACTGCCAAAGATTGTGTAAGTGTCAGATTTCTTTCTCTTAGACACCTAGATGCAGTACCTAAGGATACATGCGTATCCACATGCGTATAGGACTCACAAATACCTGTGGCGTGGCTATAGACATTTGAAGCATGAACTTATAACATCGAAATAGACATGAAATTTCCCTATTTTTTTAGGGGGCACGTAACACAATATTGTCAAGCGTAATATAATAGAAACGTTTCAAGTGTGGAGCTAAGTACCGAAATGTCCGATAATTTCCTTAATACTGTCACCAATCGCATTGTTGTAGAGCTTCCGCAAAGCCAGAGCTGGGCACGTGGGCAGGAAAGAAAGAGGCAGAGAATGGCGCATGGACAGGAGAGCTGGACGCTTGCCAAAAGGAAGAAAGAGACAGAGAGAGGCTCCGGAATATTCCGTCTTTCCCTTGCCGCCGCGATTGTTCTCGGAAAATCTATGGCATTCTAGAACAACGACTGCGAGGTATAAATAGCGGCAAAGTGTGAGAAGGACTCAGTTGTGTAGCTGAGTTGAGTTATGTGATGGTTATTGCGACAGTGGACATTTGAAGTGTACCGAAGTGCTTTCTTTTGTTTACGTGCAGCAGAGCACTGAGTCGACCTTAAAGACAGTTGCAACTGCTGCAAGGGTTGTACAAATTTTCTAAAATAGTGTTCTAAATTTCTGCAAATCATAATTTTGATTCTACGATCCCATCAAGTCACAATACTAAGACGGGTGATCTTCCAAGCTCCTCTAGCCGGTTAAAACATGTAGAATATTTTGTCAGGGTAGGTTAAAAAGTCCATTTGTGTCTTATTGTTTTATTTAATGGTGGGACACACACACTTCTACATTCAAATGAGCACGAAAAAATGTCAGGATGGCAGTCTTCGATTCACTGGTACATTTTATTTGTGCGTAAACGAGTTTGATTTTGCACCGCATAACATATCAGGTTGTTGTGGAACTCCTAAGAAAATTTCTTACTGAAATAACACATTAGTTCACTAATGCCTGGTATTGGATCATTTATGCTCCACTTCCCGAGTGATAATTTCCAGTTTTGGTTATAAATTTTTCGATGGAAGTGTATTTTAATCCACTTTCCATGTCTGTTGTCATGGCTGAAAATTGAATTTTTAACATTCATTTTTTGTGTAATTTTACGTCCTCCAACGTTAAGTCATATCGGACGGTGAATGAAATGGGTGAAATGATGCTCAAATGTGTCTAGGGTCCATGGAGCTTAGAGCTACCCGACATTCGTCTTTAAGAATAAGGAAAACCCCCGGATAAAACATTATCCAGGTGGCTCACCATGACCGAGATTCGAACACGGGACCTCTTGAACGTGAGGCAGACACGCTAACATCTACACTGCCAAGGCGGGCTTAATATTCATTGTCAGTATTTGTGTGTTCTAACTAATTTATTGCTTGTAATGACTAGGAAATGGATATCCTGAATTTTCAGGGAGTAACCTGTGTAACTTCTTCATTCGGAAGAATTTCGTTTAATTTTGCATAACTAGTAATTGTAAGAATCATACAAAACTGTATATACGTATTTTTAAAAAGTATCAATATATATCATAAAGCGTTTGTGGTGTTAACCATTGTCGGGATATCTGATGTTATTGATTTAAATGATTCAATACGACTTGATTTTTTAATACCATGTCATGGTTCGGTTGTTTCTCACAGAGAGGTATGATTCAGGCGGTAGCGTCTGTTGCCCTCATTTGGCAGGTCGTGGGTTCATATTTTACTTCATAGCTCGTTCTGATTGGTTATTTAAGTGGGAGGAAGTTTTGACGTGCATGGTAAGGAATTCGCTCTCTGTAAATCCTCATCTTTCGGATGGAGTAGGTCTCCGGGTCCCGAGCACTCCGGGGAAGTGTAACCTGCAGAGAGGGAGCAGCCACCGGGGAGTTAAAACATCTAACTGTTAGGAACTCTGCTCTCTGATGTCGTTTCTTCTCACCTCGCCTCATCCTTTTGGAGTTACCCTATTAGGACCATAGACACAAAAATGTACACGTGGTACTAACTCTCTCCTCCGAAACTTGTCATAGAATCATAGTCCTTGTTTCAAGAACGGAATTTCAAACACAGCCTATAGTGACCCGGTTTGAAGCATTTGACTTTCACCCTCCTGTGCTCCTCTTATATGTTTGTAAATAAGCGCGCAATGGAGTCATTTCTACAAGCGCATTAACAAGAAGTAGATGCAAAAATAAACTTTTGCAAAACAGCTTTAAAAACCATATAAAAGTCACTGGTTGTTGCATATATTTTAGGGCTATAAGGTAGAGCTAAGTTTTATATAGGTTCTGAATTTAAGTGCTCAATGTGTTCTCCAAAATCGGTCAAACCGTGCACTTTGGGAAAATAGGAAGAGGAATAGTAGTGCATCGCACTTTATAGACTGGACCATTTACCATCGATACAACTTCTCATACTAAAATGTTCTTTGTAAAAAGAAACTAAAATAATGGTAAGGGATATTTCAAAGGCAAATTCACCTTCAGAAATTGACTCACGAATCTTCAAGTTTCTGTGCTGAAGTTAATCGTTAATCTAGATCCATCGAAAACATCTGAATAAGACAAGAGAATTTCATAGCGAATCTGCAAATTTGATACCGATAGCTCACTGGTAGATCGATATATGGACATTCGTGATTCGAGTCCAAGGCATGGCACTGACCGGACCTGTTTAATACTCTTGTCTCCATTTTAGTATGTGAAATCAATAAATTACTATTATTCACAACTTCACAAGCTTGTTCTTTAAATTACATTTTGATGACATCAGCCATTACACTAAAATTTATCGACTACACGAAGTTTACTATAAATATTGTAAAATTTTATATTTATATTCTGTGACTTTAAAAATACTTTGAAGCCATAAATTCAAAGTAAATGTTAACATTTTGATTTATACATATCCCTTTTTATATAATTTAGGTTAAAAGTCCAGAATAAGAATTAACTTATTTTGAAATGTGAGCTTCCTGGAAACTAGTTTATACAGAAGTGTCACTTTTTCAAAGTAATCCACACGATGCAGTTTTCATACTGTGAGTTTGTGGGTTCGTGAAATGAAAAGTCCAATTACACAAACTCAACAATGTTTTTTATTTCCACCGACTTACAGTTGAACACTTGCCGATTACACAGAATTACGTCATGCACACAGTTACAATTCACCAGTTCGTCCGTTGCAGTTCCACTGTACGCTCACAATTACGTAAATTCTTCCTTTGCACGCACACAGTCTTCTCGTTCACTAACATAGCGCTACTTCGCTGCTTGCCAAGCACTGACTGACTGACTGACTGACTCAATTCACTCACTGCAGCCCTTTTTATAGGGATATCGCCGTCTTCTCGAAGCCTTTAGTTTTCCTTGAATCACCGCGAAGGTTCCAGGTGGCAATGGAAGGGGAAAGAGACGGCCAGCGACAAGTGACATTTCCCTAATCATCCCCTCAAATAGTCACTGAGATTAATGGGAGGGTGTGGCTCGGCTGCCTCTGGTCCCTTCTCAGCTGTCGTTGGTTGTGCTTTCCGCTAATTGGGTGACAATACAATGCCTCTGAAATTTGACATGTAGATTCTCAAAGGAATAGCAATTAAATTTCTCTTGCAAACTATTTGGAACAAGTTTTCAATTATCAATTTTATAACTATTTAAGGTGTTCAAAAACCGAAAATTTTAAATTGTAAAATTTAAACCTCTTTTATTTTGAAGTAAGGCTGTTAAAACAAGATTATGTAGCATATTTGAGCGTTATGGTGCTATAAATTAAATCTTTTAAATGTATTTTTTTTTAAATTTCATCGTGTGGAGAATTTAGCGCGTTGTTTACATAAGACAACACAAAAAACAAGGCTGTGGTTGAAAATTTAGAAAATAATTATAATTTAGCGCCGCTTTATATAATTTAACTTACGATACATTAAAAGGTTGAAAAAAGTATTGTTATTTTAGAATTCATAAACTCCTGAGAAGAGAATTCTGGAAATTATAAGATCTGTTTTTGTTTGTTTGTTTTTGGTTGGCCCGAAAGCTTCTATTCTGACAGTAACTTCAATTTGTACCTCCCTGAGTATGAAACCTTAATAAGGCTGCAAACCCCTTTGCTCCTCCATTTAGTTTGTCATATCTCCTTTCAGAGGCTTTCGCCAAGTAATTAGCGTCACAAAAGTTCTTCTTATAGTGTTTTGTTACTGTTTAACTAAGCGACTTCTGCTAGCCACTTTAGCCATTTTACAAAATACGATCTGAAGGCATTTCTGAAGTCTTTAACTGCGGCGTTATTGACCACAACTGTACCGGTAGGTATCCTTTGTAAAAGAAAACTAATTTGTTAACCCCGAAGATTCCCCTAACATTCTATGATACTAACTAGTTTGTCTGCTCTCGTTATCCGATATTTCACTGCATCATTTGAGCTATCACGTATAACAACTCTTGTTTTATAGAACCCTTACGTCACAGAGCGGAGACGAGTCGATCCCTCAGGAATCCATAAAATCCGCAAGGACATAAAACAGGAGCTGTGGAGAGAGGAAAATATCCCCAGCGTACATCATATTCACTATGATTACATACAAATTGATTTCAACGCGAATATGTGAAGTGCCAGTAGATCTAGGCTTAAGAGAGATAGAGAGTTTTGAAAGGGTATTGATAGGCTTGGTTGTTAATATTACTAATTCATTTATTCTTGGTCAGACCACTCCCTACTAAAATAACATTAGGCGTGCCTTAGTTAACATCTTTTTTATAAAGTCCCAGTCTAAATAAAAGCTTGTTTAATATTTTTAAGTAAGAAAGAGATATGATGGGTGATCTTAAACCTTGGTTAAGAGAAGGGAATGTTTACCTATGTTAAGTTTATGTATGCACAAAATGGGATATCAAAGAATTTGCCTTGCTCAGGTGGTTCATCTGTAATCACAAGTTTTCCTTTCTTTTTGCTTCTTCTGTTCTGTAGTTTTCAGTGTGCCTCTCTGTACCGGAATCAGAGATTACATTCCTTGAGTTTCAACTTATTGACATTGTTAATTCAAACTACACGGACTAAACTGTGTTCCTTCTGATAACTACGAGGACTGACACTGACTTTTTTTTCACAGATGTTTATTACTGCAATTCAATGTTTACATGATCTGTTTCAAAGTAGTCCTCTCTCAGTTCAAGGCACTTTTTATAGCGCCTCTGCCAGTCCTTGAGCACGTGCTACAGACCATTCCTTGTCAGGTCCTTGAGAATCGCCTCACTTTTCTTGAGCACTGGAATGATTTACCAGCGTGCAGTTCCCTCTCACGCTACTGTTACAGAAGCATACTACACGTCAATATTGGCTACACTGAAGAAGCACATTGCAAAGAAACGACCAGAGCTTTTTCGGACTGGGTGGCGACTTCATCATGACAATGCACGGCCTCAAGTCACAAATCAAGTCATGCAGTTTCTGGCTCGATTCAACATTACCTGTGTACCACTCCACCTTATAGCCCCGATCTTACATCCTGTGAATTTTTTTATTCCCATCACTAAAGGTAAAGCTTAGGGGTATTCGAATTGAGAACTCTGAAGCAGTGCTCAAGAAAAGTGAGGCGATTCTCAAGGACTGACAAAGAATGACCCGCAGCACGTGTTCAAGTTCTGGTAGAGACGCTATAAAAGGTGCATTGAAGTAGGAGGAGACTACTTTGAAAAAGATCATGTAAACATTGAATTGCAGTAATAAACATCTTTGTAATCAGAAACACAATCAGTCTCAGTCTTTGTTGCTCAGCTCTCGTAGATGAAATGTGCACCAGACACTACTATATCATCACTTTATGCATCATTGGATATGACTGTAGTGTCCACTGTTTGAAACTCTTCTATTGCTGTGAAGAAGTGCTTTACCCTATTTCAATTAAAGATACTGCTCTGATTCATGTTTTACTGCATATTGTTTCATTTTGCTCTAATGCAGTATTCTTCTCGTAGACAATATTAGTTTTTGTAACCATAATTGTTTTATTTTGGAACATCACTGAAGTTTGTTTTGTTTCCTTTGGAGATGTTTCCTGTTTTGTATTTTGATTTTCGTTATAATTTTTTCTAGTGCTCAGGAAGAAACTCTAGTTAAAGACAGATTTAGAATCTGGGAATGCCGAGCAGCTGGTCCCGGACCAGTGAGCGAGCGTGGGGTTCCAAACGAGATTCATCTCGTGTAGTTGCCAGGCTTCTTCGTGTAGCCGACGCATCATGAGTTTGGATACCAGTCCCTCCTGCAAGGACAGATAACCGTAGTGCCACTCCTACCCGACAACATCAGTTGAATGAATGAATGAGTAAAATAATGAAACCTGTAAATCCCTTGAGAGCAAAAGGCCTCCTGCTGCGCAGGCAGTAGTAATTGAGATGCTCATAAGGACTGCAAATCCTAAGAGCCTTATGCAGCTGCTCCGCTCCAGTATCGCCATACTTTCGTGTCTTTAGTACTGTCGCTGTTTAATTCACACAATTAACACATACACCATTGGTGTGCATATTTAGCTATGATACACACTTACAGAGCGCAAATTCCACCACATAGCTCCGTGGATGTTCCGGCTCCTTCCAACCAGAAAGACTCGATTGAAATGATAGTGAAACGAAGTGGAGGGGGAAAGTCGCAGAAAGGATAGTAACCAACCTAGCATTCCTGCGGTGCCTAACAGAAATTGCAAAAAATATTTAAGCAAATTATTAGGATACCAGGATCGAATTTGGGACTTTCTAAATTGAATGGCCTGGCCGCTCGTTTCCTATATATTTGTATCGTTTATATCGTTTTAACCACCAAAAAGTTAACTCGAAAGAGTTAAATTAGATGCATCAAAGATGTTGCAATAGAAAGTTTCCATAATTTTAGTACATAAATCGGTATTCTAAAGTAACCTGCGCAATGTACTTTTAACAATTGAGGCATTAAACTGCTTACATAGGTTTTTTCCTAAGTCTGGGAAAGTGGTGAAGAATCCAGTAAATTAATTAATATGACTATTAGTGACTTTGGTTTGAAGTGAGGGCCTGAATTTAAACATCAATCTTATTCTTTTTCTTCTTTTCTTTTTCTTCTTCTTCTTCTTCTTCTTCTTCTTCTTCTTCTTCTTCTTCTTCTTCTTCTTCTTCTTCTTCTTCTTCTTCTTCTTCTTCTTCTTCTTCTTCTTCTTCTTCTTCTTCTTCTTCTTCTTCTTCTTCTTCTTCTTCTTCTTCTTCTTCTTCTTCTTCTTCTTCTTCTTCTTCTTCTTCTTCTTCTTCTTCTTCTTCTTCTTCTTCTTCTTCTTCTTCTTCTTCTTCTTCTTCTTCTTCTTCTTCTTCTTCTTCTTCTTCTTCTTCTTCTTCTTCTTCTTCTTCTTCTTCTTCTTCTTCTTCTTCTTCTTCTTCTTCTTCTTCTTCTTCTTCTTCTTCTTCTTCTTCTTCTTCTTCTTCTTCTTCTTCTTCTTCTTCTTCTTCTTCTTCTTCTTCTTCTTCTTCTTCTTCTTCTTCTTCTTCTTCTTCTTCTTCTTCTTCTTCTTCTTCTTCTTCTTCTTCTTCACTTCATGGCACAGGGAATCAAGTGGCTGCTCTGACTTCAAAGTTCTTTAGTCATCGTTTCCTGGATGTGCTCAATGATCTCCTTCCTTTACGATAATATTACATTATTTGTTTAGTAAGTCTGTTATCTGATATTCTTTCAACACGTTCTTTCCACTTTTGTTTGAAGTCATTTAACCTTTCATTTATATTAAAAATTCCTAACTCCTCTATAACTCTTCATTTTTATTAGGTCCCTCTTCCCACATCCCTTCACACTTCTTAAGTATTTCATTTCTGAAGCTTGTATTTTACCCCGTTGCTTTTTAGTTAGTGTCCAGGTATCAATTTCGTATGCTAAATAGTTAGGTCTGTAAAGCCTTAATTTTGTTTCTTTGTGGATTTGTTTCTAAATGTCCTATTGATTGTTCCATACACTCTTTGAAGTTACCATATTTCATTGTCCATATCATATTACTTATTATAACCAACATCACTTTCCAAGCATTTGAAATTCCTCATTTATGCAACGCTTCCTTACAGCTATTTTTATCCTAATTGGATCTTTCCCTATGAATGCCATTATTTTTTTTTTCGTAAAATAAATTTTCATCCTATATTGTTTACAAATTTCATTAAGTTTAAAACTAGATATTTTCAGGACTGACTCACTATTTTGAATAACAGCCAAATAGTCGGAAAGCAGTAACATATTTAAAAAAATTGTTCTTTGACCTAATTTTATACTGTAAGACAAGCACAATTAAAACCACACTCACACTCTCAGAAAGAGCATGCACCCAGAGGATGTTAGAAACCGATTATGAGATACAGCAAGTGGCAAGTACCATTTTAAGATCCCGTCTCAAATTTGTTAATTGGATTTCATAGATATGCAAATAACATTCAGCAACAAAATGATTACCATACTAAGTGATGGTCGGTTGCTATAACACGTGTATTATACAATTTAGAATCATACATTTATAGGAACTGGGTGAGATAGGTCCATAGTAACGAGCAGAACTTGCATTTAGGAGGTCCCGGATTTGATTTCGTTGACCACTCATATTGACCTTCGGTCTAACAGAGCAATGCTGAAATGATTGTGTCCTAGAACTTTCGTTCGCTCATTTTCCTTTCATTCCAATCCCTTCTTTACTTTCTAGGGCGTTTAGGTTTAGGTTTCGTGGCGTTTAACTGTGCTGGATGGACGGCGCAAATGCTTGCTCAGCGGAAAGAATATCCTCTTTAGCTCTGGAGGACTGCGTAGTCAATAGGTTTGCTTAGGTGCTGTTTAGGAAATGGGATGCCTTTTCGAGCCTGGAACTCTTACATATTTCCACGGTCTCTGAATCGGTTTGTCTGTGCATGTAGCCTCATACAGTTCCTTCAGTATGTCTTGGGGGGATGGTAACTACAATAAATCCAAATATGTATATCGTAGAGTGCAACGTGTTTCCTACGTTGTATCACCTATATAACTATAATATAACCTATTTTCTGTTAAGACAATCATTGGTTTCAAAGTCAAAATGAGTATTAAATTTCAACATTATTGTAATTTATCAATGAAAACCAGTTTAAACTTACTACTCTTAATAAGAAGGCTGAAAAGTCATGTATACCAACTTAAAATTGGTGTCATGTCTAGATAACTAACTCTAAAACAGAATCTAAGCTAATGTACGTGTTTGGTATAGGAACAAGTGTAGAAAGTGGCATGAACAGCTTCACTAATTAAATGCTTCGTGCTAAATCAGATATTAAATATAGACTCAGGTAAGCTGATTGATACAATTAACTATTACTAATGACTGGAAGATCCACTATTTCTCGATACTTACTTTTCTACTCACTTTAAAAAGTTAAAGTAATAAAGGTGATAGTTTGTATACTGAATTGCAATCTTATGAGTGCGTAAGAGTAGTGTTCTTTGTATAAACGCATGGACCAATTTTTGTTTTATTCATCATTTGCAGACGTGGTGGCATCATACTCTGAGAATACCGGAGAACTCGTACATTGCTTTCTGACTTTTCAATAGAAGTTCTGTAGGTTTCACTCAGTATGTGAATGTAACATGCTTCTTTAAATGTGTTATATATGTGACTCCTTTTGTTCCATTTGTACCCCGCTTTTAACTTTAACTAATCGGCGGCCGTACTCCGGTGTAAACTCGTATAGGTATGTTGGGTTGCTTGTACCTCCTAACTGTGGGGAAGATGGGGAATCATCTTGGTTGGAGAAACATCCCCACACCTAGCTGGCAATCGAACTCGGGACCCCATGCACAGCAGGCAGGTGCTCTACCAACTGACTTATCAACGCAGGGAAATATTGTTTATACACTTCTTCTGTGAGAGTACTGCCTACTTCAAAATAGTTCTACATGTCACTCTGTTTTATTTAATTTAACTTGTACATTGGTAAAACAAACTATTTCCAGAAATTATCTTGTACGGTTGTGGCAAAGTATGGAATATATCGGAAACTATGGAAAGGTAGAGTCAGACTAAAAAATTCAATGCCATAGCCGGGATTTGAACCACGGATCCTCTGGTTTCCGTCCGACCGCTCTAACCATTGAACTACTATGGCCAACGTGCCGATATGACATTAAATTCTCCAACTGACTTGTGTTTTTTTCCGGTAAACCACTTAGGAGTTCTCATAAACACATGAGACAACTAACTTAATGTCGACTTACAACCTGAAGAGATATTTTAATCAAAATGCTTAATCTTTTGGGAAAATAAAATTTTTGGAAACACTTTCCTTATGAAAGCTAGATTGGAGCGATGGTGTCACACTAAAACGCTTTGGTCGCTTGTTTATTAGATACTGAACTTAAGTACTAATTTTAATATTTAACCAAATTCACTTCAAGAGATGTAATTACAATAATTTTTGCAGAATTTGAATATATGAGAAGAATGGTGCAGTATGCGCTGAGAGCTTTGAAAGAGAAATTTACTTGCCTTCATCTCAGACTGCCTCAAGCATCAACCTGTAATTCAATTTACCCTGTATATAGAAAAACGCCTGAAATCAGATGTACATATACTAAACGTATTAAAACCATGCAAATGTACAAGGCGATGACGAGCAAGGTGGTGAAGAAGTGGGCGAGTGTTGATTGAGCAGCTAAAGAAGTGTTTCAAAGTTGATTGTTATTGACAATTCAGTAAACAATAAGAAAGCTTAACCACTATTCACGTCATATTTCATCACAAGATTTCGGCAGAAATCCGTAAGAATTAAAATCTTGAATATTATATTATATTATTAAACTGAACATTTAATTATATTATTAAATTTAATATTAGGTAAATAGTAACTAAAGAACTTTTACGTTATTTTTCATATAACTTGTAATAAAAAACCCGATTTCAATTATTATTTCATTTAGTTTACTTCCCCAAAGAAGCGTTTGCTCATAAAGTGGTGGAAGAAATGAGTTGCATAGGTTAATCTGAACTGAATAATTAAAATTAAATATCACAATAAAATAAATATGATTATTTAGAAAGGTTACTCGAATCTTATACCAGTCATTTCTCAGCTTTTACACTGTTATATGTTTAGTTCGCTGAGTAAGTAAATTTCAAGGTGGTAAACAGAATTGAATAAAAAGATAGATAACAGGGTTATTCAGAAAGTCTTACATGTAACCAGTTTTTTATTTCTATAGCCCTCTTTAAATGCAATAGATAATATAGATAATATTGTTGCGGCGACTTGCATAAAAAGTTCGGCGCAAATAAAAAACACAAGGATAGTGTTTCACGGAGTTAAAGAACTTGCATAAGTAGATAAACATGGCGCCGGAGATAGAGGACTTGCTGGCACAGATTAAGTTATGCTTTTGGAAGGTGATAGAACAGTCGATTTCTTGTTTGTTGGCCCAAATGACCTTGTTGTCGACGGGCCCTAAAACATCACACACACACTCACTCTTGTTTGTTCCAGAAATCTCTCGAATTTGTCAATGAGGTATTTAAGAAGGCGACGACTCACCAAGAGTCAGTCGTAAACAGAGAGACGTAACAGGAGTGTTGTAAACAGATGTAATCAGAACTCTGTTTGTGTGGTCATCGACCTTGGTAGATTGCGATTGTGTATGTGATGTAATACTGCTACTGCGAGTGTATTTCTACGGAAATAAAGAACATTTGGAACATCTGCAACTCGGACTTTTAATTCTACGAACCCACAAAGTCACAATTGGTGTCAGGAGTGAGACGTTATGACACGGAGGCTGCATTGGCACAGATTCTAGAGAAGTTGGAGACGGCAAATAACACCTTAGCCGCGAAGATGACCGAATTAACAATGAAGGTGGAGGCAGCAAATAACAAGCTGGCCATGAAGCTGGAAGAAATGAAGACGGCTAACGATAAACTTACCGAGAAGATGGAAGAAATGAGGGTTGTGAACGAGGCCCTCGCCGCCAAATTTGAGGAACAGTTGGCCGGCGTGAAGGAGAACGTCACGGGGCTCGGCAAGCGGATGGGCCAAATGGACGAGCGCGTCGAAGACCTGGCAAACCGCGTAAACGACCTGGAGGTAAAGACCGATAGCAACACCAAGTCCCTGAACGCCATGGTAGAGGACATCGTCGGGAGGAGGTTGAAGGATTTAAAGGTCGACGCGCCGGGATGGGACACAAACCGAGCGTCAAACCACCTAAATACGAAGGCGCGAGAACTTTCGAAGTCTTCCGCCGCCAGTTCGACACAGTGGCCAAGCACAACAAGTGGTCACCGGAGGAAGAGGCCACACAGCTAATAACCAGCCTTCTGGGACGGGCCGCAGAAGTCCTGAACGCAGTCCAGACAGCGGTGGCGCCTAAGGACAACTGGGAGGCCCTGGAAACCCGCTTTGGATACCACCGCTTAGCCGCAGCGTACTTCAGCCAGCTGAAGTCAAGGTCACAGCAGCCAGGGGAGACGCTGCAGGAGTTCGCCCTGGAAAATGAGCAGTTGGCTATCAAAGTCTTAGTCGACTTTCCACAAGAGTTCGGGAAGCCGCCTACATATTCGTTGATGGGGTACGAGACACGGAGATTCGTCAGCGCCTAATGCTGGAATTCGGCAGTAATGTCCTGTGGCTCAATGGAGAAGAGGTCATTCTCCGGCAACACGAAGAGCGCCTTGGAATCTGCAGGGTCATCTCAAAGGAAAACGTGGTCGTACCCGCAAGAAGCGAGGTGTTGGTGAAGGCGCGACTGGAAGGCCAGCGGACGAAGAACATGATGCTGGACCAGTAGACGCCTGCGCACGGACTATGTATAGGCAGGAAATTATTGCCGTGCCGAGAGGAGGTGCCAGTGAGGCTGCTCAATCTGGCAGAGACCGATCACGACGTCCAGGCCGGAACGGAGCTGGGAACGTGCGAGCCCGTGGTCAGCGTATCCGTAATCGACAAGACACAGGAGCCGATGCCGACAAAACACCTGGGGCCCCGGCTGGAAGGCGTAATGGAGAGGGCGGCTGAACACCTGACCGCAAAACAGCCAGCAACTGAGTATGTGGAGAACCTGGTGGACGATTTCCACGACATGCAAGAGCTAGCTCGTCAGAACATCCAGAAGGCGAGCGACCGCATGAAGACCCGATACGACAGGCAAGCCAATAGCCAAGGTTTCCAGCAAGGTAACCTGGTCTGATTGTATCGCCCTTCTCGGACCAAGGGGCGCTACACGACGCTTTAGCAGCCGTGGCGAGGACCGTATCGGGTGGTGAAGAGGATGAACGACGTGGTCTATCGCATTCAAAAGCTGCCCCGAGGGTGGTACTCCTGGATCATCTGGCCCGCTCCGATGGTGCTGTTCGAGACGACCAGCCTTCAGGAGGGAGCAGTGTCACGAGCCATTATCTACGATCGTGCGGCTTGTTTACACAAAGGAACTGATAGGCGGACAGTGTGGAAACAAAGAGCTTGCATACGCAGATAAACACAGCGCCGGCAATAAACGACTTACCGACGCAAATAAGTGAGGTAAATGGAAATTTCTAGTGACTTATTGACTGATAGAGATTACTCGGTTTCTGGTTTGTTTTAGATCAGTCTAGAAATTATCAGTGAGGCATTTAAGAAGGCGACGACTCGCCTAGAGGTGTCGTAAGCAGGAAATAACTGTAAAATGTTGTAACGAGAGCTGATGTAATCAGAACTGTTTGTCATAGTCATCGACCTCGGTAGATTGAAATTGTGTACCTAACATAATTCTGCTGTAATTTGTAAGTGCATTTCTACGGAAATAAAGAAGATTTGGAATATCGGCAAATTGGACTATTAACTCTACGAACCCAAAAAGTCACAACACTTATGATATACTTCTATGAGTTCAGTTTTGGAAAACCAAAATAATATCTAGAACGTTTTGTAAATAACAGATTTACGTATTAGAAGAATTCACGCAATATAAACTTTTATGAATTAAGCTACTTTATTTAAGTATGTAATAAGTTACTTATCAAAGCTTTCTTTCTTTCTTTCTTTCTTTCTTTCTTTCTTTCTTTCTTTCTTTCTTTCTTTCTTTCTTTCTTTCTTTCAATTATGTTAATACACTGAAAAGTAGAGAGAACGGTAAACCACACTTATGTTCTTTTTAAAATTCCCTTTTATTCACAGGACTCTAAACGTACATTTCCAGAGAAACGGCTGCATTAAATTTCGGAGGTAAGGTATATTCCTTTAAGAGCCAAAAAGTTTAAAGACGATTAATGTGTTAATCCTGTAACTATACTTAATTGCATATGGTAAACATCTGGTAAATATACTAAACATTTCTTTTACTCTGCATAAGTATATATTTGTTTCTAAAGTTATTGATTGCCTTTCATTGTTTTGGATAAGTAAAAATAGATATCTATAATGAATAGATACCTACAATACCTACGCACAGTAAAAGGAGATGCTTTCTACTAAAACATTCCATACCAGGTTTTTAGATTCCCTGAAAACAATGAGCACACACAGAACAGCGTAATTCAAAAACGAAAAGTCTACTACCAGACACGTTTAAGTTTCAAGGATGTAGGATGAAGACTTTTAAAGATATTCTCACACAACAAATTCCTTTTTACATAGATACATTTTTGTTAATTTTGATTTACTCAAAAATACATTTAACGTTTTTATTCAATTAGTACTCTTTGAAATATTTGGATGACAAAATGTGTGTCTTTAATTCTCTAGAAATAGCCTATAAAGCTATATTCATTCATAATGAATTTAGTATAATTAGTTACCCATAAGAGATGGGTATAATCCTGCTTTACAGTAATATAAATCTTATTAAAGCACACAGTTTATGTGAATATCATTTTTATGTAGTTAATCATTTCAGAGACATTCTTTTATTTTGTTTGAGTTTTAAAACATAGACAATGTTCTCAACTACGCCGTACTTTTTTCTCTTATTCCGGAGTCGTGCAGAGAGATAAGAATTTCAAAGCTACCATAGCTTCACATATCGACACGCTTTTTTTAAAAATTGACAGTCGCTTTACTTGATGTTTTAACAACGAAGATTGTAATGTATAATAAACATTTACATGTATCAAGAGAATTAGAATAATAAACTTTTGTAAATGCTGTTTTTGAAAAGTGAATAGAGAAAGTCATGAGGGTATAGCACAACAAATTTTTACATTTAATTCCCTTGAGGTTCATTGCTCAGTAGGTTAGAAGCTTAGGCAGTGCTAGCTTGTTTTACTGTCCTCTGATTACTCTACAGCTCTTGATGTGTTTGTTCAGCTCATGTATTTTAATCTAAAGCAAATTCATGAAAGTTTGCCTCTTCTCACAGGTTTTCAACGAGAGAGATGAATCGCTGGAATGAATTTTACGGCAAAATGAGCCCGAAGGCTGCTAGCCAATATATTATCCAATATTCGTTTTTCAACAGCTGCAGGCGAGCGATTCAAGCATTGGTTACGTGCCGTTATCACTTAAGGGAATTAAAAGCGGTCTTGGATCAAGACAGCTCAGGCTTTATTCTTTTTATATGGTTTTACTAACTTCGTTGCGATCTTCAACTATTAAACATTAATTCTACAGTTTAGGTTACGAGGTACCGGAAATGTAAAGCTCATAGTTACTTTTTTGCGTGGGGGGAGTAAGAAGTCGATAATTTAAAAAGTTATAAGGATAAATAATTTGATAAAACTTCTCCAAATGCATCTCTCTAATTGTTTCCAATTATTTGAATGTTTTGCCAAGCAGCCCGGGGTATATTTTAAAAGAATTTAAGAATGAACGAATTATCTATTCGACTGTTTAAGACTAATATTTTTCTCAGTATTTCTGCATTCAAGTGACATTATTTACTTTCTAATCTTGCAATCCTCTCATAATATTTTATCGTTTAAATAGCATGTAAATTTCCCTAAAAGAAACGTAATTTAGTAAGGAAGTTGTAAATTGGAATTATAGTCTGAGTACTAAATTTTAATATAATACCTAAGATACGAGGTTTAACTTTTAGAAACAAATAAATATTATGGAAAAATCACTTGAAGGAGAATATAGCGAGACGAGGAGAAAGCAGATATAATGGTAAATGGGATAGCACGAACGCAGTTTTGGATTGTGCTTACGTTAAACGAATTTGTTGCATCAAAATTAAAGACAAACACATTTAGAGACAAATGTACTAGTTTGTTTACAGCAAGGATTTTCTGTGGCAGCTGCTGTATTCAAATTGATTGCTTTGTGAGTAAAATTACTTGCAGCAATGTAAACAAACTCGTTCAGGGAAACAAAATTAAAATTAAAGTAGTTCGAAATATTACCTTCATATTATTATTATTTAACATTAATAAAACACTCTGGTTTCAGTTTCATGGATCTACTCCTGTGCTGAGTCGCTAGCTCAGCTTGGATACAGTTTTTCACTGCTTATTCACTTTGTCTTCAATTTTAAGTCATCAACTTTACATTCGTGGATTTACAAGAGAATAAATATTCATTAAGATTGAACAAGACTTGACAAGACAAGGAAATATTTGACGTATTTATACGTTCTCTCTTTACCAAACTGAATCGCTTCAGAACAAATAATTTATCACCGCAAAGAAATTTGCGATTGGAGAAAGGTTCTACATATGCCATGATGTATTGTTATTTATGTAATGTTACATGCAATATTCATCAGTTCATATTATGATTTAAGAATACTGCAGTTTTATTAGGAATTGCTACATTAACTAAATAAACGCATTATGCAACATTGCAGTAATGCATCTTCATCTTGTAGTAATGCACGGAGCCCACAAAATCAACTTTCGTAAGCCTAACCAACCGCATAGACAGTTTTCATCCGAGTGCTTTAGATTTTGCTTTACCCTTACTTCCTTTTAAGATTTTCATAGCCTTTAACAATATTAGAAGTAATTTAACAAGACAAGTTGAAACAATTCTTGGAAACTCTTGTAAAGCAATTGAATTTGACAGTAAATTGATTGGCACAAGGAGCTTAACACATTATCCAGTCACCATTCCGCCATACAACGTTCCTACTCTCCCAGCAGTATTATGCCATTTTCTGAATTCTCTGGTATTCCCACTTTTAAGCAAATCATTTCCTTCTTTTCCCTATATGATATATTTGGCAGTAATTCAATATTGAGGCTACGGATATCTAAACTTTCGTTAGTTTTCTATTGACTGTCGTCAATCTTCATTTTATTCATTTTCAGATATTTTTCTATTAAACATGTAGGTATTAGTATGTAAGAGGAAATATTGTGGAAGCTGGATGCCGATATTTCAGCAGAAGTTCATTTTTCACCTTGTTGTGTATTTCTTAAAAAGCAAGCGGGATGGCTTAGGCGGTTTCGTCTGTGGTCCATATTCGGGAGGCCCGGGTTCGATTCCCGTGGCCGACCTACCTGATCCATGAGTTTTTTGGGGGTTTTCCCGGGTCGACAGCGAATTCTGGGTACGTTAATTACTTCTCCCGAATTTCTTGTCCCTCCATTTCATGCCCATTATCTCCATTATCATTTCATATCATCTCTCATCTGGTGGTATCTTTCAGGGTAGAAGTGTCGGTGGGAGTCTCGGGGGTGCATGGCAGGATGATATGCTCTGAGGAAAACTACTTCCTCCTCCGGTAGATCGGTTGCCGGTCTCCGCTCCTCTGCTGGGACCATTTCGTGACCGTCAGCCAGGGACCTTTGTGGCTCGGATCGCCTGCCTTGGTAGCATTAGGGCTCGGCTGCTGGTCTCGTTGCCGTCCCGCTGTGGTGGAGCGAGTTCGTTATCTCGGGGGGGGGGGGGGTCTCTATCCAAGTAAACCTGCCCTTTGTACTGTCGTGGCTGCTTGGGTCTGCCACCCTCTGTATCCTTCACCTCATCCTTCCCTTCGGGGGTGCCCCACTTGGGGGCATAGGAACAATGGGCCCAGCATGGTGGCCTACATACCGAATCCCTTCCATAAAGAAATCCCAGTCACAATCACAATTTCTTAATAACATAACACTAACGAATATAGAACGAAATGTGCAATAAATATCTAACTTCATATATAGTTCAGCATCTATCATTAAAATATGTAGCACAAAATCTTCGATGAAATTCCCCAACCCAAAAAACACCTTACGTAGGATATTTTTCAAATCCTTGAATTACTCACAATTCCTTCTAAAGAATGATCATAAAGAACCCTATACTGAAGCTCTTTTCCTGACATATAAAATACATATCTTGAATTTTATAGAAACAGGTTTAAGATTCTGTTCATTCTGAAGGATTTTTCTGTAATTTTCCGCATACACGGTAAACATTAAAATATAGGGAAGAAATAACGTGAAGATGACAATGTATGAAAAACAATTTATTTGAAATTTCTCTTTTGATAACCATTTCTGAGTCATCATATGTTATAGCTTTGAATTGTTCTTATGTTCGAAATGCTGTATCTATTCATATTGTTCTTGTGACATGCTAGAAAGAATATGGGATTTCAAATCCAGCTTGTAGCCACTACCATTTAAACATCTATCGATTCAATTACTTCTATGACCCTTCTATAATCAACGCACACGAGCTATTTCCCATAGGCAAATCTCGATTAACATAAATGACGTAGAAAATATAATAGTGCACGGTATATATAAATAAGCTATAATAGTTACGAAAAATTATGTGAATGTAACACATGTAATCGTAATCATCCTTTGTCGGGATCACTTAAAGAGCATATTTGAAAATCTCACATAATGATCCGCTTTTTAAAGCTAAGTTTGAAACTCGGTCAGGGTGAGTTAGCTGGATAAGGTCTTTTCCGGGGTTTTCCCTTATTCTGAAAGATGAATCTCGGGTAACTCTAAGCTCTATGGACCCTTGGCTTATTTGAGCATCACCCATTTCATTCATCCACCGATATTACTTAGCGTTGGAGGACGTAAAAGAAGGTTGTGTTTTGTATGATAAATCACACACACACACACACACACACACACACACACACACACACACACACACACAAACACACACACACACACAAACACACACACACACATTGTTCCAGCTAATAAATAATCTTGGCTAAACTACTTCCAACCCTGCAGCCGGGAATCGAACTCCCGAACCCTTATCAACTGAGCTACAGAACGAATCTGTAAATTGGTCTTCTTTTCATTCTAATTCAATTGTATAGCTGAATGACTGTAAGAGGAAAATAGAGACTTACTCCAGGAAATGTGCATCTTTCTTGTTAACCATACCATTTATGACAAATAAAGAAAATTGTGACATGAGAAAATCACTATTCTTGTTTGCTATATGTGTATATTGCATACTAAGAAAGTGATATTATCAGTTCGAGAATGCATATTGGGAGATCTGATAAGTAACCTACATTTCATGGTTAGCCACTTACTTTTTCCAATATTTGAAAAATTGCTACTATTGTGTTGGGCATTACGTCATTTCCTATTGGTACTCTATTATGTTATGTACTTCCTACTGGTACCCTAAGTTTTGAAAACAAGAGCCGTAAGTATAAATGACCTGTTTTATCCTTGTTGCCACGATAGTTGACAAATATATTGTAGATTTAGCTCACACAACCAACTATGTGTTCAAAATGATTATCTTACAAATCAAGTATTGCAAAAACTTAATTTGGTACACGATTTGAGCTGCAGGTATCAGCCGTCATAGATGGTTAAACTTCAGTAGCTGATTTTAAGCAGGAAACTTATATACGTATAAGACTTTAAGACTCATAAATTAACTCCAAGTTTCAAAATATAAAGAAAACACTAAAAGTGTGGTGGGTGTTGATAGCAGATATGTATGCTACAGTATATAGGTTTAGAATAGACGTAAAAGACTATGCTTACCTATTTTTTTTTATTTTTACTTGTATACACTCACACACATATTTACATACACTCAGGCATGCATGTACAGGAAATATTCAACCCTTGCTATAAAAGCAACATTTATTTAAACGTGTAAGGTGTTTCAGAAAGAGTTTATTAGCTTTGTGGAAATCTACACTTTTATTTTTATTTCATTTTCGGTGGGAGTTACATGGTTATGGAACTAAATATTTAGAGCTGACATACCGATTTGTAATAAACGATGTCATGATGTAACTTCTTCCCTTCGTAGCCGAGTGTTACGGGTGGTCGGGTGGTCTCGCAACATTTTGAGACTCTCCTAGAACGGTAGGCAAATCGAAGAACAAAACAGGAAATGACAGCTCTGATTCATATGCAGCAATATCATAGGAGAAATTTATCCTTCCTATTGTTAATTTCTCTACTACGTATAGTAAGTAGGGGAAGTACTGTATTCCACTAAAAAATTCGGTACCATATTTCTCCACACATATGTTTTAGGCTTCTTGAACCCAAAACAAGCTCTGTGTCCGTCTGAAACAGCAAAACTTAGAAATGAAAAGTCGACTTGTTGTTTAATTTCACCATCTTCCAAAGATGCGGCACGAGAACTTTAATAATATCCACTACCCCAAACTGCGCTTTATATGGGACATACATATTTCAAATATTTTAACTTTTTCTAAATTGTGTCCAATGATTTCCGCCAAGGTAAAATTTATTGAGAAAAATATATCAATTTTGTTATGATACTCAGTTATTCCAGAAAATGTAGAGGTAGTAGTTTTGAAAAGTATAAGCGTTACTGTGCTATTTAAACACTAATCAAAATTGGTATAATTTTTTCACTGTTTGTTTAAAGATAAGTCAAGCTTTAAATAGTTTTAAAATATTTTCCAGGATTGTAATTAATTATATCATTGGCAATTTAAAGTAGTAGAAAATAGTTCTATTAACTTTATTTGTTGTGATGATCTGCTGAAAATGGGAATTTAATTACAAGCTACATCTTATGGAACATATTTAATATGAAAAAGCATAAGAAATATCAACATCTTACAAAAGTATTTGTAAATATATTTTACCCATAAGGTTGTATGCACTTTTGTATTTAAACGGTCACGTATAGGAACTTCAAAAGGGTCTGTGAGGAAAATCTACTATTATGTAACGGCAATTTAAATTTTGGAGTATTTTGAGCCATATGAATGTATTTTTTTAAATGTTGGCCAGATTTCTGTTCCATTAAAATGAAATAATGAAAATAAAGTCAGTGTCTTAATGTATAATAGAAGTAGGGAATTTGGAGGGTAGATTATTATAAAGGCTTAACTACTTCGCTTTACTTAAATTTAAGATAATGTAGCTTTATCGTTCACTGATAGTACAATCAATTGTTAAGTGTTTGAAGCATGCCAATATTCTATTGACAAAGTACGTTTGAAATGAAGATAGAGGTCTGATGTATCATACTTTTCTAGCCTTTTCTACGCATTATAACTTCACATAATTCCTTATATGTTAGAGGTTCTTATATTAATGTTAACTTAGGATACATACTGAGTGTAAATAATCTATAACTAAATAATATGAGCTTTACTACATGGATAGCAAAACGCAGCTGCTCACATATAGTTAATATTATTTTATTAATCATTTGATAAGGGCAAAAGGACGACGATTTATAGCTGCTGCACGATAGTTCCACCTGGAAAACCAAACATATTTCGAAAACAGATTAATATGACGTAAAAGTTAACTTTCATACACCGCAAATTTCCTTCTGTTGTGGATATTGTTCGCTCATTTATGTTTACCAGTTATACAAATTCTTTCTGACAGAACAGGGCTTCACAGGTTATTTACAGAAAATTGAGAATACACATACCACAGCATTTTTTTAAAATCTCGGAGTTGTATCCTGATGCTGTCGGCTCATGCTTTTCACACAAACGCACGCGAATCATTTCTTGTTTGGGGGGTTTGAGAACATGAATCTTTGATGAAATTTTGGTAGAAAATTTATTTGGAATGTGAAACTTCTTCTACATAGACAAAGCGAGAATTAAAGGACGATCACAAAATAATTCTATAAGTAGATGATAGCAGTCCTCTTAAATTAGCGTTATGTACAACATCCATACGAGTATCAATGAACGAGCAGCTGCTACAGGCCTTAATCTGATAATGTAGAAATAGTAAACGACTTCTATGCATGGATACAGCTTTAAGTTTGGCCTTTAAAGCCTTTAACGAAGATCTACGGTTGTAAAATTAATATAATACCAATAGATATGCCCTTAAAATGAATTTTTCACTGTTTGTTTAAAAAATTAATTATAGAAACTGCACAAGATAAATGAGGTGGACTGTTGTAAGAGAGAAGACATGTATTCTTAATGAGAAATAAGTAATACTGTGAAAAAGACGCTAAACACACTTCATAAGTCTTTCTTAGACTAAAAAGTTATAGTTTCACTTTAACAGTTGTTTCAATGCAAAATGAAAATAATTAAACTTGCAATTAAAGCTGTTTTAAAGACCTGAACGACAGATTTTAAGAATGAAACACATTAATAGCTTGCCACAAAACCTACTGATGAAGTATGGTTATGGTTTCATGTCGCTAGGCTGAAAATAAAACTGCATGCAGAAACTACTGTGTGAAGAGAAACACTTAATAATGAAATGTTTCTTACATTTGGAGAAGAAGGAAGTTTCAAAATGTGTCAAATCACTGTAGCTAGAAAAGTCACCGCTTCTCTGTGCTAGAAGCAGATATAAGAAGGAAGACTGCTTGAGACTGTTGTGTTAACCGTGTGATATCACCCAACACTTGCACACAATCACGCAAACCGTATTCTGTGTACAGAAAAACGTTAAAATTTGATCCAGCGGTATCACAAACTGTGTGCTTCTCTGCACCCCCTCGCATACCCACATCAGTGCCTGCCGTCAGAGAATCGATCAGCTGTTCATACAGTCAGCGCCACATTGCAACGGAACCCTTCGGCGGCGCCTGCAGGCAGTACTGAGCGCCCACGCATTACACCATTCAACTTTTCTTTCAACACGTTTACATAATTAATGAAGTGGATAGGATATGAAACAGAATATGACACAAAATATATTTGTCCTTAAAATTTCTTCATTTACGTCATAATTTTGTTGTAAATGATTTGCTTAGGAAATGAAGTGTAGAAATTTCTATCAAAAGCCGGAATTTCCTTACAAATAGGTACGCATTACGATTTCTGAGAATCCAAAAAGAGATATTTTTTTTTGTACATAAAGGTATAGAGAAATATACCTCAATGAAGAACAGTCATATAAACACCAACGTTTATAATTAATTAAACTCTTTCAAAAAGCTAGAATTAACCGATTTATCTCATAACATCTTTAGCTAATGAAACGTTTTTTCAAACTTAGCTCTAATAATTCTCATTGAAATATTTCGCATTCCGGTTAATAGATAAGATGGATAAAACACTGATTCAAATAATAATCTAGCGTTTTGAAATTATGTGTATCAATTTATTGTTTTAGTATTCTTATCAGTAACCCTGGATTTATAACGGATATGCATGTTCTTTTTATAAACGGAAAGCAGAAATCATATAGTACTTATAAGTTACACATGCAGAAATATTTTGAGGTTTTATATAATGCGTACAAAATACATATTCCCTGGGAAAATGCATATTTAAAAACCATAGAACAATTATAGATATCTTATTCTTGATTGCAATGTTAACATATGATTAAATAATTAGTAATTTGGTTCTCGTAAACCCGAGATGGAAAGTCTAGCATGTTGACTCTAGATTACGTATGACGGCTGTGTATTTAGGAGTAAGAATGAATCATTATGGACTTAGAAAATCGAGCTCAGGCAGCAATAAAGTTTTAGTATTAAACGAAGCCCATTACAGACTCTTATTACCTTTATTGACTTCAAAGAGACATTTGATTTTAACAATGGGACTGCTTTATGGAGAATTATGGATTAACGGAAATACCCCCGGCACATTATTCATACTAAAGTTATTATAAACTTAGGTTTATCTAATTCGGGAGCAATTACAAGAAATAAAGGAGTAAGAAAAGGATGCAGCCTTCACCCACCGTATTCAGTAGGTATATATATATATATATATATATATATATTTAGACAACTAATAAAACATCATCTGGGCAGTGAATATAATTTAAAAATGTATTGGAAAAAATAATGGCATAGCAAAAACAATTACCCAATTAGTAAAAAATATTTATTGAAATAATAGTCTGGAGCAAGTGGCAAACTTTAATTATTTGGGCGTTACGTAACTTTCGAGTCAAAAGAGACTTAAAAAATAAGTAAATAGTTTTAACACATTTATAGGACCGTAACATAAATTCAAAAGCAAAATAAAGAAAGAAAAAAGACCAAGTTTTATAAAACCAAGCCGGTTCCTATGCTCATGTATTGCAGTGAATCGTAGCTAATAAAAGAAAAGACGAACAAAAATTTTTTTTTGTAGAAACGACATTTCTAAGAGTAATTAAAGGATGTACTAGATTAGAGTTAATAAGAAATAAAGCAATTAGTGAAAAACTGAATATAACTTAAACGACGAAATTGAAGATAATAAAAACAAATGAAAGAAAACATGAATCGCATGAGTGAAAAAGAATATGTTTTTAAATTAATATAAACAGAAGGAAAAGAGACATTGGACATACGTACTAGAAAACTATGGGAATAGAAAGAATGCAAAGACGGAACAGGTGTGATGCCTAATCGCAGAAGTGCAGAATAAGAATAAGAAAAATGAATGAAGCATAATGAAGTTTGGAGCACTCCGAAAAAGCTGTAGAAAATGGGAAGACGATCATGACAGGAATACTATGCAAAAAGTGCGCCCTATTCGACTAAATGTTAGGAAAGAACAAGGGTGAGTCTAAGAGGTGGAAGTTTGGATGGAGGGTTTGAATGAAGGAAAAAATTTGTTAAAACATTGAATTTTTTGTAAAGAAACAAATCACTTTATTATATTTTGTATTAAGTTCATAACATTTTTATACTATTGAAATTTTGGCACAAGTATAATTTCCCACATTGGCCATTTCATTAAACAAATGATTACCAAGTAATTTTTATACTCCTTAGTCATGTTCTTAAAAGGAACGTACATTCCTGTTTAATGGTTTCTGTGAGAAGGGTTGCTTGGGGGTGGAAGGAGACTTTCGCGAGGAGGTGTCATTAATGTTATGAATTCATGAATTGGTAATGAGACAGGTCACTTTCCCCTTCTTGCATAACTGAGTGTGTACAGTCAGCAGGATTTGTTCACTGATATCTATTATTCACTGGACTATCTCGGAATCCAGAGTGATCAAAAAGTGAATTCTTTACAATAATTTTAGGAACTGAGCCGGATGTCTTAGGTGGTTTCGTCTGTGGCCCACATTCTAGAGGCCCGGTTGCGATTCCTGACTAATGGGCTCTTTCGGGGATTTTCACGGGTTGCTAGGCTGGGTAGGTTAATTACAACCCCCCAAGTTTCCTGTCCTACCATTTCATCTCCGTTATCATTTCATATCATCTCTGATCTGGTGGCTTCTTTCGGTGTAGAAAGGGTCGGCGGGAGTCTCGGCGCTGTATGGCAGGATGATATTGTTAAGAGCTGACCATGGATCGTAATGCATAAAGATACCACATGGCCGGATCTTACACGGGGGGATAACTCTTAAAATGGGATTCACATGCTTTGCGGATAGGTTGGGATTTCCTGTATAAAGGTTCAATTACATTACAAAATACTGAAACTACAATTTAGACATGAAAGGTTTACTACAATAATAGGAAATACACAATTGGCCACATGGCCGATTACCTTACAGTGAGCGGACCTAGGTCCGTCCTCGTCTAGAGATGGCACACGAGAGAGACGAGGCCTAATGCATACTTCACCAGAGAGAGGGAGAAGTCATGACATGACGTCACACGCACAGTTCTAGTGAAACAATTACCCAACATACTATTTGAATTAAACAAAACAGTCACTTGTGACAATATGCTCTGAGGAAAACGCTTTCTCCTCCAGCGGGATGGACTTCGCTCTGCGAGCCGGCCTAGTGGACCTATTCAGCAGCGAAGCAGGCCGGATGCCGGTTGTGCAAGCCTGCCTGCAGTATCCTGCTCTGTGGAAGTGCCTTCCGATCTCCGAACTGGCCTCATGACTGTTTCGGGGTCACGATTGGTGGGACGATGGTTGTCCTAAACCCATCGCCGGGGAGTTTCTATCTCGTAAAGTGTAAGGACCTCACCCTTTGTGCTGTGTTCGGCCACCATCTCTCTCCACCAATCTCTTCCTCCCTTCCGGGGGTGCTCCACTTGGGACTTAGGTACAAAAGACCAGTCTCATCGCAGTGCCAAATCCCCTCCGAAATATCCATTCCAATCCAATCAATATTGGTAGGAGGATTCTTAACATTTTTCCCTCAATGTTTGTTGTCCTTGTCCTTGGTTGTGTCTTTAACTACGAAATCCTCTTCGATTCCAATGAATTTTGTTCAACTGGAAAAGTAAAGGAGTTAATACTACAGTTTGTAGATGTACCGTCAAGTCAAATTTATAAGTTCTCTCTTCAGATTCTCAAATAATATGGCACATGTATATAGAATTAATTTTCTAAATTATGTAATAATTCCTACTTGTGTAGTACCTAGTTATGTATATTCACGTATAAACTAGTGCATAAGTGTCTGTACTTTAATCAATCAAGTAAGTCTAAGAATTAGCTCATTTTTGTAACTACTGACATTTTTTAAATATTAATTCTTTTAACGAAGTTAAATCATAAAAATCCGGGTCATGCTTATAACATCACGTTTTGAAATGTTAAGGGTTCTCTGACTCCTCTCTTCCTGCTCGAATCCATAAATTTTTATAAACAACCGATTGTGGTCTGAGCCCGCTGTATACAAACATATCTACGCAGGTATTGAAATATTCGTCTCCAGTGAAACAATATTTATACTTTGAGGTGAAATTTGAGCATTGGTTTATTAATTTCTCCGTCAAACCTATATTACAAGTTTGCACATAATATTTTGTTAACCTTCGCCCTATTACATTCATTGCCCGCCTCTTTAATGTAGATGGTAGCGTGTCTGCCTCACATTCAAGAGATCCCGAGTTCGAATCTCGGTCAGAGTGAGTTAACTGGGTATGGTTTTTCCCACTGTTTTCCCTTATTCTGAAAGACGAATGTCGGGTAACTCTAAGCTCTGTGGACCCTGGGCTCATTTGAGCATCATTTTACCCATTCCGTTCATTGTCCGATATGACTTAATATTGGAGAACGTAAATTACACACACACACACACACACACACACACACACACACACACACACACACACACACACACACACACACACACACACACACACACACACACACGCGCGCACACACACACACACACACACACACACACAAATACATTCATTGATGCGAAGTTTTACATCTATACAACTACCCTGAAAACGTTAGGTATATTGTTGCAGCATTGAAACTGAATGGTTATTCGAAAATAACGTATATATATTTCACTATAGGCCAAACAATATTTTAGTGAATTATTTATATCAGAAAAGTATTTTAGAAAATATCACAAGTTTGACAATCAGTTATACGTTATATTTGACGATGAATCTCAGGTTGTGAGGCAAGCTTGTGGAGTAATCTGGCCCTATGTTTATAGTCCCATGTGAAGCTCCATCCATGTGCTCGTGTTAATTTGGATTGGCATTAACTGCTCTCTGGGTCTATTTGTATACCTCAATCAACTATTTCCATAATTTTGGATTTCAGGAAGACTCTGGACTCAAGATTTCCTTGACAAAGGAATAATATTATTCTCAAGTGTCACTTATTTCTTAATTCACTTTCATTCATGTAGTAAATATCTTAATTAGAAAACTGTCACCGTCACTGGTGATGCAATTTGCCTTCTTTTATGCACTTAACTACGCTCTATTTTGTGCATCGAATCAGGCAGCGAAATATGATTATATCAGAAACTACAGTCTCTTTGACGGTTAATATCACACTTTCCTAATTTTCAATGGCAATATTTTAACGCACGAATAAAACCTTCTCTTGATGCTAATAAACTGAGAATTTCTCCGGCGTACTTTAACACATATATTACACGCTCAATTAAGTAGTACATCTGCGAAATTTGTGAAAAAATTATGAAAAACTCAAACGATTAATTTGTTTGATAATAAAATATCATGAAGTCTAAAATTTAAGAGAACATATACGACAAGTTTTCTTATTCTATTTTTATTTATATTTTATTTTTATTACCACTGAGCTAATGCTATAAATGGATAGACGTATGCTTCAAACTTTCTTTTTCTCACATCTTGTATTTCTTTTATACATATAAAATGCTCTTCACTATGCAACTAATTTGCTTTACAACTTTTGTTCCAACTCTAAAATACTGTCGCGAGCCCATTGTTGATTGAAGCGGCGAGGCGAGGCACTCAAAGGGACGGACAGTCAGTGCGGAGATGATAGCTCGCCGAAACAGGGAGGGATGGGGGGGGGGAGGAGCGGAGAAGGGGCTGATTTCTCGAGAGTTCTAGTTCTTTGTTCTAGCCGTCTCGATTGTAGGAGAACATTCCGGAATGCGAGTAATCTATAAAACAGGGAGCCCGCCCGCCTAAAGAGTTGTTAATTGAACTCGCGTGCGTGAACAGCTGTTTGTTTGGGACGTAATTCTGGACTGTTGTGTGCGAAGTGTGTTTCTACGGAAATAAAGTGCAATTTTTGGTGTTTGTGACCTGGACTTCTAATTTCACGAAACCACAGAGTGACAATTGCTATCAGGAGTGAGACATTACGACGATGGAGGCTCCATTTGCACAGATTTTAGAGAAGATGGAGATCACAAATAAAAACTTCACCGCCGAGTTGAAAGAAATGAAGGCGGCTAACGATAACATCACCGAGAAAATGGAAGATAAGTTGGAAACGGCGAATAACAACTTGGCCGCGACGATGACCGCCACGATGCCCCTCGTCACGACGGTCTTTACTCATTTTCCGGCTGCTCTCCCTGGTATAGACATTCTCTCTCCAGGTGTCCCGGCTGTCCACACCCCCAAAACACGCCACTTGGTCTTCGCCGGCGTCCCTCATCTGGTCTTCGGTTTCCAGTGTAGCGGATACTCCGTGTCCTCGACGTCGGAATAACCGTTACCTTGGCCGCCTCCATCCTCAATGCTGCCGTTAGTGCCTCGTAGATGGTTTAGTTATCGCTGAGCATTAGGCACTGAGGTATCTCGACGTCTCGTACCCCAGTAACGAACGTGTAGGCGGCTTCCCGTGACACGAATTCAGGTGGGAGGTCTACCAAAGCTTTGCTGGCCAGCTGTTCAATAGCCAGGACGAACTCCTGTAGCCAGCGTCTCCCCTGGCTGCTGCGTTCTTAACTTCAGTTGGCTGCGGTAGGCTGCGGCCAAGCGGTGGTTCCCGAAGCGGTTCTCCAGGGCCTCCCAGATGTCTTTGGGCGCCGCCGTTGTCTGGACCGCATTCAGGACCTCTGCGGCCCGTTCCTGGAGGCTGGCTATTAGCTGTGCGACCTCCTCCTCTGCTGACCACTTGTGCTTGGCCATCGTGTCGAATTGGCGGCGGAAGACTTCGAACGTGGACGTGCCGTCGTACTTCGGCGGTTTGACGCGCGCAAAGGGCGTCACGGAGTTGAGCGAGAGCGTAGAAGACCTGGCAAACCGCTTTAATGGCCTAGAGGGAAAGGCCGACAATAGCACCAATTCCCTCGAAGACCTGACAAGCCGCATTAACAACCTAGTGGGAAAGGCTGACATCAACACTAAGTCCCTGAACGCCATGGTGGAGGACATCGTCGGCAGAAGGATGAAGGACTTGAAGGCCGACGCACCGGGACGCGACACGTATATGTATTTTATGTATTCCCATAAAAATGAATACATTCTTTATAAACCAAGTAGTGCTACTTACAATTTTGAGAAATAAATTAGTAATTTATGCAAATTGGAAGTATTTTGAAGAATATACAAATGAATAGGTATTTTAGTTAATAAGGAGTTAATGTAAGAATCCTTTATGAACGTTTCATTCTAAAAACGGAATTATGTGTTAGCCTTTAAAAATTCTCCAGTAAATTTAAAATAAAATAATTAACATTTCAGTGAGAAAGAGAACTAGAATTTTGGAACATGGAAAAATTATTACTGGCATAAATTAAAATATATTATTAGGTATATTGCTATTGCAATTAGGCGCTTGAATTTTCCAAATTTGCATGTGTATCACTTTAGTAGTGGTACTTTGAAAATTTCTTTAGCGTATTTTAACTCGAAAAAATGGATAACCATATTACTCCGAATCTTAAGTTGTATTCATTATTTATAATAGGTTGGCCCATAAGTTTACAGCCTTTTTAAGTGAAAACTTCTTGTTCAAAGTAAAATGTTTTATGTTATGCGACAGAAAATTACGTGCTCTAAATAACTGATTTTGAGTTTTTTGAATGGTTATATACTGTTTTTCAGGTCGTGAAATACAGTGTCAATTCGACAAGAAAGTGCATTATGCTTATACATAGGTCATTTAATAATTAGTGGCGACATTTGAATTAACAAATAAACCATTTTTGGAGCAGTCACATTATTGGAGTGCTTAGAAGTAATCTCCTCCAACATGAAGAGCTCGCCTGCACACATCAGGGAGCCGACGGATACCATTTACAGCGTCTTGTTGTTCTAATATTCGAATAGACTGCGTTACTGTTGCTGTAATTGCCTGTCTGGTTCTAAAGTGAACTCCTCGAAGTGGTAATTTCATCTTCGCAAAAAGGTCGAAATCACAGGGCTCCTATTTGTCCAACAACGATGTTCTTCCAGCAGTCCTCTAAGAGCATTGCATGCACACCATCACTTGCTGATTGTGGTCTGTAATCTCCACGTTCTTGATGAACGTCTTCCCTTTCTCTACGAAATGGATTCGCCCACCTAGCCACGGTACGATATGGTAGAGTATGTATACCACAAGCTTCCAATTTTATGGTACTGTCGAGCATTAATACCTCTTGCAACTTGTATTTTAATTAAGCATCTTTGTGTATATTTACTAACCATATTTAGAGCACTCGATATAACAGCCTACAGTTAAACTTAATAAAAATATTGTATTAAATAAAATTATTGTCTTCAAATTCACAGATAACAAATATTAGATGCTCTATTTTTCATTGTTATCAGTAAGGCCCAGAAGTTGTTGACCTAAAATTCTCTAAAAATGAGCTATAAAATGCCCTTAAATTATAAAAAATGCACATAAAATGTAAAAAGAAATGACCTAACAAATTAACAATTTCTTTCATAATAATAAATTAATAATTATCACATACAAATAATGAATATGTAGTTCAAATAACCACATTTTAAAATTAACTTTCTTAGTAAATAATACCATTATTGCTACTAAATAATAAATAAATTCAAAATTCGTCAGGTCATTTTCAGTTTTATAAAATATGAATAAATATGTTACTGTACCCATTAGCCAAAACATACCTTACTTAGTGTTTCAGTACACCACTATGGCACTGTTGTTAAATCCTGTTCAAAAATACCAGTTCTGAAGTTTTCTCCTGATAGATATCTGACAATCTGACAAACTGGTATCCTTTATTTTTGTCCAACACAAATTTTAGTTTCTGTCTAATTTTCTCACCAATCTCACCTTTTGCGTTCTGTATCCTCTCTTCCGCAATCCTCACTAACTCAATCGACTTATTCAGTGTCATGCCAATTTCTTCAAGACGGGTTATGGTATCCATAGCAAATGTAAAATTTGATTTAATGAAAGCTAATTTACCTTGGATTTGAGTATCACAAAACAGATCCTGTGCACTCTCAATTGCCTTTGAATCTACCCTATCTAGGCTATTCACCACATCTCTCACTATTTGAAAATTGTCACAGTGGTATATACATGCAGTTAACCATATACCCCAGCGGATTAAAATTGGTATCGGGGGCAAAGATATATTAGGAGCTTTTTCTTTGAACTACATTGTTCGGGTTTACGCTTTCAAAAATATTTTCTTTACTGTGTAAATTAGTGTATCTACTTCTGGAAAGAACAGCACATCCTACAACTGTTCCACAGCTGCAGATTATTTTTATGGAAAAGTGGACATGTGTCCCCTAAGCACTCATTGATCATTTCGTTGCATCAATGTCACACAGGTGTAAAGCAGTGCTAAACATTTGAGGAGGCCATAGACCATACTGAACAATTTTCAGCATGGCCCACGATTATTTCAGTGTTAACGTTACTTTACTTATTTGCCATATTCTCTCTTAATTCATGTCATTTTATTCAAACACTAACCAGTTGCTCTCTGGAGTCAGGGCCTGCTTTATCTATCAGTATAGCATTGTAATATGTGATTGAAAAAATAAATGATCTCGTATATTATTGCGCCAATTTTAAATGATCTTATAGTATCCTCTAACTTTTGTGAGCAGTGGATAATGACTCACGGTGGTCTTTTATCGGAAAAACAGGCAGCTACATTACGAAAGTAATAGCATTAAGAATGTCAATTTTTTGTGGGTAAACTACAATTGGCCTACGCTCCCACAGATATCCTAGTGAGTTTTGACGTCACTGTGGCACCCATCCCAGAAGCTTTAAATTACTGATCCTTTTCCTAAGCACAGTTGCATTTGTTTAGACACTGTCTTTCGGCGACCTACTTCCTGAATATTTTGAACATGACGGAATTGCTATGGGAAACATTTGGGAGTTAAAAGCAGCCAATTATTTTATGTAACGTGAGAAAGATCATTTTAAAACAGTCGAGAAAAAAAACGATATACATTCACATATATACAACATATCCTCATGGGAACGTGAACCTCAGTCCTAAAATTCAATTAACTGTAGAGATTGTGCGTAACAGTAAACTTCCACTTCTAAATGTCTGGGTCAGAAAAGAAGCAGAAAGGGACGTTGGCCACTGTGTTTACAGAAAACCCATTAGCACCGATCAATACTTACACAGGGACTCGAACTATCATTCTCAACAAAAAGCAGGGATCGTCGAAACCTTAGCTGAACGTAACAAAAGTATCAATGGTCCAGAACTCCTATAAAATAAAGCAAGACATCTTAAAAACACTTTCTTCTGTAATGACCACTTTAAAAAGGAATTTACAGGTGTAATAAATCCTACAGTGGAAACATAAATGGACTTAAGCTGAAAACCAAAGCTTTTGTGTCATACATTAAAAGTGTCAATGACTGAACTGGAAACATATTAGATAAAGCGCAAATTAAAACCATTTATCTCCTCCAGACAAAAAACTAAAATAGAGTCATTAATCAGCGTATCGGAACCGCTGACCATCGCCGATGTTTTTGTAGGATACTGTGTACATGCGACCAAACATATATAAACACAACAAAACATCACTGAACATAAAGATGCCGTCAGATAAATTCGTCGTTGCAGATCATGCCTTGTTAGATAAACACAATATTTAGTTCAGGAAAATACAATATTTGCAACTGCCATACAACACTCCAAGAAGTCACAGAAATATAAAAGCATCCAAAAAATTGTAGCAGATTGGTTAAGCCCAATCAGGCTGCTTTACAGCCTTCGCATCGGCCAATCACAACAAAGTAGCTCATGCTGGAACCTTCCCAGCATTCCATTGCTTTTCTTCTGAGGGTGCCCTACACAATCAAGATCGAAAGGTAAAGTTTTAGTCATTTTGATCATGTCATTGCTAGACCAGGCCCACAATTCCGGAAACCTAATATACATTAATAACACTGCTATGAAAACCTGTCACACTTCCACTTTAGGTAGGTGAAAACGTTAAGCGAGTTAGTTACCAGATCGGGAGCCGACTGCAAGCCGGATGGTACCTGGGGTCATCAATGATAAATATCCATACACCTGTTATGCTGTACCTCAAGTTAATTCATTCCGTTATCTCTGCGTCCTGCTTCATGATGTCAAGAACACGTGTAACTATTTGCCTTCTCTGATTTGCAACAGCTTAATAATTACCTCTGAAAATGTAGGAGTCATAGTTATAAATATGACTTGAAATTCTGGTTGGAGTTTTCCTCCACCAACCGACAGATTATAAACACTCAGTTCTGTTTCTCTCTTCCTATATGTTTAAAACAGGATCGTTCTATTTTGTCGGATTATAGTACGACGGAGTTCGTTATTTTTGTGAAATGTTCTTTTCTACAAAAACTCATGTAGCTTGCAGGCAATAAAGTCTGAACTTCCCATATAACTCTGTGTGTCCCAGCTGTTTCATTCGTGGAATTTATTGTTCTTGCGTGAATAATAAATTGTAAGCCAAAGTTGGTTATCACATTCAGAATTGCACAGAACTTGGTGCCACCACAAAACATACTGTGTCATAGTTCAAGCTGCGTTTCCACGACTAGTAGTCTGTTATTTCGGTTTAAGATAACCTATATTGCACTAGTAACATAGGACACTGCTTTCTTTTTAGCAAATAGAATGGCAGAGTCTGGATAGTATAAACTCTTTTATAAGCGCTGTAATTACTTTGTAGACCAGAACTTTGTTGGTTAACTAGTCACCAAGAATGAGCACTTTACTTAATTGGTACTTATAAACTATGTATCATACGGATGAAACAGACAGCAATCTCGAAATAAAGTAAAGGAAACTTGACATTTAACTGATAAATTCACGAATAATGAAGCCACATAAAGTACACTCGTATGCCATTAATAACCTACAAATAGATTTAAAGACATATATTGTTCAATTCGGCAGCTTAATTTCCACTAAAACTTAAAGAATGAAGGCTGAAATTAAAACGCTTAACTGGATAATACAATCAGTACTAAGAGAAAAAACAAATTGCGAGTAATAAAATTCTAAAGGTAGCAAAATACCACTATGAATATTCCAAATATAAAAATTTCTATCTCGTATATATAGTTTAATCCAGCAGTGAAACAGTCATAAAGGACCGTGATACAAAAATGTAGCTCTAAGATTTAAGGCTCTGAAATCTGGTGCCCAATCACTAAACACGCTAAGCGCTTGGGTTTGTGTGAGGAAAGCTGAACGTCGGAAGTAATAGCTTTTTTCCACTCTAAACAGTAATCCGTCGATAACCAATACTGCGTAGCGTTGCAATTGTCTTCTTCAATTTTGACATTTTGTGGCTGATAGCAGCAGTTAGCGATTTTCCTTTCAGTCTGAGGAGTTTAATATTTCCCCTGCCAGGGTTGTCAGAAGAATGTCTCAGTTCATTTTGTTTAACGTCGCTTAAATATCTACATAAATCACATCGATGTCCTTTGATACGTGTTGCTTGCTACCTAGTCGATATCCCGCAGAATTCAGTTTGTTCTTATTGCTTTAATCGAAAAATGAACCTTTTCCTTCAATTCTTTTATAATGCATCAACTATAACAGAATTAATATCTCAGTGAACATTCATTCACACGTTCTTAGATTTTTCTACCTGTGACTACATTTTTCAAATATATTCTAAATGCAACATTGGTTCAAAAAGTCCGTGAGGTCTTGTTCACTGAGATTAATTATATTCTCGTTGAAATGTTATAGAAGTTGCTTGATGATATGTATGTCTATTACCTAATTCATGCATGAACGGAGGTAATTTGAGGTAGTTCATATTTAAGAAATTATTTTCCTGCACTCCATGACACAACACATTATTTGCATTAATATCATGTATTTAATAATTTAAATCATTAACAACTTGTGGTATATGATTTTAAAAATATTGTTTAATTGATTCACCCTGTAGTATATATTGCACTAACCTGGTTAAATTAGTAGTAGCGTAGAGAGAGTCAAGATAGGATAGTAAAATATTGAAACATTTTTAATATGTCATATGAATGGCAGAATATGTTAATCCCATCTTATTATTCCAATAAATACAATTTCTGCATATTCAATAACAATGAGTAGGTCGCAGTGGTTTTAATACATGCAAACACAAAAGAGATCCAGTAGAGGTTAATAAAAATGATATCATCTTCATCTTAGTAGAAAGTCATCCAAGAAGATGTATACACAATTTTTATTAGCTTCATGTGAATGAATAGCTTTGATTGAAGACGTAGAGATACAGAAGAGGGAATTTCACATTGAATCTATAGTCATTATTTTACGATAGACCCCAAGAGGTGGAAGGAGATGGAAGGGCCTAGAGGATTTTCTGGAATCGGATCAAGGGGCACCTAGCAACAATTTAGATTTTATATAACCTAAAAACCCCATACCTTCCGAACATATCCCAAGCTAAACCCCTACCTGCGGTTAAACCCTAATGGGTTGGCACGCAGCAAAAGTCTTCAGGCTGTATACAGTCTGCCAGCACACGACTGGACTAGATGGGGTCCCTAACGTGTGCTGAAGGTTTATCTCGCCACCACCGCTATGGAAATAGGCAGCAAAAGCGCAGCCTCTATGCCGACACTTATAACTGAAAATTAGGATTGAAATGAAGGTGAAATAAAACGAGGAAATGGAAGTCATCGTAAGAAAATTAATCAATTAAGTATTCTGTAGTGACCAAGAAAAGATACATAAAAAAGCTTTAAGTCAATTTGGTCGGTCACGGGGATCGAATACGGGACCTCACGAATGTACGTCCTAAGGTGTACCACCAAAGTTACCTCTCTAGGCATTTGAATTAATAGGAGAATAAATGATTAACTCCCACATAAGAGCATTAGTAGTCATTTATATAATCATATCTTTCTCTTTAATTTGATATTTTACCATTCTGGGAAAATACATATACGAGGGCTGTTCTTTTTTTCAACCTCCGATCGCTCCATGCCGACGCTACGCGGGCAGCAGAAAGCGGGTATGCGCTGTCGGTGACTGCGCAGCTCTCGCACTACACACTCCGCCATTGTTGACATTCAGTCGTCAGTCGGCGTTGTGCTACAGCCACGTAAACATGGCTGCCATTATTGATGCTCCCGCCAAGTGCGAATTGCGAAGTGTAATTCGTTTTCTACAGGCTGAAGGCCACGGTGCTGCAGAAATTCATCGGAGGATGAGTCGTGTGTGGTTAGGCTACAAAAAACTTTGTGCACGTTGGGTCCCAAAAATGTTGACTGACAACCACAAAACTCGACGAATGGCATCAGCTTTGGAGTTCCTTGAGCGTTATCACGATGAAGGAGACAACTTTTTGAAATCAATAGTGACTGGGGATGAAACTTGGGTTCAATACGACACACCGGAAACGAAACGGCAATCACAACAATGGATGCATTCAAATTCACCAAACAAACCAAAGAAATTCAAACAAACATTCAACAACAGAAAGACCATGGCTACTGTGTTTTGGGACCAACAAGGTGTGTTGCTTGTGGAGTTTATGCAGCCCGGAACCACCCTAACTTCAGCTGTTTATTGTGAAACTTTACGACGTTTACGTAGAGCCATTCAGAACAAACGAAGAGGAAGGCTGACTGCTGGAGTTGTTCTGATCCACGATAATGCCCGTCCACACACTGCGGCAGCAACTAAACGGCTTCTCGACCAATTTGGATGGGACATTTTCTATCATCCGCCATACAGTCCTGACTTAGCACCCAGTGACTTTCACCTTTTTCCTCAACTGAAGACGTGGCTTGGTGGGAAGCGATTTCAAACCAATGAGGACCTTCAAACGAACGTCAAGGACTACTTGAATTCACTGGCGGCAACTTTCTTTGAAGAGGGAATTGAAAAGCTTGTCCACAGATATGACAAATGTCTCAATCTCTTCGGTGATTATGTCGAAAAGTAACCATAAGTGTACTATTCTTTTGGTAATAAAATTGTTTTATATGAACTTGTGTTTTATTTATAGCCTATCGGAGGTTGAAAAAAAACGGCCCTCGTATATTAAATATTCTTCTAAAATGCTATTGTATCTACCACTAGGTGCATCTGCTTCACTACACAGAAAAAATGTAATAATTCCGAGATTTTTGAAAGAGAGACTTAAAGAATAGTCAGTCTCTTAGGGTAACTTTGGCTCTATAAACTATTAAACATATAGCACCCTCTATATGGCCTTCTGGCTCCTTTCCACCCATTCTACGATGCCAAAGACTCAAGATTGGCGAAAAGCTTGTAGAAACAATTGCTCTTCTGAAAATGCATTACTGACATACACTGAAAAGGGAACGGAATCCATTAAACTTCCTTCTGATATTCATGTTTGGATAATGCAAACCGGTAGATCAACTAAACCCTTATCAAGTTCGGTTGACGAGCTTTGTTGCGTATAAAGCGTAAACAGATCCGCTAATTTGCATTGTGAAATTATAGGTCAAAACCACTTGATAAATAGAGGATCGCTGACGAAATTGTTGTAGACGTTGCAGATATCTAAAGTCCATTTAATAATGGTCTAGGGTGCTCAAATCAGTATTGCTAAACCAGTTCCTATGATGTGATTTACTATAGATGGGGAAGATATTCTGTGTGTCTGATTGGCAAAGCTTAGATATGAATCAAGTCTTACTGGACGTAGTAGGTAGAAACGAACTCTACTCCAGGCAATGGAGGAAGAGGACATTAATAATAATAATAATAATAATAATAATAATAATAATAATAATAATAATAATAATAATAATAATAATAATAATAATAATAATAATAATAATAATAATAATAATAATAATAATAATAATAATAATAATAATAATAATAATAATAATAATAATAATAATAATAATAATAATAATAATAATAATAATAATAATAATAATAATAATAATAATAATAATAATAATAATAATAATAATAATAATAATAATAATAATAATAATAATAATAATAATAATAATAATAATAATAATAATAATAATAATAATAATAATAATAATAATAATAATAATAATAATAATAATAATAATAATAATAATAATAATAATAATAATAATAATAATAATAATAATAATAATAATAATAATAATAATAATAATAATAATAATAATAATAATAATAATAATAATAATAATAATAATAATAATAATAATAATAATAATAATAATAATAATAATAATAATAATAATAATAATAATAATAATAATAATAATAATAATAATAATAATAATAATAATAATAATAATAATAATAATAATAATAATAATAATAATAATAATAATAATAATAATAATAATAATAATAATAATAATAATAATAATAATAATAATAATAATAATAATAATAATAATAATAATAATAATAATAATAATAATAATAATAATAATAATAATAATAATAATAATAATAATAATAATAATAATAATAATAATAATAATAATAATAATAATAATAATAATAATAATAATAATAATAATAATAATAATAATAATAATAATAATAATAATAATAATAATAATAATAATAATAATAATAATAATAATAATAATAATAATAATAATAATAATAATAATAATAATAATAATAATAATAATAATAATAATAATAATAATAATAATAATAATAGTTATGATAAATTCATCATTAGCTAAAAGCATAAGAGAACAAACCTATGAAATTACTATTCAAAAACATTGAGAAAATTGAAATAAAACTGAATATTCATCTTTTATTAATTTTTCTCCGATTAATATTTTAATTCTTCATGAACTTATAAGCAATTAAATTTTTTAAAATTGGTCTTCGTATCTTTTAAAAGAAATACTTTCTCATCCATCTTGTATCTTAGAGATCCCAAATATCTGATACGTGACCTCAGCGTTCTCAATATTTCTGAGTATAAACAGTTTTGGACAGTGTGAATTAAATTCTTCAGATCTCGAATTGTAACAATTTATATGCAGAAGGGTGTAAATAAATCATAACGGCATATTTCAACGTCGTCTACCTCTTTTTTTTTTAAATTTGCGTCCGCCCCAACGTTAAGTTATATCGGACGGTGAACGAATTGGGTGAAATGATGGATCTTAGCGTTACCCGACATTCGTCTTGAAGGATAAGGGAAAACCCTGGAAAAACCTTATCTAGGTAACTCACTCTGACCGAGATTCGAACTCGGGACCTCTTGAACGTGAGGCAGACGTGCTACCATCTACGCTACCGAGGCAGGCTTCGTCTACCTCTTGTTTTTTATTTGGGGAAGAACCTGAAAATTAACCTGAACATACGAAAGATATCTTACGTATTTCTTAGAAACCGTTTCTGTGATTAAACATTTCAACTACCTAATTAAACGAATAATTTGCTTTATTGTCTTATAATCTGTGCTCCTTAATTTGATTGCTTCTTCTAACCCTTAGTATAGGCAAAGAACGTATTTTCAAAACAAAATTCTGTACAGTGATTTTATATTTTGAGTTCCCGGAGAAAGATGCGTGAAAGGAAGAGAACGGCATGCGTCAGAGAGGAATACCTAATTTCACCGAGATATCCTTATGCATACAAAGTGATGATATTTATTGAATGTCACAAATATAATATCTTTACGAGGGGCACTATTTATATTTTGAGCCCAATAATTAAAGCAAAGTAATTTCTGTTTGAAAGGTGCTTTACTGTTTTTCAAAATATTCTCGTTTATGAATACTGCACTTTTGCATCCGTTTGAACCATTTGTCAAAGCATTTTTATATCAATTTTTGAGAGATCCTCAAAACACTATTTTTGAAGACATTAACAACCCCTGCCGACGAAAATAACTGTCCACGCAATTTATGCCTGAAGTTCGGGAACAAAAAGAAGCCATTGGGTGCCAAATCAGGTCTATATGGTGGATGACCCATTAATTCAATTTTTTGAACCTTCAAATACTCTGTTGTTAGACAAGATGTGTGTGCGTTCGCATTGTCTTGATGAAGAGTGATCCAGTAGTTTTTGTTCGTTTTCCTTACTTCACGGAAGACTTCCGGCAATCAAATGGTTGTATGCCCTTCAGCATTGACCGTTTTACGTTTCTCTAAAGGCAACTATTGCCGCATGGCCAGTTTTGCAGGTGACCATTTGCTTCGAAGTGCTTCGAGTGCCAACAACTTTTGTTGGATTTGCTACACCTTGAAACACCCATACTGTCGAATGCTCTCTGCGTTCCCACTCATACGCATGGGTCCATGATTCGTCACCTGTTTTAATCGTATATACGTCTTTTGGGGCATCGCCTTTGTATTTCTTCAGCATTTTTGTACGCCAATCGACAAGAGCATCTTTTTGCGATTGTTTCAAATTATGCGGGATCTAACGAGAGCATATCTTTTCCACGGCCAAATAATCATGCAAGATTTTATAATGCTGGTGGTTGCCTCAATCTCATAATTTGTCGCATGACGATCTTGCACTATTAGTTTGCAGAGCATCAATGTTTTCTGACACAACAACTGATTTTGGATGACCTTCACGAACTTCAACATTGAGCGAACGGCGGCCACGATTAAATTCGTTATACGAGGTGCGTTGAAGTTATAACACCCCCTACTTATTTTTTCAGGACGGGGATAAGATATAAACTTATTGTATTTTTACACGTGGACTCTTTGTAAATGCGTGACAGAGATGGCAGCACTGTACAGTGCATATATCTAGTGGCAGCGACGAGAGTTAGGACTGTATTTGATACTTAAAATGGCGACGTTTTCATTGCAAGAACATCGTGTAATCATTCGTTTTCTCTATGTTCGTGGTGTGACACCTATTGAAATTCATCACCAGTTGAGTGAGGAATGTGGTGATAGTACAATGGATGTGTCTAATGTGCGTTCCTGGGTGCGACATTTCAATGAAGGCAGAACATCGCGTGACAACAAACCAAGACAGTCACGGTCTGACGACATGGTCCAGTGTCTGGGGAACACTGTTTTGGAGGATCGCCGATTGTGCGTTGCAGACGTCGCCTCCAAAATTGGTATTTCCATGGGATCTGTACACACAATCCTGCATGACGATCTGAAAGTGCGCAAAGTGTCTGTGCCTTTCAGGTGGGTGCCACGAATGCTGACGGATAATCATAAGGCTGTCCACGTGGAAAATTGTCAGGCGATGTTGATGTGTGATGACAACATGAATGGAACATCGATTACACGCTGTTCTTGCAAAGAAAACGTTGGCATTTTAAGTATCAAAAACAGTCCTAACTCTCGTCGGTGCCACTAGAGTTCTATGCACTGTATAGTGCTGCCATCTCTTCACGCATTCACAAAGAGTCCACGTGTATTTTAAAAAGAACCAGATGTTCCTATCTGGTCCCAGTCCTGAAAAAATGGGAGGTGTTATAACTTGAATGCACCTCGTGGCAGCGTTTCACGATGGCAAAGGATGGAGCCTCGTCGCCAAATGTGGAAGTTAGTTGATCGATGCACTCTTGTCTTGATAATCCACGTCGAAAGTCGTAATAAATCATTGCAGGAACATTTTCACGAGTTAATCCCATGTTCTTGTTGAGAAACAATTTTCAAGTCAACGCTCTATTGACAAAATGTCTGAAGAACATTATGGTCCACAATGTCAAACTTTCCACAGGAAACGTCAGGTGGCACCTACAACATTCAGGGTTGCCAAGGCTCAAAATATATATAGTGCCCCTCGTACATATACAATTACGGTTAGTTTTATTTTTTTAAAAACAGTTCGATGTATAAACTACGAGGGCTGTTCAATAAAGAATGATGATAATTTTTTACGATCATAATTTTTCGCACTAAAATTGAATCTTATTATATTCTGTTAGCTTAATGTGAAACAAATACGCCGTAGTAGTTTGATTGTTGGTACTCCTGGTTTCCGCCTGTGAGAACCAGGCAAGTTCAAACATCTTGAGTATCGCCTACCGCTGCAATGGAGGTAACATGCAGTTAAAGTTGATGTTAGAGGAAGATCCGGAGTTTCTTCCAAACGTAATCACTGCTGATGAAACTGGGCTACATCATTTTGATCCTGAGAGCAAACAACAAAGCTCAGTGTGGAAATCTTCATCACCAGCCCCCTCCCCCAAAAAGCAAAAGTGGCTGCTGCTGGGAAAGTTATGGTCATCTCATTCTTTGATATTCATGGAATGGGTTATCAGCTAGTTGTACCTGCACACACATCAGTAACTGGACAATACTACAGGGATGTCCTGAATACATTGCAAGTTTATATCAGGGGTAAAGTACCACATTTTCGTGAAGCAGGCTGGATGATGCACCACGATAATGCGCGGCTGCATATTGCCAATATTGTTGCTAAAGATCTTGCAAAAATCAATTTGAAGTGCATCCCTCACCCTCCCTATAGTCCGGATTTAGCCCCCTGTGACCTTTTCCTATTCCCTAACTTGAAGAAACGCCTTCGTAGGAGGCATTATCCATCAACAGAAGCAACGGTGAAGGCTGCGAAGGCGATTTTGAAGGATCTCTCTAAAAATGGTTTCCAGCATGTCTTTGAAGACTTACAGAAACGCTGAAACAAGTGCATCGCATTCAGGGAAGACTATTTTGAGAAGGATCATCAAAATTATAAGGATGAATAAAGGTACGTTGACAAAAATAAATTGTGATCATTCTTTATTGAACACCCCTCTATGTTGTGTGCGCTTATTAAATAACAGAGCTTTTAATTTTTGATTGAACTTTAATTAAATTAGATAGAACTTAATTAAGGCAAAATAAAGATCTGGTTAAAATATAATAACAATTATTTTGACATTTACCACTTATGCGCTGGTACATTTAAATCATTCCACGTTTTGAAACTTATGATCGTTCTTATGTTTCTCTCGAGGTTATGACACCGTACGCATGTTTATTTGTTTATTTTATTTTTATAACCTCTGCTGTAGCGTTTTAGCGTTACCTAACTGAAATTTACTTAACGAACATTCACCATAAGTTCATAGAACAACTTCCTTTTAACAGTAATATGTAAGATGGGTCAGTAGTATCTGACTGGTAGAAAAAGTTGCACGGTATTTGAATATCAGATTTCCATTTCTTTCAAAATTTGTTTAAAGACAAGAGCCTCGTCTTATTCTTGCTTATAACAGCACATTTAAAATAGTCTGGATCAGAAAAGTTGTATTAACTAGCACGCTATGAAGTGTGTTTACCTACTTTCTACTTCCAAATTTCCTACGTTATACAAACACATTTTAAAATCTGAATTTATAACGCAGAAAAGCATCGCGCTACAAACTGGAGACACATATGAAATAAACTTCTGTTCAGGGGGAGCATGACAACTGTTTCTCTCGGTGAATGGGACTAAATTTAATAAGCGCAACGTGGCGGCGTGGCTACACCAATAAGGGTGATTGTGGCAGACACAGACTATACCACAACTAAACGTACGCGCAGAACGTACGAAGACTATGCACTTGCGCACAAACTGACACACTTTGACGTCAAGAGACGTCAAGAACTTGAGTTCGATCTATATCGACCAGTAATTCTGACCTGTGCTGTCCTCTGCTAAAGAGCTGATGTAACTAGGTCGTGCGTTTTTAAACGTATGCAGGAAGCCATAGACGCCATCTCTTGTAAACTCGTGTACCATGTTTGATATTGATTACTGGGTAGCTTTTCATATCTTGGTCGCCTTTGCTGCTCCTTTCTATTTTCTGTCTTGAGTCTTTCTTACCTTTTCTTCCCTTGTTTCACACAATTTTAACGCCTTGGACATCACAGATTAGGAACATTACACGAAGGGGAATTGTAGGTATATGACTAAACAGTTGTCATGTCAAAAATCATGCCACTTGGCATAGGGGCTCCAATCGTAGTAAGGCATGGCATCATTACAGCCTTCTGCACACAAGTTCATACAAATTATCTGCAATCATCTGTCGCGTTGACATGTCAATATTCAACTAAGAGGATTACCATATTAAAAGTTTATTCATTATAAACAAATCATTTTCTTACATTTTATTGGCATAGAAAAAAAAAACCTTTCTGTTCTATCTACCTATCGAATTATGTAGTTCAGACCCAATTTACACAGACAGGTGACTACATAAAGTCAGGTTATCCTTAATTTCTTCTCGGGCAGCAAGCTAAGTGAAAAGACGATTAGAAATCGACGTTTCGGGAGTGTGCATCTCTCCCATCACCAGGATATTTATTAAATGTTATAACCACAAATGAAACACTGGATATGACACAAATATAAACAAAGACAAAACACTATCAAAACTCGCATTACTGAACAAAAGACTGTTTTCAGTAAATTATATGCCAGATCAGGAGATGGCGTGAGTATAGAAAATTAATTAGGTCAAAGAAAGGTAACTACTTAACATTTATTTATTATTTATTTTCTTCTTCTTCTTCTTCTTCTTCTTCTTCTTCTTCTTCTTCTTCTTCTTCTTCTTCTTCTTCTTCTTCTTCTTCTTCTTCTTCTTCTTCTTCTTCTTCTTCTTCTTCTTCTTCTTCTTCTTCTTCTTCTTCTTCTTCTTCTTCTTCTTCTTCTTCTTCTTCTTCTTCTTCTTCTTCTTCTTCTTCTTCTTCTTCTTCTTCTTCTTCTTCTTCTTCTTCTTCTTCTTCTTCTTCTTCTTCTTCTTCTTCTTCTTCTTCTTCTTCTTCTTCTTCTTCTTCTTCTTCTTCTTCTTCTTCTTCTTCTTCTTCTTCTTCTTCTTCTTCTTCTTCTTCTTCTTCTTCTTCTTCTTCTTCTTCTTCTTCTTCTTCTTCTTCTTCTTCTTCTTCTTCTTCTTCTTCTTCTTCTTCTTCTTCTTATTATTATTATTATTATTATTATTATTATTATTATTATTATTATTATTATTATTATTATTATTATTATTATTATTATTATTATTATTATTATTATTATTATTATTATTATTATTATTATTTGTAATTTACGTCTTGCAACATTTCGATGAATGAAATGGGTGAAATGATGCTCAATGCGTCCGGGGTCCATGAAGCCGGCATTCGTCTTTCAGGATAAGGGAAAACCCCGGAAAAAACCTTATACAGGTAGCTCACCCTGACCGAGATTCGAACTCGGGACCTCTTGAACGTGAGGCAGACATACTACCATCTACACTACCGAGGCGGACACTACTTAACTTGATTACCAAGCTGTATTGATCATTGACGGATTTCCATTTTAAGGCCGGTTTCCAAAAGGAGCTGAGCTGCAATCCAGCTGCAATCACGATTAAGTGTGCTCCTTTCAGAGGAAATGGCTAAAGCCTTCTTATTTCTCCGCTCCCAGTAACTGTTGCATATTGCCAAGATGGTGGTCTCCCGAAAATTAGCTGTATGGTCGTTATTAAAACAATGCTCTGCCAGCCCAGACTTCTCAGGTTGCATTAAACGAATGCAACCTGAATGGAAGGACAACCTCGTCTTGCTATGAAACGACGCATAGTGTGCAAAAATCCTTCTGTACTGAGATTTGATGTCAATTCTAAATGAACAGCTCTGTACACAGCACATGTTTATAGAACAATCCACACCTTTTCTTTCGTTTTTAGTAATATTGGTCCAGCAAGATCAACTCCTGTAACTTCAAAGGGAGGTGCATCTTTTATGCGGTCAACTGGTAATGGTGCAGTGTCCGTCTCCACTCGTTTAGCATTTTGCCGTCTACACTGAACACATTAGATAGTATAGTTTTTATGGTTCTCCTACTCCGAATTATCCAAAACTTCATTCGAAGCCATGACATCCAGTGTCGTCTATCCATTACTCCATCAGTAGCTAAATGTTGAATCTTTATTTTACTCAACAATGGTATTTCTTCGTATCGTTTATAAAACTCTCTTGCCAGATCTTCCGATATGGGTAAATTCCAGTGTGACTTAACTGCACTCTTATTAGACTTACATGCAGTGTTACTTTGCCACAACTTCTGTAACAGTATCTTAAATGGCAGAATTTGAGGACAAAGAAAATCTATTACCTCATAGATTCTTTGTACCGTTGAAAGAATAACTCTCTTTGTCAATACACTTGGAAGATCCTGTAATTTCAGAGTAATCCCACTTCCAATGTGCCCAACCGCTTATTCCACAGAAGACCTAAAATTTTTGAGTAGGGTTCATTTCTTGTTTCACAACTCAAATTGAAATTGTCGTCGCGATATGGTGTTTGCTCATATGAGTGTTCCCAACATCTGAACTCCATTTTAGCTTCAGACAAAGTACGTGTGTTATTGTTGCGAAACTTTTGATAGTCCTCCAAAGACTGAACTGATGTAACACAATTGTCTACATACAAAGATTTTTTCATCTTAATGGTGAATGCCTCATCTTCCTCACTTGCATTTGAAAGATGATAGTCGATAACAGCTCCTAGGATGAAAGGGCTAGATGACACTCCAAATACTATCCACTTGTGTCTGTAGTACTTAAGTCTCGTCTTCGTGTGATCCTCCCACCATAGAAACCGTAAAAACTCTCTATATTTTTCTTGTACTTTAATCATCTGAAAAGCCTTTCTGATATCTGAAATGATCCCAATCTTTTTCCACGATACCTCATTAAAAGTTCTGGAATTTCTTGTATGTAGTTGGGACCCTTCTCTAAACAATCATTGAGAGAGACTCCTTCAACTGTATTACAAGAAGCATCAAACACAGGACGTATGGGAGCGGTTGCACTAGATTCTTTAAACAGTGGACGATGGGGAAGATAATGTCACCTCTTTTCTAACTCTTCTCTAGGTACTTCTATAAAACCCTCTCGTTCCCAATCTTAAAAAATCTCGCCATACTTAGAGAAAAGGTTTACTTTCTCTAACCTTTTTGAGGCTGACCAAAGTCAATTCTCGGCAACTTGCTTGTTACTCGACAGCTGAGGATGTCCATCGGCCCATGGCAATCCTACTACGTAACGACCATCTCCATTTCTCTTCAAGGTACTTTGAAGATAATCCCTTGCTTCTTCATCTCAAGCTGCTGATGACTGCATCTCTACAGAATCCAAAATATCAATAGTTTTAAGATCCCATAACTGTGTAATACATCCATCATTGCAAGACATTGTTATGGTAACGTTGGCCATATTAGTTTCAGATAGTTCATCAAGTCTCTCGCCTGCTAGCGTCCACCCTAATTTGGTTTCTACAGCAGTAAGTCCATTCGATAATGGAACAATTTTCCCTGTTAGAATACCTGCGTAGACATCCGTCCCTATGAATAACTCAATCTCAGGACAGTTTTCTCCAAAGCCACTGATCCATATCTTCTTTCCCTTCAGTTCTTCCATCCGTCTTGTAGAACTCTTTGATATACGTGGGATAAACTGACAAACCTTTTCTGTATCTCTCACTTGGATTTCACGAAGGTATTGGCCTCCCATCTTCTGTATTTTCACATTATACTTTAAATGCCTTACTTTCGACGTCTGCCTGCCTCCAAAAAGAAAAGGAGTCATTGACTCTTCAGCAACAGCTTTTAACTGTAGATCTTCTGCTGTCCACTTGAGTAATAGGAACGTTGAGAACCACAATTCAGAAATGCTCTAACTGTCTTGGTTTTGTGTTTTCCATATATAGTAACCATCAGAGTCTGAAGTACTATCTTGTTAGTGCATATACAGTTGGCCATGTCTGACGTAATGCCAACTTTCTCTGTCGTTAACTTCTCGGAAGCACCTTTTTCATCTGTGTCGTTTTTATCAAAGAACTTGGGACAAATCACTGTAATATGTTTCCGATTGCAGATAAAACATTTCACCTTTGCTTTGCAATTAATAGCCGTATGATTCGGCTAAGACATTTATTCTCGTTGGCCTTGATTTTCTATCTGTCAACGTCATGAAATGAGTGGTGAAGCATCCCTTACTCGGGTGGTTTTTCTTGCAGAAGATACATTCTTCCAAGCTGCCATCATGAAGAGCAGCTACAGAAGGAGTCCTGTCGCATTTCTTCGTCTGATTTTCTCTCTTCTTCGAACGACTGACACAACTTTCCTGTCCTTCTTTTACTAAACAATTGTCAAATCCAGATTGTACAACACATGATTTGTTGTCCACTTCGGATTTCCATTTTAACAAATTCTATTAAACCATCAAGTCGTGTTTGTGAACTGTTTTCTTGGTTTTCTGTTATTCCATAACTTGAATTTCCCTGCCATGCTCGCAGTTTCTTCAGGGAGACTCGATTCAACAAGAGGGAACAACCACATACTTGGATCTTCAGAATCAAGCTCTAGCATTTTCAACGATCGAAGCTAGGATTGCAACTTGATCATCAGCGTCAAGAAAGGCAGCTTTTTCTTGCTTGTTGCATTTGAAATAACTAACTTGAGTAGTTCTCTCACATACACTTGTAAGAGTAAATCTTTTCTCCCAAAACGTTCGGTTAGTGCTTCAACTGCCTTGCTGTAGTTCTCCGCTGTTTGTGGATAACTTACAACAATTTCTCTTGCCTCGGTCCCAGGTTTCATAGCTTGTAGCAAATATTGAAACTTGTCACTTCTATGCAAAGTCTTATCTTCATGAATTTTCTTGAATTAAGACCAGAAACAAAGCCACTCCTTTAGATCCCCATTAAACGTTTTTAGTTCGAATCTGGGCAACTTAAACGACCTATTTTTGTCTTCTTTTGGTAAGCTAACCCCTCTGTAACGTCCATTCACAGAAGAAATATGTTCAGCATCCTCGGATGTTGTGTTGGCCGCTAAGGTCTTGTCTACCTGAAATTTCATGTTCTCAAATTCTGTACAACATTCTTCTACCTTTTCAAATTCTTCTAAAATATTTTCTTCACTCGCATCGTTCTCTAATAACATATCCATAAACCTTTGATCCCATCCCCTCATTTCTTTCATCAATTCAAGTTGCCGGAAAATAACTTTCATACGATCGTAATCGTCAGACATCATAATCTCTCTCGCGAGGATGTCATTTATTTCGTTAACTTTCCTGGTAACAGAGTTCTCACTGGTCGTCTAGCTTTTCTAATTTTCTCCATTTCTTAAGTTATTGATGTGTAATCTTTACCAATTCCAATACTCTCTTCTTCTAAATGCGATCTTCTCATAAGTTTAATATACGGCATCAAATATTCACGAAAATTGTTCTTCAATCGCAGATTTTTAAACAAACAGATACTTATAATGTTTTAATCGTACCGCATAGTCATGAAGATCACGTCGGGGGACACCAAAATGTTGAAAATCACATTAAACTTCTAATGTCTTTCAGTAATGAATTTATTTCGACCGTATTAGACCATTGTTATTTTACATAGCAACAACATAGTAACTTACATAGTAACATCATAGTGAACAAAGGAATAACAAAAATTGTCAAATGAGCCAATTTATAACATCTACTTTATTCTGGTCTTCCCATTGTTTTTAAGAGTTTAACAGTTGTTTTATGAATTTTTAAGAGTAGTCTAGACAAGATTTGGCAGAGAATTAATGTTAGTGCTCACAAAGACATGGTTTCGTTATAACAGAAAAAAGTAAAACGTATCCTACAATTGCAGATGCTATAACTAAGAAAATACTAACTACACCAATAATTCATGTGTAATAGAATTTATATGATGGAAGTAACAATTGAAGGAGGGAGGATTCGGAAACTTATATTATTTATTCGAGGGAAGCCTATGTCTCTAGCTTCAGGAATTAAGGGTACAAATAATAATTACCAAAATTTCGATTTATAATAGATATGTTTTTATATACAGAAAAATAATAGCTACATATTCAATAATTATATTTTATAAACATTATTAAACGAAGAAAAGATGCCTGTACTCTTAATTGCTATTAAATGACAACAATTGTTAAAGAACAAGTTCATGCTGCATGAAATCTACTGCATACATGAGAAAATAAATTTCATATTTGATTTTTCACTGTTCACATAGAATCAGTGGGGAAAACGTGAAATAAACAACAAATATTTGTTCCTTGTATTATTGTGGTTCATTTTGCTGGGAATGAACCTCACTACTTAAGTACGTGCAGCCCTTCATAGATGGCACCGTGGATGGTGTTGAATGTTTGGATACTATCATTGCCATCTAACGGCTGTGAGTAAAACCCTTACCACTCCTGCCATCTGGCAGTTGTCACGAAAGTAGGCATTGATCTTCATACATCTGTCATTACTGCACGTGCAAATTGTGCGCGTGGAGTGTTAACAGAAAAGATGAAAGTACTTCCTTTATTTCAACACATTTACCACTTAAAATGAAGCATTTATGTGCGAATTTTATGTAATACAGGGAATGTTATTTTCTACTCATTTCGCAGCCAAGGAAAGGTAAAATTGCGGTTATGAGGAATTTTTAATGTATACGTATTTTTATCACCCATGGAAAAAAACAGAAAAAAGTGCAACTAAGCTATCCGGAGTGCCTTAGTGAGTTTGTACTGGTGCCGTCAAATACTACAACTACAGCCTCATAAACGTATGCATAGAATCTTGTAGTCAGAGCATTATTAAGTTTCGCTGTGGATGTTTTTAGAAAATCTGCGTACAAACTTTATCGAATTTGTTCTCGGTTTCAGTAAAATTTGATATCGGTCGACAGTTTCCCATGAATTTTAAACTCCATACGTACTAGATTCACATCCCAAATTTTTAAT
>CM060947.1:141826185-142077465 GCA_030765055.1 Mantis religiosa | reverse complement strand
ATTGATCATTGACGGATTTCCATTTTAAGGCCGGTTTCCAAAAGGAGCTGAGCTGCAATCCAGCATCACGATTAAGTGTGCTCCTTTCAGAGGAAATGGCTAAATCCTTCTTATTTCTCCGCTCCCAGTAACTGTTGCATATTGCCAAGATGGTGGTCTCCCGAAAATTAGCTGTATGGTCGTTATTAAAACAATGCTCTGCCAGCCCAGACTTCTCAGGTTGCATTAAACGAATGCAACCTGAATGGAAGGACAACCTCGTCTTGCTATGAAACGACGCATAGTGTGCAAAAATCCTTCTGTACTGAGATTTGATGTCAATTCTAAATGAACAGCTCTGTACACAGCACATGTTTATAGAACAATCCACACCTTTTCTTTCGTTTTTAGTAATATTGGTCCAGCAAGATCAACTCCTGTAACTTCAAAGGGAGGTGCATCTTTTATGCGGTCAACTGGTAATGGTGCAGTGTCCGTCTCCACTCGTTTAGCATTTTGCCGTCTACACTGAACACATTAGATAGTATAGTTTTTATGGTTCTCCTACTCCGAATTATCCAAAACTTCATTCGAAGCCATGACATCCAGTGTCGTCTATCCATTACTCCATCAGTAGCTAAATGTTGAATCTTTATTTTACTCAACAATGGTATTTCTTCGTATCGTTTATAAAACTCTCTTGCCAGATCTTCCGATATGGGTAAATTCCAGTGTGACTTAACTGCACTCTTATTAGAAATACATGCAGTATTACTTTGCCACAACTTCTGTAACAGTATCTTAAATGGCAGAATTTCAGGACAAAGAAAATCTATTACCTCATAGATTCTTTGTACCGTCGAAAGAATAACTCTCTTTGTCATTACACTTGGAAGATCCTGTAATTTCAGAGTAATTCCACTTCTAATGTGCCCAACCGCTTATTCCACAGAAGACCTAAAATTTTTGAGTAGGGTTCATTTCTTGTTTCACAACTCAAATTGAAATTGTCGTCGCGATATGGTGTTTGCTCATATGAGTGTTCCCAACATCTGAACTCCATTTTAGCTTCAGACAAATTACGTGTGTTATTGTTGCGAAACTTTTGATAGTCCTCCAAAGACTGAACTGATGTAACACAATTGTCTACATACAGAGAGTTTTTCATCTTAATGGTGAATGCCTCATCTTCCTCACTTGCATTTGAAAGATGATAGTCGATAACAGCTCCTAGGATGAAAGGGCTAGATGACACTCCAAATACTATCCACTTGTGTCTGTAGTACTTAAGTCTCGTCTTCGTGTGATCCTCCCACCACAGAAACCGTAAAAACTCTCTATATTTTCCTTGTACTTTAATCATCTGAAAAGCCTTTCTGATATCTGAAATAATCCCAATCTTTTTCCACGATACCTCATTAAAAGTTCTGGAATTTCTTGTATGTAGTTGGGACCCTTCTCTAAACAATCATTGAGAGAGACTCCTTCAACTGTCTTACAAGAAGCATCAAACACAGGACGTATGGGAGCGGTTGCACTAGATTCTTTGAACAGTGGACGATGGGGAAGGTAATGACACCTCTTTTCTAACTCTTCTATAGGTACTTCTATAAAACCCTCTCGTTCCCAATCTTCAAAAATCTCGCCATACTTAGAGAAAAGGTTTACTTTCTCTAACCTTTTTGAGGCTGACCAAAGTCAATTCTCGGCAACTTGCTTGTTACTGGACAGCTGAGGATGTCCATCGGCCCATGGAAATCCTACTACGTAACGGCCATCTCCATTTCTGTTCAAGGTACTTAGAAGATAATCCCTTGCTTCTTCATCTCAAGCTGCTGATGACTGCACCTCTACAGAATCCAAAATATCAATAGTTTCAAGATCCCATAACTGTATAATACATCCATCATTGCAAGACATTGTTATGGTAACGTTGGCCATATTAGTTTCAGATAGTTCATCAAGTCTCTCGCCTGCTAGCGTCCACCCTATTTTGGTTTCTACAGAAGTAAGTCCATTCGATAATGGAACAATTTTCCCTGTTAGAATACCTGCGTAGACATCCGTCCCTATGAGTAACTCAATCTCAGGACAGTTTTATCCAAAGCAACTGATCCATATCTTCTTTCCCTTCAGTTCTTCCATCCGTCTTGTAGAACTCTTTGATACATGTGGGATAAACTGACAAACCTTTTCTGTATCTCTCACTTGGATTTCACGAAGGTATTGGCCTCCCATCTTCTGTATTTTCACATTATACTTTAAATGCCTTACTTTCGACGTCTACCTGCCTCCAAAAAGAACAGGAGTCATTGACCCTTCAGCAACAGCTTTCAACTGTAGATCTTCTGCTGTCCTCTTGAGTAATAGGAACGTTGAGAACCACAATTCAGAAATGCTCTAACTGTCTTGGTTTTGTGTTTTCCATATATAGTAACCATCAGAGTCTGAAGTACTATCTTGTTAGTACATATACAGTTGACCATGTCTGACGTAATGCCAACTTTCTCTGTCGTTAACTTCTCGGAAGCACCTTTTTCATATGTGTCGTTTTTATCAAAGAACTTGAGACAAATCACTGTAATATGTTTCCGATTGCAGATAAAACATTTCACCTTTGCTTTGCAATTAATAGCCGCATGATTCGGCCTAAGACATTTATTCTCCTTGACCTTGATTTTTCTATCTGCCAACGTCATGAAATGAGTGGTGAAGCATCCCTTACTCGGGTGGTTTTTCTTGCAGAAGATACATTCTTCCAAGCTGCCATCATGAAGAGCAGCTACAGAAGGAGTCCTGTTGCATTTCTTCGTCTGATTTTCTCTCTTCTTCGAACGACTGACACAACTTTCCTGTCCTTCTTTTACTAAACAATTCTCAAATCCAGATTGTGCAGCTCATGATTTGTTGCTCACTTCGGATTTCCATTTTAACAAATTCTATTAAACCATCAAGTCGTGTTTGTGAACTGTTTTCTTGGTTTTCTGTTATTCTATAACTTGAATTTCTCTGCCATGCGGGCAGTTTCTTCAGGGAGACTCTATTCAACAAGAGGGAACAACCACATACTTGGTTCTGCAGAATCTAGCTCTAGCATCTTCAACGATCGAAGATAGAATTCCAACTTGATCATCAGCGTCGAAAAAGGCAGCTTTTCCTTGCTTGTTGCATTTGAAATAACTAACTTGAGTAGTTCTCTCACATACACCTGTAAGAGTAAATCCTTTCTCCCAAAACGTTCGGTTAGTGCTTCAATTGCCTTGTTGTAGTTCTCCGCTGTTTGTGGATAACTTACAACAATTTCTCTTGCCTCGGTCCCAGGTTTCATAGCTTGTAGAAAACACTGAAACTTGTCACTTCCATGCAAAGTCTCATCTTCGTGAATTTTCTTAAACTGAGACCAGAAACCAAGCCCCTCTTTTAAATACCCATTAAATGTTTTAAGTTCGATTCTGGGTAATTTAAACGACCTACTTTTGTCTTCTGTTGGTAGGTTAACCCCTCTGTAACGTTCATTCACAAAAGAAATATGTTCAGCATCCTCGGATGGTCTTGTCTACCTGAAATTTCATATTCTCAAATGCTGTAAAATATTCTACCTTTTCAAATTCTTCTAAAATATTTTCTTCACTTGCATCGTTCTCTAATAACATATCAGTAACCTTTTGATCCCATCCCCTCATTTCTTTCATCAAATCTTCAAGTAGCCGGAAAATAACTTTCATTCGATCGTAATCGTCAGACATCATAATCTGTCTCGCGAGGATGTCATTTATTTCGTTAACTTTCCTGGTAAACAGAGCTCTCAGTGGTCGTCTAGCTTTTGTAATTTTCTCCAGTTCTTAAGTTATTGATGTTTAATCTTTACCAATTCCAATACTATCTTCTTCTAAATGCGATCTTCGCACAAGTTTAATATACGGCATCAAATATTCACGAAAATCGTTCTTCAATCACAGATTTTTAAACAAATAGATACTTAAAATGTTATAATCGTACGTATAGTCATGAAGATCACATCGGGGTCACCAAAATGTTGAAAATCACATTAAACTTCTAATAACTTTTAGTAATGGATTTATTTCGACCGTATTAGATCATATTTATTTTACATAGCAACAACATAGTAACTTACACAGTAACATCAAAGTGAACAAAGAACTAACGAAAATCGTCAAATGAGTCAATTTATAACACCTACTTTACTATGACTTCCCATTGTTTTTAAGAGTTTAACAGTTGTTTTATGAATTTTTAAGAGTAGTCTGTACAAGATTGGGCAGAGAATTAACGTTAGTGCTCACACAACATTTTACAATCTGCGGACTGAAGAAAAGATATGGTTTAGTTATAAAAGAGAAAAGATAAACTATCCTACAAATGCAGATGCTATAACTAAGAAAAGGAAAACTACTCCAACAATTCATGTGCCATAGAATTTATATGGTGGAAGTAACAGTTGAAGAAGGGAGGATTCAGAAGCTTATATTATTTATTCGAGGGAAGCCTATCTCTGAAGCTTCAAGCATTAAGGGGACTAATAATAATTACCAAAATTTCGAATTATAATAGATATTATTATATCCAGAAAAATAATAATTACATATTCAATAATTATGTTTTATAACCATTAATAAACGAAGAAAGGATGCCTGTACTCTTAACTGCTATTAAATGGCAACAATTGTTAAAGAACAAGAAGTTCATGCTGCATGAAATCTACTGCATGCATGAGAAAATTAATTTCATATTTGATTCCTACTGTCCACATAGAATCAGTGGGGGAAACGTGAAATAAATAACAAAAGTTTGTTCCTTGTATTAGTGTGGTTCATTTTGCTGGGAATGAACCTCACTACTTAAGTACATGCAGCGCTTCATAGATGGCACCGTGGGTGGTGTTGATTGTTTGGATACTATCATTGCCATCTAACGGCTGTGAGTAAAACTATTACCACTCCTGCCATCTGGCAGTTGTCACGAAAGTAGGCATTGATCTTCATACATCTGTCATTACTGCACGTGCAAATTGTGCGCGTGGAGTGTTAACAGAAAAGATGAAAGTACTCCCTTTATTTCAACACATTTACCACTTAAAATGAAGCATTTATGTGCGAATTTTATGTAATACAGGGAATGTTATTTTCTACTCATTTCGCAGCCAAGGAAAGGTAAAATTGCGGATATGAGGAATTTTTAATGTATACGTCTTTTTATCACCCATGGGGGAAAAAGAAAACAGAAAAAAGTGCAACTAAGCTATCCGGAGTGCCTTAGCGAGTTTCTACTAAAACTGGTGCCGTCAAATACTCGACGGATAAACAACTACAACCTCATAAACATATGCATAGAATCTTGTAGTCAGAGCATTATTACGTTTCGCTATGGATATTTTTAGAAAATCTGCGTATGAACTTTATCGAATTTGTTCTCGGTTTCAATAAAATTTGATTTTGGTTGACAGTTTCCCATGAATTTTAAACTCCATATGTACTAGATTCACATCCCAAATTTTTAATGTTCTGTATAAGCTTCCCCTAAATTTCCATTTCTCTTTTTCCCTCTCGCTGTCTTTTTTCTTTTGTCTTTTATGTTACTTCAAGAGAACCTTGTGAGGCAAAATCTACTTCTAGAAATAAACCCGCACATGTAAACCATTAATGCAAATGCAAGGCGTACTAAAGAAAGCAAAAACGTGTCAAGGAAAAGCTAAATAAAGCAATATTAAAAGTTAAAGTTTAGACTTTCTCTAAATATAAACTCTCTGGCACTCCTATAAGCTCCACTTGATAAACATTGTGCAGTTGCAAAGAGTATTTTGAGAATGCACGTTTAAGAACCAAATATGCATAGTATAAAAAGAGTAAAATAAATATATAAATAAAATAATAAAATAAATCTTGAAATTATTCAAAAGAGACTACAAGTTCATATACGGCAAGTAAAACCATGCGAAAAAAGTTACAGCGAAGAAAATTCATATTAAATTATAAAACAAAAAAAGTAATTTTAAAGCAAAAGTAGGTTAACAGTTTCAAATCTCACACAACGTTCCTTGCCAGAGTAATAGAGTTTGGTTCAAAATATTACTATTAAAAATGTATTAAGAATGAATCCATGAGTTTTCTTGCAAATAGCCTGGTAAGGAGTTCTTGTCAGTTCCTTGCACAACCTTGCGACATAAAGTGTAAATTTTAAATCCCAAAGTACATTGAACTCAGTGGTTTTGGCTCGCTTTTTGTCAGTACTGCTTATAGAAACAATGGCATAAATACGTTTAAAGAAAACGATACCACATATAATAGGAAATAATTACATTAAATGCATAGGGACACAAACTTATGTATGACAACGTACAGATTCAAATTTGAATCTGTTTCTGCTAAGCAGTAACTTGAGAATTGCTCGAATATGTATTTTCATATATTCGAAAACAATGGTTTTTTATAAATATACTACTAAGTTAGAAATTCTTAAAATAAGATATGAAATATAACTATACTACTGGCTTGAAGTCCGAGAGCATCTAGAATACGTTCATTATGCTTCTTTATTACTTGATGCTCTTTCAAGGTTTTAAAAAGCAGCTGAGAGTACTATTGCGTTTTATCTTCACAATATTCTTATTAATTTAATGAGTGAGATTAAATTATGCCAGATAAAACATTTCACTGTGTAGGTATTACTCATATCTTTTTTTTAAAGATAAATTTATTTAATGTCGCCTAGCAACAATGGTCTTATAGTGACAACTATAAGATGGTAAAACAAATTTTGTATACATTTGATCAGTACAATTAACATTTTAGGAAATATTAGGTTACGGTACAGTATAAACATATAAGTTCACACAAACTATACTTTAATAAAGAACTAAAGAATCGATATTGCACAGCACTATGCTCATACTTGTTATGTATTACCTATTATAGTTATTCTCACTTCACAGAATACACCGAAACCAGGTAACACTGAATAGATTTTCATATTGAAGAAGTTAGTTTACAGTCTTGCAGAAATAAATACAGTGATTGTACACTCTTAGGTTCATCTAGTAGAGCATGGAGATCTGTAGGAATTTTATGAAGAGTCCTATTGGTTGAGTAGCGAGAACATTTATTTCTAATATGATTTATTGATAATGGTTGCTCGCATGGTTCACAGTGTGGAGGCCTCTTTCTGGAAAATAGGTAATCATGTATAAGCTTTGTATGTCCAATTCTAAGCCTGGAGAGTAATATTTGTTGTTTTTGACTTGTATGTTTATAAAGACACTGAGTAGGGGATGTCTTTAATTCAGACGTCAAGCAATAAATTACTGTGTAGCTATATTGTTAAGTGCAGTTAATCGTTCTGTGGTGATCTGATTTTTAAGCCAAATTTATGAGACGTAAATGCTTTTATTTTATCTAAAAAAATTCGAAAGGAATTCGAATGAAAAAATAACAATTGGGTTTATATAATAAAGTTCTCTCTGCATATGATTTTATCAGGCTTTGTTTAAACGTATTGTTCAACAATTCGTGTGTTTGTTTGCATTCTTGTTTGTGCATTTCGCTTGCAATAAATTAAATCTCTCTTATTTTCTGAAGGTAACTGCAAATATATTCAGTGCTATTTAATTAAATATAGAGCTTAATTAACCATAAGTTATTGAAAACAAGCAGAATATTCCATTACATATAAGAAATAATCAGCAATAATATAGTGTATACAGCAATACGATATGATCACCGCCGTAAAGCTTTCTGGTTACATCATGTAGTTTCAAAACTTGCATTAACTTACGTTGTAGATTCCTTTTCAGAATCATTCTTTTGATTTACTTGATTACATTTACCAACAGCAGTAACAACAAATGGAGAGGTGCAGTATTTCATGCAATCAACAATTTGAAGAACAAAAATAAAAAGAATAAAAACGGGGAGGGGAAAAACGGGATTGAACTTGGCTAAAGAAACCTTTACGTTATCTTATCACTGAGCCACACACGTATATGTTTTACCAATCTAGCACATATAAGTTGATATCAGTTTTATATTAGATATATTTTCTATACATAAATATCAGGAGATGTCATTTTAAACCATTTTATTCTTTTGAAATTGATTACAGTTTATTTGCTTCTTATTATTTCAATTAATCATTGTAAGTAAGGCTATATTAAATAAATTTCTATCATGTCGAAAATTGGCGTACTGACTCAAATTTATTGCACAAAATTGTACGCTCTGGGACCATAAGTGTCCTATCTTAAATTGTTCTCTTAACACCTTCTATAACCCTTTAAAGCTTTTCGATCGAATTCTGAAACAACAACCACATCTCACATTTTAAACAAAACCGTAAGCGCCATTTTTGAGAAAATCGAAATTTGTGAAAAATGTTTCATGGGGTGGCCGGATGTTCTAAGATATGTTAGTGGGGCATCCTTGATGTGTAGCGTTTAACGCCCACGTTTACTACATAAAAACCCACCCTACCGACGTCTTGTCCACACAGATCTTACTTTACGGTCGTTTGGGATCGAACCCGCAGTCCACCTTGGTGAGAACCAAGTGGTCATTTGAATGCTATGCTTTGTATTTAATCGACTTTTCATTTTCTTAGTTTTTCTGTTTACAGATACACACAGAAAAGGAAAATAATAAATAAATGAATGAATAAATAATAATAATAATAATAATAATAATAATAATAATAATAATAATAATAATAATAATAATAATAATAATAATAATAATAATAATAATAATAATAATAATAATAATAATAATAATAATAATAATAATAATAATAATAATAATAATAATAATAATAATAATAATAATAATAATAATAATAATAATAATAATAATAATAATAATAATAATAATAATAATAATAATAATAATAATAATAATAATAATAATAATAATAATAATAATAATAATAATAATAATAATAATAATAATAATAATAATAATAATAATAATAATAATAATAATAATAATAATAATAATAATAATAATAATAATAATAATAATAATAATAATAATAATAATAATAATAATAATAATAATAATAATAATAATAATAATAATAATAATAATAATAATAATAATAATAATAATAATAATAATAATAATAATAATAATAATAATAATAATAATAATAATAATAATAATAATAATAATAATAATAATAATAATAATAATAATAATAATAATAATAATAATAATAATAATAATAATAATAATAATAATAATAATAATAATAATAATAATAATAATAATAATAATAATAATAATAATAATAATAATAATAATAATAATAATAATAATAATAATAATAATAGCTTTGCTATTACATATAAAGATATATAAAGCTATAATAGCTTTAAATAATTAAAGGTAAAAGTAAGATAGGAAACATGATGACGGAGCAATTGGTGCAATGCTGACGGGGGGAACCGGAGGACCAGGAGAATATCCGCCCTAGCGCAGTGTTGTCCACCACTAATCTCACTTTGCGGTCGCCTGGAATTGAAACCTGGCCGCCTTGGTGAGATCCAAGCGGTCTAACCACTCGATCACGGTGCGGCCTAACTTAACACCTTCGGTACATGAATAATAGGTACTAATCTCTTAGAAGGAATATTAAAAGTATGCTGCAGGCTAAATAAAGCCAAAGATGGGAAAACAGCACAACTATCATGGTTTAGGAACATAGACAATAAATTAACAACTGTATAAAGGAATATAAACAACATAAGTTAAATTCTTATATCTATATTCTTAGATGATATATTCTTAGATGATAGATTACCAAGATAATAACTTAAATTTAGTAATTAAAACATAAAAGGTAACAAGGTAACTGGCAATTACATCTAAAATGAATATCAAATCAAAGAAGTGCAAAAGCACCAGCAACCTACAACGCTCAAATGGTAACAAACGATGGCAAATATAATTTATATCAATTTGGAGTCTGTTGCAAGGCCTAATCCATGAAGTAGAAGCAGAAGGAACGACTATTTGTTGATGTACTTAATGTTAAGTGCGATTTATGGTGTGTATATATTTTAATTATTTTATATATCATTACAGCATCGCCATATTGAGTATGACTGAGATATTTGAGACACTGAGCAGACTATTCCGGTAACTTGGTGTTTATTTTGTTAAAAAGTGTAGTAGAGCTATTAAAGCAATTATTACTTTAAAAGCTGCAAATTCTGGCATAGTAGTTAACTTACGACTAGAGATCGGATTTATATGCACTATTAAGTGCGAATATATGTACTAATAATCTGCTAAAAATGCTCTAAAAGCTTTTAATATGCAATAAAAGTTAAGTAAATTATTCCATCTTTCTTAATTTTATTAATCTTGCAGTAATCAAATAGTAATACAGGTACTAATTAATATTTATTGGTCTCTCTTTCAGTATATTTTAGTATTAACCGTGTTTATTGTAGTAAACAATTAAGTATTTTCACGCTTTTTGGAAGAAACGATTTTATTCTGTCACTTATTATGCTTTTATACTTATATTGGCAACTGTTTGAAGATGATGCGTAATCTAAAACTGTTTTTTTTTTTTTTTTTTTTTTTTTTTTTGCAAGTCACCTATAACAATGGTATAAAATAAATGGGCTTATTTTTGTTAAATAAAAACAAAAACAATCATTAACTCGAAATTCACAGGAATGTTTAAAATGTTCTGAAAATAAAAAATTAAAGCTTATGTTTTAACACACAGTACTCACTCTATTTCCATTTGCTAAGAATAGGATTTCCATCAATCTATCACTCAATTTCCATCAAAACAAATAAGCTTTACTGCTTATCTTCTCCTTCGGTGTTCTAATATTCCCTTTTGTACTTCAGAAATCTCACAAGAAATTGCGATTAGAAACACATTAGTGCAAGTTAAAAAGTGAAAATGACACTTTTTATTTCTTTGAGAAGTTATTGTTGTGGCAGACGGCTTCGTTTGCAGTATTAATACAAACCATATCATGTTTTATGATGCAACGGCCGGACCGAAATATAAAAATTTACTGCATAATTGTTGAAACGCCTTTTAGTTCAAGTTGTTGAGCGGCATATTTTTATATCAGGAAGCCCTCATTTTTGATAGCTATGTTCTCATTTTCGGTGACCTTTTATGAATCTGGAAACATGATACCCAATTCCTACACAAACAGAGCAGTAAAGAGACATTTTATCGTTCCTTCTTTTCTTCTTTAAGCATCAGGATGATACATTTGTATGAATCTTTGCTGAAAAAGTGAAATATATGTATAAATATGTACAAATTAGTTAAATACGCACTAACTCCTAAAGGATACATTTATATGCGCTATAAAACTTCAGTAACAAACTACTTACACTATAGAATAAATGTATTTCTTACACGCATATGTTTAACTATCAAGGAATAAAACAAGCAAATATGCGAAAATCCGAGCTCTATTTATGACACATTCTTGCTAGAAAGTAAATAGACGGCAGCGCTCTTTCTGCATTCGGTTAAATTGGGACGAAACTGTACAAAGCTTATTTGGTTTTGCCATAGTTTTATATTCCAACTTATTACTTTCATGTTACATTTGCCGAATCATGTGTCAAAATCACTTAATATTCTCTCAAAACAGAGCTGGCCTGAGTTAGTAGTTTCTAAATGGCCTGGTATTGTTTTCTGTGGAAACATTATTTTACTTCGGAAGTTATACTTAGACAAGGAGACTTCCAATTGTTTACGGTTTAAATGCTAAAATTTTACAAAAATATATAATATGACATATACACATGCGTTTTTATGCGCACTAGCGTTTATTTTTATACAGGAATTACAAACTACATTAGACGTTTTTTTGTCTCTTTATTTCACACTAATTGAGACAAACATTTTTACGATTTCTATACACATTTAGTTGTAGATACAAAGGAATTACACGAGGCCGCAAAGAGCGTCAACTTTTTAAAAAATGGATCGTTATGTGCTGATTTTGCAATTCCTTTGCCTTTCAACGGCATGACATATTTGAATGGTGATAGTACTTTACAATGGAGCAAAAATATTGAATCTAAACCGACAAAAATGACAAATTTAGATATAGCTGATATCACATAAGGTTTCTTTGAAGTAAAGTGCTTCTTGAATGCATCCACATGTTTTGTGTGTAAGCTTTAATGTATTGCATACGCCGATTCTATTCTCCCTTGCAAGTTCGATATATTGAATGCTGGAGGGAATTTTTCAGTAGTTATGTTTTAGGTTTTCCTTGATGTTTTGGTCGGATCTGATGCCCAGCGAGAGTGAAGGAGAGAAAGAGAGAGTTGAGTAGAGTAGTTCGATTCCAGTGGTGGGAAAGCGAAGGTGTTTCCGTTTTTCTACTGTGTGTAACTGTGTATCCAGATACAGGTACGTGTTTTACCGTGATAGTTGAAATTATGGCTAATTTTATCAGGTTATTATTTATTTAGGTATCACTGTAATTTTAAAACTGTGTCTTCGTTTAATATTTAGGAAACATTTATCAATCTTTTTACAATCCACAAGCAAAATTTATGAATTTGGAAATGGTGATAATGTGGGCAGAATGAATGGAATTTCTATTGCGAAAAGGCCAATTCATAGATATATATTTTTGCTGCTGTTGACGTAAAGAGAACGTGGTTCTATTTAACTCGCAGGTAAATTATTTCGTCAGAAATGGTTCGAGTTAGAAATTATCTAAAGTGTTATTAATATTAGCTTAGTAATTTAAATTTGTTGTTGTAGTGTATTTTCGTGTAATGCCCACGTAATTATGCATTATTATTTTATGTACACATTTGCTGTGTCCTTGAGGCAGTTTATTATATGTTATACACTATGATTAAATGCAGGTTGTGTAGTTTTCCCCGATCCTAGTTTGAATTGAATCTATTTAGGGGATCTTGAGGTATTCCCATTGTTTCGGTTAAAAGCGACAGCCCTATGCCGGTATGTGTACAGACATGCTGCGGGACAACATTGTGACACACCTCGGCACTGATACAATTTCTCCTCATGTTGTAAATAATTCTTGATATGCTGAGTTGAAATTTACTATGGCTTACAAGTTGTGCAGTTCTTTCAGAATGAAGAGAACTTGTTAACTAGTAGAAAGCTCATCTTAGTATTATAAATGTATATTGAATATATGGTTGTTTAATCAAAGTAGGTGGTCATTTATGATAAAAATTCTCGTAAAGTTGGGCAAATTCTCTAAAATCTTATCACCACGCCCTAAGAATATGTTAAACTTAAATACGAATGTTGATATCGAACCTTATTAGGGGACTAGAGAATGCAACATTCAGAAAGAATGTATAAAATTACAGTATGTATTTTTTGTCTTTGGAAGGAGGCTCGTAAAATGAAGTTTATGAGTTCTTAATGTCTTATTCTAACGATCATAAATTTTGGTAAACAGACTCATATAAAATGACACTAAAAATTTTCACTTCTGTGAAAGTCCATATAACCAATTCATGGAAATATGATTCCATTCTAACCGATTTTATAGCTTAGACTTTGTTTCCTTCCTTCCTAATTAGCTATGATAATCAGAAAAAACAAAAAACAAAAAAACAAAAAAAAAAAAAAAAACGCCTAGACCGTTTTGTAAGGTCAGCGAAGCATTGTGAACCATGAATAAAGAATTTATCATTCACAGTCTACATCAAGCATGCTAAATTGGAGACAATGGTAAGCCTAACCAAACCTACCATTCTTATACTAAACTCTGGACAACAGCCCATGCATGGCCTAGGCCTACTAACCCGCCGTTATTGACCACCACTACCACAATGGTTGTCATGAGCGGGAATGGCCCTTTTGACCTACCCGAATACCATGGTGAGGAGAAATGTCATTCACTGATTTTATAACTTTTAAGATATGGGTTTAGAAAATACTTTTGTACTTGCGCCCATATTTGGACGTCTTTCAAGTTTAGGTTTATTTAGACTGAAAGCCTGTTGATTATATCGACTGGCGAAATTTAAAACAACGAAGATAAATTAGTTCAGTACTAGATTTAATAGTTACTTAGCCAATATAAATCTCTAGTACATTTAATAGCATATTATGCATGGGATTATGTAGAATACATTTTCCTATTAATGCCCATATGCATTTCAGTTAATTCAAGATGGAACGACTGATTTCTAAATACTGATGACAGTTTTGAAAGTTTAAAGCTATGCACTGTTAGTTCATGGAAGTTACTTAAGTAGATGAGGGGATATGATCTGAGCTACCAGTCAATAGGTACATTTTAGTTAATTGATGGAAATTAATCATGTCTCTACACTAGCCGTACATAGGCTAAGGTTTTTTATAGATAGTCAACATGAAAAATTCAATGCCATGGCCGGGATTTGAACCACGGATCTCCTGGTTTCCGTCCAGTGGCTCTTACCCTTTAAGCTACCATGGCCAACGTGCCGTCCTGACATTAAATTCTCCATTTGACTCATATTTCCCCGGTAGACCACTAGGGGCTCTCGCTCTGAGGTACACCCTTTGTGGCGACTTACTTACAGTCTTCATCATTTAACTCTTATTATTTTAGTTAATTGATGGAAATTAATCATTTCTCCACACTAGCCGTACACAGGCTAAGGTTTTTGATAGATAGTCAACATAAATGTTAGGACGGCACGTTGACCATGGTAGCTCAAAGGGTAAGAGCGACTGGACGGAAACCAGGAGATCCGTGGTTCAAATCCCGGCCATGGCATTGACTTTTTTATGTTGACTCTATCAATAGTTACATTGTTTAAGATGCCTAATGGACATTTATCTGCAATATAAAAGTGATTTCAAATTGCCACACTATAATTCTTGGGCTTTGTAGATTAGAAATCGTTTTAAGCCACAAAAGTGTTAATGGATTCTTGCAAAATAAAGTACTGTAGCGACACCACAATGCAGCTACGGTCATGCAAGATCGGTATTATTAATTAAATATAATGTCAAATTATGGGATAATCGTTTATAATATACTCCAATTTCTACACTATTTCTTTTAAAACGCAATTTGATAAGAGTGACACGTTCACATTCGCATACACAAGCGACACTATTCTGTCCTACATTATCTTCTTAGCATTTGCCTAAGAAAATATATTAAAATTTACATATAATTACTATGAAGTAGAGAATCTTATTAGCCTAATTAAAATTTCAAAATATAATTGAAGTGAGAAAATGGAATTGGCGAACAGGTTTCCATGATCCGTATTGGCTAACACAAGTCAGATAGATACTCGTTATCCGTGGCGCAGAAAACTGCCAGTTTAAATGCTGCCTCGGGTATGCACGCTTGTGACTTTATAAAGGAATGTGTATATTTATTTGTGTGTGTATGTGTGTGTGAAAGTCTATGTATGTATGTGCTTGTATATGCTCGTATATGTGAGCGAACTCAGGAAAAATAATGTACCAGTAGATAAAGAAAGCGAGATGACACTATAAATACAGGAAAAAGACGGAAAATAAGATGAAGCCGTGCAGTTTTATTGACAGCCGTATTTTAAAGGGTAAAGAACGAAGGGGGGGGGGGCGGCAACTCGCACTGTAAATTAGAGACTATTCTGGCCAGATCACCTCCACCCCTTAGGAAGAAAAGTTCCAAACAGGTGCTGATCATTTATTATATCCATTACGTAGTCATTACTTGGTCTACAGCGACTACATAACGCCACCCAGTGCCGAGAATAGCATTTACATTCCGCAAGCACCCGCGCCAATTTGTCCAGCACAGCCATACACTAAAATCCTAAAAACGTAACTTAAAGATTAGACAAATTGACAAAAATGCGATATTTGAAAGGAAATAATGGTATAAGCTACGGCATGCGCAATTGACAAAAGGAGGCCACGGATATTCCAAATCAGAGTGAGTGGTCGATGGGGATCTAACCCGCGACTTGAATGCGAGTCACACGTTACCGCAGCACCAAATCCCTCGATAGCGATAATTTGATTGAATGGGAATAATGTCTGGGAACATACACTTGAAAACAGTATCGAATAATGCTCACCAATTATCCCTAATAATTACGAGTCAAAGATCAATGTAGAACATATTGCAATAAAGTACATTTTCACAAAGATAGCTGTAAAACTTTGATTATAATGTTATATTCACAATACACCATAAAACGTGCAGTTTGAATTTCCTTTCAGAACTTTAGTTATTTGTTAGGAAAACTCGTTGTCTAAAGTAGAAATATCGGTTCCATTGAAATGAATATTTTATGAAAGGCAAGTGGCAAACCTTATTTAACAATGTAATTATATATTGTAGGTCGAGATTAATCTTGATGAAATTATATGATACTAGTTTCCAATTTATTGCATTCCACCCAAAAGCTCCTACCGAAATATCAGTTAAAATACACGTTTTGATGTCCCTGAATAGAGCACTAGAAAAAATCCACATGTGTGTGAACAACATAACTCAGAAACATAAATGTCGTTAAATATAAAACTTGGTATTTAAATTCAGCATCTTCCAAGGATGCGTAAAAATATTTTTAAAGAAAATTATCCAACCTCAAATCAGCCTTTATGTTCAGCATTTTTCAATTTTTTTTTTTATTTTGTAAAATTTGATCCTAGCATTTTAATTAAATGCCACACGTTTGACTTTTATGGCAAATGAGATGTATCTCTTGAATTTTTTGAGAATGTCCCAAGTCATTTTCATCCTTGGCGACCTTTGCATAATTGGAAAACCTAAGAGATGACGAAATCTTAGCGCACAAGGATGTAGTGCTTGTTAAGGTACAGTTTACGTCAAATACATTTAGTTATTTTGGCAGGGTGAATAATTTCGGATATTCTTTATTTTTGTTTAAATTTCAAATACTAATTATTTTCTAAAATTTGTTTCTAATTTTTATATCTAGGGCATACAAACGTAACGGAATTGCAGAGGCATTGCATAGTAATCAGCTGCTAAAGATTTGATAATTAAAATTACTGCTTTCCATCCATTCCGCTTGAACATAAAAAATTGGTTATCATTTCTGTACAGATTTATCTCCGTTAACATGAAGTAGATGGTGGAGCTGGTGTAAGAATAATTAGTACAAAAATAGAGAAAGTTGTGTCAAATATTTTCGTCCATTTCCCCTTTCTTTTTTCACTGCTTATAAGAAACGAACTTTAATGTAAATTACCTGAGTACTGTTATACATTTGGCATGCAACCAACTTCTATTCGCCTCTAGCAAAAATGTGTTTGGTCATTAACGTGAAATGAAAGGACAAAAAAGTTTGATAATCTTCGCAAAAGTTAAGACATATGTAGCTGGGCCCCACTGCAGACTCCAGCGAATCCTAATCTCGCTGTTCCTAACAGTGCTGCCAAATACATCTCATGCGTCTGGGCTGAGACCATCATATTAATTACGTTCGGATATTAATATTTGAATTTTTTTTCTTTTTGTAATTTACGTCCTCCAACGCTAAGTCATATCGGACGATGAGTGGAATGGATGAAATGATGCTCAAATGAGCCCGGGGTCCATAGAGCTTAGTTACCCGACATTGGTCTTTCAGGATAAGGGATAACCCCGGAAGAAAACCTTATCCAGTTAACTCACCCTGACCGAGATTCGAACTCGGGACCTCTTGAACGTGAGGCAGACATGCTACCACCACGCTACCGAGGCGGGCAATATTTGAAAACGATAGATGCCGATCTCATAAGAAAGAATTTTGTTTTCTGATCATGGCTGTACAGATATCCAATCTCTACAATAGTTAGAATACGAGCGATACACGTTTTATCATTCATATGGTTATGGTTAACCAACATCCATTCATTAGACACAGATAAGCCTGAAAAACAACATTCCTTCCGGACAACACTTCTCTCAAGCATAAATAAATCCTCAGAGTAGGGTGTGTTATTTTGCTAAAGTGACGGTATCATTAGGTCGTGAGTCGAATTCGAGCTGAAATATTGCTAATATTACATTAAATTATTATTATAGACATATATTTTCTCCAGTGGTTGTGATCCGAATGCGTAAACATGTCCCTCGAACCTGGGATAAGTGCTTTTTCGATCAATAAACGTGAAGTGATTCATTCTCAGGGCAGAATAATTATATTTAATATGCACAAATTTTTACGAAAGATCTGCAATCCATAATATGGGGCTAGTGTAGATTTTCCAAAAACCGAGCAATTAACTGTATAAATTTGTGGTGTAGGTAGTGCACACACAGTGTCACGAATTTGTAGTGAAGCAGTTTCATGCCTAGAAAAAAGGAGCTTATCTGTATTCCAATCTCCGATAAAGACCCACCAAATTGGAAAGCAGGTTACTGGATTTGAAGCCATAGTATATGCGCAAGATTTCTTGAGCGTTCGGGTCCCAAGCCCTCATTCGGCAGGTTTCGCCTATTTCCGTACACACAGATGACAACTTTGAAACAGGAAATGCGCTGCACACTGACATCTAGTGGCTAATATTCTAAGCTTTCACACTTACGCCATTTCATTTTGAGCAATTTTTGAGGTAAATTATGAGCCAACCAGTTTACAACAAATCTAAAAGCAAGACTATGTTGTTAGTGTTATGGCTCTCGAAACGGGACACACTATTTTTCGTCTACCTCCAACTGAATGCAACTGAGCTGGCGTGGGCAAAAGTAAAGAATGTTTACAAAGTCCACAATGTTAACGAGAGCCACAAATCTGCGGAAACTTGCTATAGAAGCGCCAGATCGGGAAGGGTACGCTAAGAAGATCCAAGAGCTGGAAATGCAATATTGGAGAAACGATGGTGTAATAGAAATTACAATTAATGAAATTATTAACACATTAGAGGATAAAAGCGATGAAAGTGGCGCAGTAGACTTGGAAATCAAAGAATCACAAAGAGAGTGAGTGTTTATAACTGTCATAATATTTGTTTAATAGTTTTATGTGATTTATAACAGTAAATATATAAGCATACTGCATATCGGATGGAGTTCAATTGTTTGTTGCCACATCTCATACCTTCGGTGCATATCTTCGCTTATCTTACCGCAATTTGGCTGAACTGTGTTTTTGTAGGTTGACCACAGTGCAGAAACAAAAGCGTGTTAGTTCTTTTCTTCCCATCTGCCCGCACTACACCGTAAATCCAGGGCTCAAAGGTTGCGTATATAGTACTTGATATTCCACTGCTGTGACGTGCAAGATTTTAATGTTTTAGGAATATTTAATGTGTTTAGTTACGGAAATAGGCAGAACCTTTGCTGGCGTGTAAAACATGCTATGTACAGAACCTCCGCCGGTACACCCACCACGCTTGGCAATAGCGCTCCGCTTGAGCATTGGCCAGTGTTTATATGCCTTTAACTTATGCGAGCGGTATATTGTAATATGCAGTGTTTATCATTCATATACTACTATTACTACTATACAATATAGTATTTACTATACAATATGTATTTCATATTGATTAATATAAGTATTCGCACAGAGCATATTCTGCATTAAATGACAGCAGTACGCAATTCCCGTACGCAGAGGAATGAGCTAGGTCAACTGTTATAAAGCAAATCATTGATTTATTATGATAGCTATGAGCTAGCGAGATACAAAAGAGCACGCAGCGAAATTGTTCGGTCGCGACGTCTGTACCTGGTGCCTGCTAAACACTTGTAACGTAACACTTATTGCCTCTAGTTTGATACAACTCCTAAACAGAATACTACCGCGCGGATTTGCATACTCTAAAAGGCTCTATATATACCTTACAGGTACAATGAGAATAGGTAAACACAGTAAGTTTACTTAATCATCAAATATGTTTTTACAACTGATCGCTATGAAATGACTTTAAAATTCTGTACATTGCACGGACGCTATATAAAAGAAACAAATGACTCCCTGTTTGAGAAAAGTAAAAGTATTTGACAATGAAAACCTTTGAAAAGGATTCTATCGAAATTATATAGCTCTCTCGAATCAAAATATTGACAAATTATGTGCTTTAAAACACATTTTTATAAAGTAAGATTTTGTCTATCTCTCACTGGTTAGTTGTGCAAGAATCATACAAAATGAAGAGAACGTCAGAAGCCATTCATAAAAATTAAAGATACCCCCTTTAATTGGAATGGAAATATCTAGTATGTTAATCAAAATTGTGAGAAATTTTTAAGAAATCGATATCTCAAAATCCTTTTTGTTTAGGCAAATGACACTTTGTTATGTGAAATTGCCATGAAAATCTTTTCACAAACTTAAATCCTGCTACTCAATTGCAAAGTTTGATATTTAACCAAAATTTCCTTTTTGAGTTAACGCTGTTCAGAAATGCCTGCATGCGCAAACACTCTCGCGCGCACACGAACGCCCAGACCCAGGGGTAGATTTATATTTCCACTCCAGTCTTGATTCGAATTTCTCTATGGAATACAATAATTTCATTACTATAACACATACAAAAAAAAAAAAAATAGAAAATATTTAATAACAAAATGATAGCACATCAAATAGTATAATTTAATACCATTTTGGTTTCTATAACTAAGCCCCCCTCTGTCTCACTTTCTCTCTATCCCTTTCTCTCTATCCCTTTCTCTGTATTTATTTATTTGGTCACGTCGCGCAAAGCCTTGCATTTAGATTTCATTAGTTATTGAAATTAAAAAGTTAAAATTACCTACTACGAGCAGTGAACCATCTAGCATGAAATATTATTCTTTCACTGAAACTTATTATTTTTATTGCAATGCACAAACAAATATTCCTCTAGACTTGACAGGGAATTTCTCACTCGCTTATTTTGTATAACATATGTTCCTCTCCACATCAAACGAAGTTACTGAACACACCACAAGAAAGCTGCCTAACAGAAAATAAATTAAACTGTTACATAGAGTGCATATCTCATACACAGCTAATATGCTGGAAACACGGTAGTCCTGGTTTCTTAGCTTCTTTTCTTCCCTCCATTTTATGACGAAATTACTTGTATATTTCTCCTGAAACATCTTTAGCGATAGTGGTTTCATATAACTTCAATTGATTTAGTGATTTCAAAATATCCTGGTGCTAGAGGAAATTAAACGAGCAATCTCAACAGGTTGTGGTGCTCGTTTTGCTTTTGTTGTTTACGCTTGATCAAACTTTCGTTCAATCAATTCTCGATGTTATTGTTCACACTCGATACTGTTTACATGCCTTCTATCTTTAACAGTTAACAAACTTTAGTTCTAAGATAAGTGTTTTTAGGTCACATTGGCATGCCTTAGCCCGCCTTGGTAGCGTAGATGGTATCGTGTCTGCCTCACGTTCAATAGGTCCCGAGCTCGAATCTCGGTCAGGGCGAGTTATCTCGATAAGGTTTTTTCGGGGTTTTCACTTATCCTGAAAGACAAATGTCGGGTAAATCTAAGCTCCATGGACCCTGGACTCATTTGAGTATCATTTCACCCATGTAATTCATCTTCCCATATGACAACGTCGGAGGACGTAAACTAAAAAAAAAAAAAAAAAAAAAAAAAAAAAAAAAAAAAAAAAAAAAGGGCAAAGCATGGCTTTTCCTATTCGTCTATAAAAGCTCTCCCTAAAACGTATTATCATTCTATCAACTTCGCATTCTTTGGGATAAATATTTGTAAAAATTCTTTTATTGTGATGTATTGTGACAAACCCGCATACCAGTGTTAAATTGATTGGATTCTAATTGGAGCTCTGATTCTCTTATCCTCAGGTGAATGGTTATAGGAAATGGATTTTGGTGGTTGTTGGCTACTCAGTCGCATTAATAACACTTTGTTGCAGAATTATTTGGTTTAATTCCTAAGTTTGCTTATTGACTTGGATCGGTGACCACCTATTAGTAAAATTCCTAACATAAATTCAATTTTACTTGAAACCCTGGATTACTTGTTTAAAGCTACTTTCGCGCGGTTTCTATTTCTTCTTTATACGGCTACTACTTTGCTCTAATAAACTGCTAATGCTGCTTCCACTTACGCTGGTTGCGCTATTCTTAACTTCCCAACATTTCAGACTTATAAATCTTCGCTTCTCTTCTTAATGCACATGAACATGTCCTTCATGTCATAGGATCACCTTTTAAGTAATTTTTTTACTTCACGATCTTGTTCGAACCTTATTCTGACACCCTCTGCAACTTTATCACATGACCAAACTAGCTCACCATTCTCAAATGTTACATTATTATTGGTTTCTCATTTATTTCGAATTTTCGCATTGGTTTGCCAAACTCATCTAACTCATTGACGTTCAGCCCACCCTGAGTTGGGTAACACCTACCCTGAGTTGTTTGTAACTTTATACATCGTTATCAAATCGGCGAAGTAAATCCCTTTAGCGTTCATGCTCAACTGCATTTTGAAAGCCCCTTTGTTCCAATACATTCATGGCTGGGAGTATTCTATAGTTCTCAGACATCGAACCTTTACTAGCACAAAGAAGATAACAGTTCTCTCTTCCTGCCTCCCCGAAATGTACATATTTTTACAAAAATATTTTCTTTTCCTTGCCTGACTGCTAGTATGTATGCTATATTAAATTATATTCTTCCCTTCTTATTCTTTAAGTCAACTGCTATTTTAATCATTACTCTATCCATTCTAATTTTATATTATTATAACAAGAGCTTTATATTAGTTTAACAAAGCATTTTTATTAATTTACCTTGTTTTTTAATTATCTGATTTCGATTAATTCGCTTCCTAATCGCTGCCTGATACTGCGGTTACAGTAGGTCACTAGCTATAGGGAAATATAGTAGGCTAAAAGGACTTAGTGAAATCTATTAAAATTTTAGTTGCTATGTGATGGGCGGGAAGAAAGGAACAGAAAATTAAGAACAGCTTCCCATTTGAGAAGTATTCACAAGAATCAGAAAACTCAAATGGATGACAAAGAGTATCTCGGAAATGGTTAACTCCATGAAGTAGTAGTATTTTATTTAAATTATATGCTTTCACGAGATTTAAATTTTCTTTGTAGTAAGATTTTATTCAATCTTAAGATTTAACAGTTACAAGAAAGATATTCTGAATGAAGACTTCGCCAACTACTTGCAGGTCATTCAATATACTTTTTTATGCAAATATGTTAAATTACGGTGTTTTGATAAAGTCAGTGATTCTTAGAAAAATGAAATAAAGAGCGTGCTACATGTGAAGAGTAATTGTAGGATTTTCTTTTTCCATTTTTAAAAGACCTTGAACTGAGGCTGTTTTAAAGAATCCTCTTGTATTCAAATTCGTCCATGATCCCATTTATAACACCAGTTTACCAAAGCCAGATGAAGCTATATAGTACCACACCTTCACTCTGCTGCCACCATGTTTCACTGTAGCTAACATGTTCTTAGGTTCCCATTCTGTATTTGGCAGTCTCTACACTTTAAGACGTCCATCACTCACAAGCAGAATTTGCTCTCGTCCGACCAGAGAACCTTATCCTAGAATTCTGTTGGTTTCACCACATAGTGTTTAGCAATTCTATACGCTTTTTCTTATTGACCTTAACATATGGCTTCTCCTAGGAATGCGGGCACTGTACCCAGTACTATTTAAACCCCGTTCAACTGTTCTGGTGTGAACCACAGTGCCAGTATATGGCTCAAGGCATCCTCTAATCTCAGATGCACTGACTCTTGCATTCTGCTTCACCATTTTTATTATTTTACTCCTGTCTCTGTGGTGAGTTTAGGAGTGCCATTTCTAGGTTTATTTACAACTATATTTTCTTGAAATGTGGAATTATACAGAACACTGTAGTTTTGCTTCCGTTAATGGTTTTGGCTATTTCAGAGATTTGTTTTGTTTGTATATATTTATCATGATATTCCTCTCTGCCACCGTTGTCTCCTTACCTTTGCGTACCATATTACCTGTGAGTTCACAATCGGCTGAATAACTTTGAGCACACCGTCTCGAGGCATAGCATAAACACAACTGCTTTGTGGTAGGGGCGTGTAGAGTACGTCTCTCTGTTCGATTGGACACGTTTGAATACTTATGTCCTCCAATAAGAGAGACAATAGAATAAATACAGTACAGATAATGTAATAAATATTGGAAAAGTGATTTTAAGTATTGTTTCCGAGACATAAAAGGTTAATGTTTACATGTTTAAAAATTCAACGCTGCAAAATAAATTACAGTATTTATAGTACGTGCAATGTTACAGGTTACCTTATTCGAATACTTCCGTCGGTCTCTCTATGTGTTAAAGCACAGTTTTGATAGGTCTTACTACCATTGGATACATTACGAGCTTCACTCCAAGGTGGAATTTCAATGCGGCTCGTGCTGGAGCCTAAAAACCTTAAGCAGCATAACTTTATGCAGTTCAGGAAAACATTATTTGGATTTTTACACATATTTCCCAAGCTGCACCTTCTTACAAGTAAATTACTGGCCATGTTTGGTACTACTTATCAATGTGTACAACTGTACCTACAGCATTTTGACTGTCAACAAGAGCCTGCTACCCAGTAGCGTCTTCATATGTTCTACGCTTAAGTTCATCTAGTTTGCTGCCGGACATCGAAACAATATTTAAAACGAAACTAGCAAGGAAATCAATGGTGTAAATTAAGGGAGTAGTACTACGACAATGCCACTATTTAACAATGCACAATATTGACAATTGCATTGCACTTTGTAGATAGATTATTAGGATTATTTTTAAGAATACATTATAGAAGGTATTTGTCTTTAGCAGCTAAAGAAAAATATGCATTTAGCACTACATAACTATTCTATAACAAAAAATGTATTAAACTTATTAATTCTATACAACTGCTTTCGCTAAATTAAGGTTTGGCTCTGGCCAGTAACGTGAACGATTTCTCTCATAATGCCAATGTGAGCCATGCCATGCCATGTGGTGCTGGCTGGCTGTATATAGCCAGAAGGTTTTTGCTTCGTGCCCACCCGTTAAGGGTTTTACCGCAGGTAAAGTAGATTTCAGAATATTATAGGGTGAAATGTGAGTTTTTAAAATGGTGTTAGTTATGAGGTTACAAGATGTACTTATGTGAGCCGTGTAACATAGTCGCTATATCCTTATATTCACTAGTGTCATTTACCCTCTTCGTGCTTTCCTAGCCAAAACGTGAACTCAAAAGTATGCATATGACCGCCACTGTGGCACACGTCAGCTGTTCTTTACGTCCCAGATAGAAGGATAAAGGAAGGGAAGATTACAGGGGTAAAAGCATTTCACACTTCGGGTGCTCATCTTGCCGGGCCTATTTTATACGATAAGATTTTTACATCTGTTGAGGATGAAATAATGTATCGGTGGTGTTCTAATAACAAGCGTAAGGTCTTATTGGCCAGAAAAGAAATAGGATAAACGCACTAGAATTTTGGAGTTGGATATCTGCTTCAAGATACAGAGAGCTAGTACCAACTAAAATTGATTATTAATAATATTCTTAAGTGATCTTGACGACTATTTCTAGTTTTGGAACTGTTAATACAGCTGCGAAATAATCATTATTTTTGTGCGGAATAACAGCAGCTTGCATACCTCTAAAGCAACCTAATATTGAATAAACGCACTTAAAAATTTCGATAGTAGGTTAGAGCGTCAGGAGTCCCGATTTAAACAATCAGCTTATTTGGGTCTTAATGATTCTGACTGGGACCCTATTCAAAAATGAATTAGAAACTATTGATTAGAAACTACTTTTAGAAATAAGTCCCTGTCTCGCTGTGTAACTTATTATCATGATTAAGAAACAAGTCCTTATACTAAACTTGCCATAATAACATCGTCCAAGAATTGACAAGCAGATTTAGACTAAACTACTCCTCACTTCAAACATTCCTTTATATGGAAACTTTGATTCCAAACATTTATATATTTTCAAATGTCTTAACAATTATAAAGATATGCTTAAGATATTATTGTAAAAAATGAAATGTATATATTGAATGTTCTGGGAACATCCTCTTATCCTTTTCATTTTCAATGATCTTTGTAACTGCAAATTGGAAGAGTAGACAGTATCTTACTACGAGTCGTGTCCGTAAAATAAGGTCTCCAATTTTATGTAATATAGAAAACAATTTTACTGCCAATAAATGTTACATTGATGGAAAGGCGGAACTTACAGCTATTTTTCAACGTAATCACCATTGCGATTGATGCACTTTTGCAGTTTTTGTATACCCTTGTCATAGCACTCTCCCGCCAAGTTGTGCAGGTAGCGCTCAACCTCGTTTTTCAAATCATCATCGTTCTGGAAATATGTTCCACCCAGGTTTGACTTCGACTCAGGAAACAGATGATAATCACTAGTTGCTAAGTCTGGACAGTAGTGGGGGGGGGGGGATGGGTGAGGATGTCCCTTCGAACTGGAGCAGGAGATCAGTGGTTGCATGTGCGGTATGGGGATGAGCGTTTTGGGTAGCCACCTCGCACACATCTTGTGATAATGCAAATGTTCGGTCAAAATATTGTCAATCGTAGTCTTACTGACTTCGGGGATATGTTCGCACAGCTTGCGAACTGTCACACGCCGATCTTTAAGCATTTCTTGCTCCACTTTTGCAATTGTTTCGGTTGAAACCGAAGGACGACGAGAACGCTATTCGTCATGGACGTCTGTATGTCCGTCTTTGAACTCTCTAACCCACTTCCGCAAGTTTTTGATGTCCATACATTGTGACCCATAGACTTCCCACAACTGACAATGAATTTCAGTAGGGGTAGTGCACTTGGCACTCAAAAAACGGACCACTGCATGCAGCGGAAGTGATAGGAAGCTCCATTGCAAACGGCTGCCCAGCCAAGACTAATGGTTGCAACGGGTTCGTTGTGGTGGGGTTTAAAAGGGTGAAGCAAGCTAGTGTTGCCGGATCTCGCGTAATAGCGTTCTTCAGGGCTCCAGCGCCTTGGAGATCTTATTTTACGGACACGCCTCGTACATAAAAATGTGAATTTATAATCAATGTCGTCTTCCTTTGTGTAACTTTCTGAGGCACTGCCGATTCTTTAGTTATTATTTTAAAATAGCTAAATTTTTTCCAAATAGTCATTCTTCTATTTCCTCGTGGGCACTAAAACTATGACATATTAAAGCCATCTTTTAAAGATACCGTCTTGAAAGTCTGATTATGGGTTTGCATACTGCATCCTACTTTGTACTTTTATAATAATAGTTTGTAGAAGACTGAATAGAGAACGATACATGAATGTAATACATTAGGTTTTTAAAAGATATATAGCCTGATCTAAACAGACACTTGGTAAAACTGATAATTTTGCTGACTAACCTTATACACATTCATGCCTAGGCAAATGTCAAACATGCCAGTAAAATAAACAAACACAGCTGTTTCAGCGTACAACATGTTAGTCATACAATTCATATGTTCAGATTTTCATCGCTGTTGTAACAATCTCGCTCTACCTCTTCTCAGTTGAAAGCTATTTTTACAATACGTGTGTTCCATTCCGCCAAAAAAAGATAACATCACCGCATGTAGTGAAAAAGCAATGAATGAAGTTGAACTATATGAGAGAGCAGCCATAGGTAAAAACAATAACGCAGATTGATAGCGTGTATGAAGCCAGAAATGTTGAATGGAATTGAACAGAGGGCTGTTTACCGGGGGCAGATAATATTTTTGATAGAATCTTCTCTGAAAACGTTATAGGTCTGCCAACACAGGGGAACAATCATTCTCCGTCTTTTTATGTTCCCTTTACCTTTGCGAAGGGAATTGAAAATCTTGGCGCCAAGTTTTACTTCATTTTATTCTCTTTCTTTCCTTGCAAGCTTCTTAGTTTGCAGTTCAGTTATACCTACATTTACTAGCTGGCATGAGCCTTTTAGTACTCCAGTTACAAATTGCTTTTATTTGCTTCCTCGTTCTTTATAAAATTATTGTACATTATTTAAAATGCTTATAGTGAATCCTCACTGAGCGGGGTGGTTCAGGCTGTTTCGTCTGTGGCTCGCATTCGGGAGAACCGGGTTTGATTCCTGTGCCCAACCTATCTGATTGATGGGGGTTTTCGTAGGTCGCCAGGTGTATACTGGTTAGGTTAATTGCATCCCTCGAATTTCCTGTCCCTCCATTTAATCTCCATTATCATTTCTCAAATCGGTGGTCTCTTTCAGGGTGGAAGTGAAATTCTCGGCTGGGATGATTCTGCACTATCGCAGCTCCTTAGGACGACCGCTCTCTGTCTCTCCTCGCTCATCCTTTATCCCGAGGACACCACTTGGCATATAGTTACAATAGAAACAATACTTTTCGCAGTGCCGAATACCCTACCTACCGTAATCCAATCCAAATACCACATGTGCATCCAAATATCCAGTAGTCAAATATTTTACCCCTTATTGTAATTTCATACAGACCCCGCTAGTTCAAATAATGGTTGAAAAATGCACGGACATTCAAAAAAGGATACAAAACATATGTGAAACGTCTCATTTCCTTAACTTCTCTCCATCAATCTCCCACATATTTAGATTTTACTTATTGCAACTTGATATACTCCTAACATATTGCATCAATCTGACATAAGTGGATATACTCCCGTTAAATTACTTGCAACAAATTTTTCCCTACAAAAAGTCGTTAGCTGAGCAATACTTAATTGTGCAAAAGGAATCGCATACAGCTGTTGGCATCCCCCAACTTTTCATTACTAATGAACCCATGTGTAAAAGATATTACAACTTGCCAATTGGCTCTTTCATCTGGAGCTTCTAACAACTAATATTTGAAAAAAAAAATATATCTTTTGATACAAACAAGTAGGTAATTTCAAAAATATTGTACGTTTCAGAGCTATTTGTTTTTCATTTCTCCATTGCTTAGCTGTAACAAGTAGAGCAAATATTGTATTGACTCAGAAATCCGATACGCATACTTCACCGCAAGAATACTCTTTGTGGTTCCTGAATCCAAACATAGGAAAAGGTTTGTGTACCTATGTGAATAATGTAACTAAAAAGTGAACTTGATATTTAAGTTCACATATTTCTAAAATAGCGACATGAAAGTCGAAAGAAAATTTACCTTCTCTAAACTATCCTTTATATGAAAATCAATTATTCTTTTCAAAACAGCGACTGACAAAATTTGTTAAAATGGGACATGTTTATAATTTAAATATGTATATTGCGAACCTTATGGAAATAACCTGATATCCCCTGAAACTACTACACAATAAAATATCTTGTTAAATAATATAATTTATATCCAATTAATTTGTTTGTTGAAGTAACATTTTCTAGAGATTAATATTTATACTTCTTTACTCTAACATGTCTGTTTTGTTTTTCTATTTCTTTCGTGATAATTGTGAGAAAAAGCAATTAAAAAGAAACACGCGTAGCAACCCATGTGTAAGAAATTTGACTGCTACTTTAGTTTGCAAAATTATGATTGCAATGAATATGCAAGTGTGCAATTAACCAGAAGTAGATATAACAATAAACTTGTGTAACAATTGTTCGCAGAGGAGAGAATATACGTGGAAAGTCATATGGATGCCACATATTAATCTTTCTAGTGGTAAATATTTATTCATAAATATATAAAAATTTGATGAGTGCACTCACATGAGTTTCTCCAACCACTCTTGTATAAAACGTTCACAAATACGTTTGACTATCTACATACAAATCGATATATGTTTGGCTTTTTCGTATTTGCTTATAGTTAGGGCGGAGATCACAATAACCTTAAGCAGTAGTCAAATATTTTAACAGTTGACGGCTTTGAAATTCTCATTTTCATAGGAAAGAATTTCTGTAGTTTCAGGGGCTTGAGTGAGAGCAATGGGTCATGAGTTTTGACACATTATTTGCCACCATATGTAACATGTACATTTAGTCAGAGAGTGTGGAAGACTAGTTTCCTGTCTCATAATGGAATTTACTCTTTGTGTTGTAATTTACTGACTTAAACGCTACTGCTGGCAAGATATTTTGCACAGAGATAACTAATCTCTACCTCCAATTGATTTGTTTGCAACGTTTGGATTTTGCTGTATGTTGAGTACAAATAACACTGCCTAAGTCTGGTGTTATTTCATACAGTTGGCTCTCTGAGCTGCGATATGGTACAAAGTAATCTGGTATCTATCAAGTATATTTTCATCGTGATCTGTTTGAAATGAGTTTACTATGGATTCCAATCCGCATATTTACTTATATTTATAAATTTAATTTCAATACTCTGTGCGCTGTGGTAGGGCTTTAGTTTATGGTAATGAAAGTAAGTGCTTTCCTTGCAAGAATAATTTCGTGGATTTAGTTTGACTTGTTTCATACTACTTGAATGCAGTAATAGGAATTGTCAGAAGTGTGACTTTCTTAAAACAAGCACAACGATTTTCATAATAGGTTTGACTACATCTTTATTCAATTTGGCTTACTTGACATTACTCGAATGCGGTAATAATTTTTCAAATGTTTAAATTATGTTAAAACAAGTCCAATGCCTTTCTATACAAGAATAAGGATACAGACTCACTTCACCTTACTGTCATTCAGAAATGTTAAAGTTAGGTGTACTTCGTTTATACTAATGAAGACATTTGTATATGGGTAAAGGGATGTTGCCCGCTTTGAATCTAGATCTATGGATCATTTGCTTTAGCTCTGGTAATTAGAAATTTAAGCTCATGTTAAGCCATTTGGTTGTTTTGAGGCGGCCTTTGTCAGGGCAAGCAATGTTTGTATTAATCCAATGACACACTAGTCTGCATTTTCAAACCTTTTGTCAGACGATTTATTAAAAGTAAATTTTCTGAATCAAGGTTTTATGCTTATTCCAGAAGTAATTTCAGTTTTTTCTACCACATAAGGCTTTTCGTAAAATAAGAAGCAATATTTTGAAATTTTACTAATGAGCGTAGAAAAGTTTTCAATACCATTTCACACAAGGTAAATTTTTGCTTAAGAAACGTCTAAATAATAGTCTCCAGATATCCCCTAATTTATTTCATGGTTACATTTTAACAAAACGAGAAGCCATTTTTTTCAAGCATTCTCTTTGACTTCCTTGCAGATTGTTGAAGATGACTGTCCCTCCTCACCAGCAGTAGTCGGCCATCATGGTTTCATTCCATCTCCCTTGGTACCTCCTCTCCATTTCCTGAATATCTTGGTGAAAACGTTCACCCTGCTCTTCACTATAATATCCCAGATTTTCTGGAAAGTAAATGTTATGTGAATTCAGAAAATGCACCTTTACACTGATGTTGCAACCCATCCTCTGGAAATTTTCCAACATTGTATCGATAATGATCATGCAATTAGGATCTTTGTTATTGCCTAAGGAGTTTTCAGTAACTAACTGGAAAGCCGTCCATGCTTCTATTTCTCTCTCATTAATTGTCTTCTCAAAATCTTCATCTTTTATCAGTTTCCTTATTTGAGGACCTACAAAAAATCCAGCCTTTAATATGCTTTGTGTAATGACGGGATATTTCTTGGAAGGGTACTTGAAGCACGGTCCAACCTGTGATAAAGCCCTTACAAAATATTTTATCAAACCCAGTTTTATTTGTAGTGGCAGAAGCAATACCAGTACATTTTGTCCCTCTAAAAGCGGTTCATGCAGGATGTTTTTAATTACAGACAAGTTTCTCCGCTGAGAACTTATTTTCACACTCCGATGTCTTTGCTTTGCCCGACCCTTCGCACAGAAAACAAGGCATTTATGTAAACCCAGCTTGCTGCCCAAACAGTACTCCAATAACTTTAAAATCACCACAGATAAGCCATTTGTGGACGAATACTAACAGATACTCTATTGAATACTTGTTAAAAGTATTGTCACGTTTTCAACTGTCCCTTTATTTTTGAACTCAATGTGCGACAGGAATGGAATTGATCCATACACATTCCCATTACGCAGTAGCACGCTCCTCTTTAATGAATCCATAAAATGTCTCCACTGAATAGGATCATGTTCAGTGTCATAAAAGTGCATTAACTCTCATTTATGCTATTGCAGTAAACCCAAGTACTCGATCTGTGAGAAAATAAGGAATTGGCTCTTGTTCTGTATTTGTACCATGAGTAATATGTTCCCGATTCCATAAGATTCTTACTTTTAAGAAGGAAGCCTAATAACTGTGCAGATTCCTTAGACAAACTCAAATCACATACTAGATCATTTAGTTCACTATGAGAACAGTTGGGGAGTCATGTCGTATGCAGGACGTAGACATAATCAGAATCGTCTTCGGTAGTTGCATGAGGTTCACTTTTAACACCATCTTCTTCCAAGTTCTCCTAAACAGCTGGAGGAAGAGGAACAGGCAGGTCTCCTCCGTGGAACTGGCCTGATGACTGAAGGAATACTTGAATACAAAATATGTTTCTTATTTTTCGAATTGCACCCCTGATGACTAACTGAACAGAAATAAGTCTTCAAGGTGGTCTTTGGGCTCCCTCCACACCATAGGAATTGCAAATGACATGCATGATTTCTTTCCGGTTATCCACAATCTTAACCTCTCAACATAATAGCGCAAACTGTCTGTAGAGTCCAGAACTTGTGTTGCTCACCAAGTTTCATTTTAAAGTAAGCATGTTACACTACTTTTTCAAAGTTTGTTCTATCAGTTCTCTGCTGAAGCACTATAGTTTCCACAAATGTAGCAGAAAACATTTGGATTGTTCACACTTACGTGTAGACATAATCTACTTATAACTTGAATCAGGATGTAGCACTTGCAATGCAAACCTCTGATATTACAGATGCTTAAATTACAAGTAGCAACCAGCATCTACTGGTGTAACAGCCTAAAGACTTCACAAGTTTATATTGAAAAAATTCCCTCCTACAAGTGATAAAATTTCGTCAAAGGAGTAATAAATTTCCTTTCATCAATACTCATTTACTGACCCAACTATATTTTTTAAAGTTAAATTGTGAAAAAGCTGTACATGAAAGAGAAAACTAAAAGTAGTTATGAAGTCAGCATAAAAAGATGAGTCAGAATCACTTATTAGTTTTCAGTCATCCAATATAATGCAGACTGGTGTAATAAATGAGTGCATGAAGTCATTAGTTTTTATTTAAATTCAAGCATTGATTTTGTTTTCTCATTGATATCACTAGCAGCTTTAAGCAGCACGATGCGCCCATACAGTGAAAAACCAAAGTAAATACAAGCAATTTACTTAAAGGAATAGTTTTGGAAACAACTGTAAGAAACATCTATAGCATTTAACTCTGCTCTATATGGCATAGCTGCACAGCTTATCTACTTCTGTTTACTTAGGCAATACATGAAAGATGTCCTGACGTGACAGGAAACATTTCATTTCCTCTAGCCCTCCCCTGCAGAATTAACAGTAGAGTTGTAGCAGTTAATGTAGTATGCCTAAATCATCTGGAACCATGCTGGATGCATATAATATAGGGTAGTTAAATTATAATCAAACCCATTCATTGTGTCTCTCTACTGCGTGAGACGGCAGGCAGTCGCCGGGAAACTTAGGCTGGCACAAGCGGACTAGAATCTTTACGTTACAACAGATGCTGGAAATGTTGACGTGCTGCTTTCAAACGTATCCTCGCTCACTCTCCTAAGATCATCAGCAGGTATTCTTGTGATTCCTTGCACATTGTTTTCTCTAAGTTCCTGTAGTGAGCGAGGATTCGAGAGATACATTTTCTTTTAAAGAATCTCATAAATAAAAGGTCACAACTCGTTATCTCAGGAAAACGAAGAGACCACAAATCAGCACCAATTATTGTCACCAAATACCTCTCTTACTGCATTTAATGATTCGACAGCCGTTTGACTGTTGAAGAATCTTGCTGCAACCTGTCATACGATTTCTCCTCTGTCAAGCGATTGAAAAATGGCCTTAAAATTAATCACAAACATTGCTCTTCATTTACTGTTTCATCAAAGAATATGGGTTAAGCTATTCTTCTAGCACTTATCGTACACCAAACTCCAATAACCTGATCATGAGGCGTTTCATCCAGTAGCACAGGTTTTTCTGAAGCCCAGTATCGACTTTTGTCGCCCCTCAAAATCCAACCTCTGCGGTCCTCGTCCCGAGGGGTGGGCAACAGGAAGTAGGGGACCAACTGGTGGGGACTTGGTGTACCCCAGGACCGCTACGGCTGCCGAGAAGGCCCATCGGTAGCCCCGAAAACTGGCAGAAGAGGCTCTGGTATTTTTCCCCAGGGACCTACTACGGTAGGTGCGGGATTGGCGATCCCGGGGTCCCTAGCCACTCACCCTCAATTCATCCCCTTCATCCCCATCAACTGTGCCACGTTGATCTGCTGCTAGTCAGTAAGCATCATCTTCTTCCTCTTCTCTTATTATTATTATTATTATTATTATTATTATTATTATTATTATTATTATTATTATTATTATTATTATTATTATTATTATTATTATTATTATTATTATTATTATTATTATTATTATTATTATTATTATTATTATTATTATTATTATTATTATTATTATTATTATTATTATTATTATTATTATTATTATTATTATTATTATTATTATTATTATTATTATTATTATTATTATTATTATTATTATTATTATTATTATTATTATTATTATTATTATTATTATTATTATTATTATTATTATTATTATTATTATTATTATTATTATTATTATTATTATTATTATTATTATTATTATTATTATTATTATTATTATTATTATTATTATTATTATTATTATTATTATTATTATTATTATTATTATTATTATTATTATTATTATTATTATTATTATTATTATTATTATTATTATTATTATTATTATTATTATTATTATTATTATTATTATTATTATTATTATTATTATTATTATTATTATTATTATTATTATTATTATTATTATTATTATTATTATTATTATTATTATTATTATTATTATTATTATTATTATTATTATTATTATTATTATTATTATTATTATTATTATTATTATTATTATTATTATTATTATTATTATTATTATTATTATTATTATTATTATTATTATTATTATTATTATTATTATTATTATTATTATTATTATTATTATTATTATTATTATTATTATTATTATTATTATTATTATTATTATTATTATTATTATTATTATTATTATTATTATTATTATTATTATTATTATTATTATTATTATTATTATTATTATTATTATTATTATTATTATTATTATTATTATTATTAGCACGTAAGGTCTTAGGTATTTAACTCCTGTCTCACCAGCAGGGATCTCTCCTATCTGCGTGGTTCTGTCCCACGGTCTTCAGCGCGGCTTCCGACATGTGTGCTCTCCGGAGGTCTCAAAAGTGAAGGTTGAGCGGACCCTTCGCACTGCCCCTATATCTAGCCTTAGGTGCGGAGCCCGTTTACACCGTCAAGTACACCCACGTAGCTCCTTGAGGGCCCGGTCTGTGTTAATCTCCCGACGGCCGTGTGCCGTTGGGTTAGTATCATGGACCGGACGTGTTACCGCTGACGGAACCCCGGTGTAATCAACCACAAGTCCCCTGAATCCGCGTGTGCCTATTATACGCAGCGTGGCCTAAAGTGGGGAGCCACAGGCGGTTATTCCTGTGGTAGGGGCTTAAAGCCGGGGTGTGCGTGGTGAACGGTTTACCCATACGGACAAGCAGTGGATGTGGAAGGGTAGCTTTTCTGAGGTACAAATGAGATCGGTCATGAGTGGGGTCCCCATGACGGCACAGACCGTGAAGATTCGGTGTCTTTCTTTGTTTAACCACCGGATGGCAGGCTGACGCCGACGGTTCCGGATGGGGGTCTATATCATCATGTCTCCGCGCAAAACCTCCTTTACTGACCCTTATTTGGTTATGACATTGGCTTGTGATTGGAAAACTTTTAAAGATGTTAGTCCATGATATATAAAGCGTGAAGTTGACAAAATCAGCGACCCGGTCAAAAACGCTACGCGTCTCCGAGACGGCACTTTACTATTAGAGAGCACAAGTGCAGACCAGTATAAGAAGCTACAGAAAGCGACTTTGTTGGGCTCCTACCCTATCCGGGTAGGCCCACACAAAACGCTCAACACCTGTAGAGGAGTAGTCACCACCTCCAGCTTAGATGGTCTAGCGAATGAAGAAATAGTAAGTTGCCTCTCTGATCAACTTGTTTGTCAGGCGTACCGGCTAACACGAAAGCAAGATGGCAAGGAGTTCCCATTACGTACGGTATTTCTAACTTTTGCTGGGACGAAGTTACCTGAATACATATATTGCGGCTATGAACGTGCTAGCGTCCGCCAGTATGTCCCGAACCCCATGCGCTGTTTCCAATGTCAGCGGTTCGGACATACTAAGGTCACATGTACCAATCCTGCTCTTTGTGAGCAATGTGGCCTACCGAAACACGACGACCCTAAATGCAGTCGAACACTTTGTTGCGTGAACTGTGGCGGTAGTCATCCCTCCAGCTTGCGACAGTGCCCTAGATTCATGGACGAAAAAAGTATTCAGGAGCTACGTGTAAAGGAACGCCTGACTTTTCCAAAGGCACGACGGCGCTTCGAACAACTAAAGCCTGCTACCACTACTACTGGATATGCATTAGCAGCTCGCCGTACTCCTAATACCACTGTTGCTGTTCAACACGTCCCTGTCGCCCACGCATCCACGCAGACTGACTTTCTAGCCGTTAAACCCACGTCTCAGACTGTTTGTATATCCACCAGCACTGCCTCCGTTTCAACCGTACAGACTCCAGCCACCAAGCCATCAGCGAGTAACAACAATCCCGTAGTAACTGTGAAAAACCGATCCCGACCACAGCATAGATCGCGAAGTCGCTCGCCCTCTATTAGATCCCGGCCTCGTTCTACGAGCCGTAGGAGTTCTGACTCCCGAACATCAGCGGAGTCACAGGAGGCTAACGATTTACGAATCGTAGGGCCCAAGTCAGCCAAAGTCAAGAAAAAAGTTAAAACGGCCCGTTAAAAACTCTTTATGGAAATAATCCAGTGGAATGTCAATGGTTTTCGAGCTCGTGCTCACGACCTACAACATTTAGTTTCTCAACGGTCACCGTCAATTATTTGTCTCCAGGAAACCCACTTACTTCGCAATCACACGTTACACCTTCACTCTTTTTCGGCATTTAGAAGCGATTCTCTTGCAGATATGCGTGCAAGCGGTGGCGTTGCTACCTTAGTGGCGCCTAACATCTCCGCCGCCAACGTTCCTCTCGCCACACCATTGCAAGCTGTGGCCGTTCGGATACAGCTGGAGAGCATCAGTTTTACCATCTGTAACATGTACCTGCCTCCGCTCATTATAGTTCCAGAGCGGGATCTTCTAGCTCTATTGGCTCAGCTCCCCTCACCACTACTCCTTTTGGGAGATTTGAATGCCAAGCACACGCTCTGGGGATCAGACACTGATGACGCCCGCGGATGCCTCCTCGTAGACGTCTTCGATAAGTCTGACCTGCTTCTGCTAACTACTGGTGACCCGACATTCCTATCATCCGCTTATGGTACACATTCCGTACTAGACCTTTCTTTCTGCAGTCCGTCATTAGTACCACTACTTGAGTGGTCAGTACTTTCCGACCTCTTTGGCAGTGATCATTACCCCATTAACATTCATTTTTCTGGCCGCCAATGTGTACCTTCTCGACATCCTCGCCGGATTATTTCCAAAGCTAACTGGGGAAAATTCCCTTCCCTCATACACCTCATCGACGATGGTTTCGACACCATCGATGCAATGGTCGAATATTTTACTTGCTCGATCCTGCTCGCTGCAGAATCCAGCATTCCTCGAGGTTCATCTACACCACGTCGTATCCCTGTACCGTGGTGGTCTGAGGAATGCAGTTTGGCTGTCAAACCACGCAAACGTGCTTTGCGCGTTTTTCAGCGGCACCCGATGGAAGGGAACTTCGTCGCCTTCAAACCTTCTCGCGCTAGGGCACGCCTTATACTGCGCAATGCAAAGCGTAAAGCTTGGGAGGCATATGTGTCTTCCCTTTCCCGGCGCAGCTCTACCCAACAAGTATGGTCAGCTGTTCGGCGGATGTATGGCAAGTATCGCCGGACGGTAATTCCCGGCCTTGCCAACAACGGTTCCATGTGCACCACCGAGCAGGACATAGCTGAAGCCCTAGCTACCACATTTACTGCTACTAGCCAAACTGCCCGCTATGACGCTCTCTTCCTGCCTATTAAGGAAAAGGCGGAGCGGGTACCACTTAATTTTAATAGTGACTGCACCGAGCCGTACAATCAACCTTTTACCGCTGCCGAGGTGGCCCATTCTCTAGCATTAGCAAAGGATTCTTCTCCAGGTCCCGATGACGTACACCGACAGATGCTGCTACATCTTCTATATGAGGCGCTATGTTTCCTCTTAAACATCTATAACCGCATTTGGCATGAGCGGGTTTTCCCTTCCTCCTGGCGAGAGGGTATTGACATCCCCATCCCTCGACCCGGAAAGGACCGCACACTTCCATCTAGCTACCGCCCCATTTGCCAGACGAGTGTCATCTGTAAGACCTTCGAGCGAATGATAAACGCTCGGTTAAATTGGTGGCTAGAAAAACATAACCATCTGTCCAACTTGCAATGCGGTTTTCGTCGCCATCGCTCAAGTGTCGATAATCTAACATGCCTGGAGGGGTATATTTTCGATGCCTTTCTACTGAAGCAGCATGCCGTGGGCGTGTTCCTCGACCTGGAGAAGGCCTATGACACCACTTGGCGGTACGGCATACTCCGTAACCTACATGGTTACGGTATGCGTGGTCATCTACCCGAATTCCTATGCAACTTTTTAAAACTTCGCCGTTTTCGTGTGCGCATAGGAAACACGATATTCCGGGAACGGATACAGGAGAACGGCGTACCTCAAGGGTCGATTTTGAGCGTCGCCCTTTTTTGCCGTAGCTATCAATGGCATCATTAGTGCCGTTCGATGCGGAATTCCATCATCACTCTATGTTGACGACTTCACAGTTTATTATAGGTCAGCCAACATAGATTACATTGAGCGCCAACTGCAGCTGACCATCACCCAGCTAGCAGCTTGGGCGCTTCAAAACGGCTTCCGCTTTTCAGCTGCGAAGACACAGTGTATCCACTTTCACCGCCTACGAGGTATTCACCCGCCTCCTGATCTTCATTTGAACGACACACGCTTGCCATTTGTCTCGCACATGAAGTTCTTGGGCCTCTACTTGGACAGACAACTCAACTGGGATCACCACATTCGTCACCTTCGAGCCTCTTGCGATCGTTCTCTGCGGGTGCTGAAGGTATTATCTGGAGCATCTTGGGGGAGGGGGGCGATCGCACGGTAATGTTGAGGCTGTACCGCTCTCTGGTTCGGTCCAAGCTAGACTACGGCAGTTTTATTTATGGCGCAGCGACCGCCTCTAAACTTCGCCTTTTAGACACCGTGCATCATACTGGTATCCGCCTTGCCAGAGGAGCTTTCCGAACCAGTCGAGTCGACTGCCTGTATGCAGACTCAGGCGATCCTCCACTCCATATTCGTCGCTCGCTGTCACTCTGCTCGTACGTCTCGAAGTTGGCAAGTTACCCCAATCATCCTTGTTTCAAACCAGTTCTGCGTCCAGATTTAGTCCAGCGTTATATGCGCCCTGGTTCTCAGACACGCCCCATGGGAATAAGATTTCGGGATCTCCTACATTCGCATGGCCTCCGAATGCCTCGCGTGGAGAGGTCATCCATCAGCCCTTATCCTGCTTGGCAACTCGATCGTGCGCGGTTCGATCTCGCTCTTTCCAGCAACTCTAGACTCGCTACTCCACATTCGGTGTTCCAACAACTTTTTGCCGAACTACTGGGCCGTTACCCTAACTATGTTCCGGTCTTTACGGACGGTTCTCAGTTAGGTAGCACTACGGGTTGCGCGTTCTTCATTAACGGTGAGGCTCATAAATTTCGACTTCTGGACTCCACTTCGGTCTTCTCAGCAGAGCTGTATGCCATCTACTATTTGCTCCTTTTTGTTTGCAAGTTAGCCCCTGGCTCTTTTATTGTTTGCACTGACTCTCTAAGTGCTCTTCAGGCCTTGCAACAGCACACTGCCGCTCACTTCCTTGTTTTAAAAATACAGGCGCAGATCTCGCAAATGTTCGGTCGAGGATACCATTTTGTTTTTACTTGGACCCCAGGCCATGTGGGCATTTCCGGGAACGAGGAGGCGGACGCGGCTGCTAAGTCCGCTTGCCGTTTGCCCCGGAGTTTAACAACTACGGTGGCATACCAGGATGTGCAACGTTTTTTTCCGTCGCCAGCTCCTATCTGCTTAGCAGCAATCCTGGACAGCTTTAGAAGGCACACAACTCCGGGCTATAAAGGAGAGCGTACAACCCTGGCCAACTTCCTGCAGGGATAACCGGCGGGCCTAGGTGATACTCACCCGGCTGAGATTTGGGCACACACGAGCGACTCATGGCCACCTGTTAAGAGGAGAACCGGCCCCTGTGTGTGCTCCGTGTGCAGTACGCCTCACGGTGCGGCACGTATTGCTTGATTGCCCGCAGTACGCCCGCGTTCGCCAGTCAATAGGCTTGGGGACTAACTTGCTGGGAGTTTTAGGGGACGACCCAGTGGCCGTGGTAAAGACACTGCGGTTTGTTGCCAAAATTGGTTTTTTATAAACATATATGACTTATATTTTAAATTTGTTAATTTTAGAGGTTTTAAATTGTTAGTCTTGGGATGGGCTTTTTTATGTACTTTTAATAGTTGAGTGATTTTATTTTATTTTACCATTTTATCCTAATTTGTGTAGCTTTTAGGTTTTAGTCTTGACTTCGGCCCAAATGACCTTGCTGTCGACGGGCCCTAAAACACCACACACTCACTCACTCACTCGACTTTTGTTTGTATTTCTAATTTAGGACATAACATTGCTACGATTTCATTTTACTTTAATAAACCGTATCTTGTTTGGTGGAAAAGCTTTATTTTGAACATGATTTGTTTCTTAATACTTCCTAAGGAATTATTGTTTTTAAATAATTCACACAATGTTAAATTTATGTTGATTTAATCCTTTCAGAATTAATTCTCATAAATATATTACTCCTGCATATGGATGTTTTTAATTAGAGCCAACTGAAAAATTCAATATCACGGCCGGGATTTGAAACACGAACAATTGGTTTCCGTCCAATCGCTCTAACCCCTTGAGCTACCATGCCCAAGATGCACTGAATTTTTCAGTTGGCTCTCATTAATTAAAACATCCATATGCAGGAAAAATGTATTTAAAAGGATTAATTCTGAAAGAATTAATTCCTCAATATAAATTTAACATTAAAGGTTCAAGGATAAAAATTCTGGTATTTAAGTACTTACAATAGTAAGTCGCCACAAATGTGTATCTCGAATATAACAACTCTAAGTGGTTTCCTGGAAAATGTGAGTCAATTGGAGAGTTTAATGTCACGTCGGCGTGTTGGCCATGGTAGCTCAAGGGGTTAGAGCGACTGGACGGAAACCAGGAGATCCGTGGTTCAAATCCCGGTCGTGACATTGAATTTTGTAGTTCCCTGTAAACAATTAAAAAGATCACACAATTTTACACATTGAGCGTTATTATATCAGCTGATCTTTATTGGGCCTTTTCCAACATTCACGCGTCATACACTGCTTAGAAAACCAAAAAAGTTTGATGAGCTATTATTACGTGTAATTACATAACCCTAAATGAGTTTAAACCTTGTACCTAAGTAGTAAAAAGATTAAGACTCAGAGAAACTATAATTACTTAAACGTATAAAACACACATTAATTTACGAAACTGAAATATTTGTAAATATATCAAACTATTTTAAAAATATAATTAATGATTGAAATAATGCCAATAAAAACGTTCCGATCAGTTCCAACAGCTTAGCATATTAGTTTAATTATTGTGACTTAGGAAAAGAATAACTAATAGAAATAAAATGTTCATACCTGGGAGCTAATTTTGATCAGCAACAGAATTACATTGAATGTCAATGTGCGTTTTCAGACGGTCAAACTGGAAGCCTCTTTATCAGACAGAATGTTCTTATAACCGGAGAAACTGCGCTGAGTGAAATTCCGTCTCAGAATCTTCGAACTGGAAGCCAAGACCGCCTGCACGAACATTTGCTACCTACTAAGGAATCTTAAAAAAAAAGAAAGGTGGGCAGTGCTGTGTTGCTTTGTTTTATTTCTAATGGCTGCTGGCTACATTGTAATATGAGCAAAAATGACTATCATAGAAATAAGCATAAATATGACAAAATATATGAAAAAAGTGAGAAATATGACTTTTAAGAGCCAATAAAAATTGCATAATTTTCATCAGAAGACACATGTATATGTTTTTGCTTGAAACTCAGACTAAAGGCTTAATTAAAATGACATGAATGAGAAGTTTCGTCTGAACATTTGTTTTCGTATGTCAGCTGCAGTACTTATGGATTTCAGCTATGTCCACTAACAATATCTTAGTCAATATCTATGTCCACTAACAATATCTTTCCAGGAATCCACGACTTATTCGTTTCTCTAGCTTTAGGTTCATTCTCACAAGTTTTCCCTGCATTAAAGTGCTCTATTGTAGTGTTAAAAGCTTTTTGTATTTATTAACCAGCTGCTGCCAATCATTTAATTAAATTATTTAGTTCATTATTAATAATTATAGGCAGTATACCTATAATAGGTGAAATAGTGAGAAGTACTTGAACTACCTAACATCCACAAAATTGCTGATGCCGCACTACCTTTCTTTCCTTCTTTCTCTCTCTCTTTCTCCTTCTCTCTTTCTCTCTTTCTCCTTCTTTCTTTCTCTTTCTTTCTCTCTTTCACCTTCTTTCTTTCTCTTTCTTTCTCTCTTTCTCCTTCTTTCTTTCTCTCTTTCTCTCTTTCTCTCTCTTTATTCTCTTTCTTTCCTTTCTCTCTTTCTCTCTTTCTTTCTCTCTTTCTTTCCTTCTTTCTCTCTTCCTTTCTCTCCTTTTTTCTTTCTCTTTCTCTCTTTCTTTTGTTGTTTCGTTCTTTCGTTTCTTCCTTTTAGGACGAAGTTTGAACCCCACATTTAGCACAATGAGGATGAGCCATATGAAATAGGTTTATATTGCTAGTTGTATCAGCTTTATTATCTGATCTTAATATAGCAGTAAATACACGTATGCACGTATACACGTAAACACGTATACACGTAAACACGTATACACGTATACACGTATACACGTATACACGTGTACTTCAGCTGCCCTCAGAGACAAGCATCCACAGTATTGTTTTTCTTTATTATGTGAACAATTATCCCACCGAGTTCGAAATAACCTCAGACTTTCTGAAGTTTAACAAATCAAATGAGACGGGATTACCGTCGGAAATGCACGACACAGTTCAGTTGAGAAGAGCATAAATTCAGGATGGTGTAAGATTCAATTACCCTCATTGACTATATTGAAAATGTTTTCAAATTTGGTTAACGCTTTCAGCATTTGTGCTACATACAGCTAGTGTAAAATATTTATTTGGATATATCACTCAAATTACATTCTTCACCGTTGAAAATGCTCTTGCCCTTTTGACCTTTGAGAGATGAGTGGTAGGTAGGGAGAAAAAGGGGTACTTGACTACTCTGCGGTCGTTACTTAATTTCCCTGGTGTAGGCTTGCGTGTGTAATGTGGTATTTCAGTTGTACACCAATCTTTCTTATTGGTGGTCCCATCAGGAGATTGTCACACACTTTCTTTAGATCAATAAGAGCAGAGCGCCTTTGTTTGTTTGTTTCTATAGCCACGCCATTGATGTTCCCAAAAATAACTGTCCACCACTAAGCATCTACTACTTGCTTGTAATTGGTTGTGCTTCTGTGTCGTGTAAAAGTAGCTAGCAAGGAACTGAGTTACTCAAAGTGCCTTGAACGTTTACAGTGCGCAAAGACATTTACGAGATAATTCAGCTCCATGTTCTCTTAAAACACTACAAGGGACTTTGTTAAATCCGACCTTATTGCAGTGGGCTCCATAAGCGGTTAACTCAAATTGTACCAAATGTTCTTACACTATTAACAAGTATGTTCAAAATGTGCGCAAAAATGAAAATATAGGTACGTTTTCATATTGGAAGTTACAGTAATAAGAGAAATAATATTAATAACCATAAAAATGTATGTACATTTCAACTATCGTATTTTTCTTGCAATTCATTGAAATACTTTGGTAAATTATTATTATTTAGCCTATTCAGTCAGTAAAAATTAATGTTTTTGTCATTGTTTTCAGCCACATTAAACATGGTCCAAACGTAGTCCTAACCAGCTATGCCATTAAAATTTTGTCAGATTCTGCGTTTGCAACGCTGTCCTACTCGTAGCTTGGGTGGTATAATTAATTACTATCAACTTTTTTGTTGCAGATGGTTTTCTCGTACAATTTTGTTATAGTTCAACAAATTACTCCAGATATTGCCTCTCTTCATTTACAAGGCCCAGTAATTATTTGCTTACTACATCTGGGCTAATACATAGTTATTTCACTAGTTCTCGTTCACTACAAATGGCATTGTTATAAATTGTGTTCTTTCTACTATTAAGGTGTTTTTTTATTAAATGCTACAATAAAAAAGATTTTAGTCGTAAAAGGTTTTTAACATATTATCAAAGTGTTTAAAGTGAGACATACATTTTGATTTATTACGACTAGCTGGCATGCTTTGATTTACATAAGAGTACTCACTGAGACTTTAGATGTTCAATCTTTCCGAAACCTGTTTTCTTACCAAGTCGTTTCGGAGGGATTGAACCTCTAAAGTCTGAGTGAGTTACTCTTATATAAATCAAAGCATGCCAGCTACTCATAATGAATCAAAATTGTAAAAGTTTATTAATGCGCCCAAGAAAAATTCTAAGGGTATGATTTGTAGCTCGGATAGGGATTATCACGCTAGATGAGTTTTTCCCATCATAATTAACATTTATGAATTGTTATGTGATGAAATTAAAATAGAAAGATTAGAAATATACAGGCATCACGGAATTTTGGCACTAGGTTTGTAACATCATATTCCAGAGATAATATGTCTGGAATATAGCAACCTTTCTTTTTAATGTATGACCCGTTCAAGGTTAATAAATAAAAAGGTTGCGAAGAGGCCTAATTCAACCACTACGAACTTCTCAACCTACTGCTGTTACTGACCGATGCGAGCTGGTCTGGCTACCTAACTAAAGGCGAGTTTATTTTAACGTGGATACTTCCGCATTTTGAAGGAAACTTATTTTGAGGTTATGGAAATAATTCTGTTTCTGCATCCAATAGATAGTTACATGTTTTAATGGAGGTTCTACGTTTTGATATAGTTTGTTTTAGTTTGCTGAAAAGCAGTCGGCACATAGCCCTGTAGTTCATATAATACAGGATCTCAGTTAAAAAAAAATAATACAAAAACTGATGGCTAGCACTTCGAGAGAGTGAAAAGAACTACGAGAATGCCTCAATTACTATGCATTTCTAATTGAACGTTATGTAAAATGTTTGACAATGTTTAGAAATGATTATTACATTCAGATAATAAATGTTGAGGTGCTCGTTCTTAAGATATTTTAGTAAATTTTGTGCAATAATTTAACATCTCCCATCATCACAACCTGAGTAGTATGCATCTTAAACTGCCTTGGTAACTTCTGAATATTTCAGCTGCCGTGTTTTCTATAGCAAATTGTCTGAAACGTAGGTAGATCAACTTTGATAATGAGCAGATCTATCGCCAAAATAAACTTGGACTGAAGAAATGCAAAAGCATGAGAACTGCACTATTGTCAAAGAATAAAAGTTCATCAAAATTATAAACCAAGTTTGATGAAGCGGGCTTGAAACTTTCCTCCATATACCTATACATATCTTTCCGTGTCGTCCTTTGTATCCTGAAAAACTAGTTTCAGCGTCACTTGAAGATATAAATTTTAGGTATAGCTTGATAAGCTGATCTATCACCTGATAGATACTTCTTAAACCATAAACTTAAGTTGATCCCAGAAAAAGTAATTGAATTCAGACCGAAAGAGCGTGCTGGCGAAGTTACGGTTGGACTCCCAGTTCCATGTATCAGGCAGCATAAACCTGGTTCAAATGCTCCCAAAGCAACAGGACAGTAGTTTAAATGTTTAAATGTAGTTTGTTTCCCGAAGGGGCTTGGAAGCTTATCGGCAGAGGCAAGATTTTTAGTGACAATTATTTATAAAATTCGCATTAATAATTTAAATTGGTGGTGTTTTATGGTGTTTTAACATAAATTCGAATTAATTTTGCGCAAACTTTTAGGGAAGAATTAATGTGTAATGATATGGTAACTAAGTAGCAAAACTGTTAAAACGCCATTTTTCCAAATTAAAATACTTTATTTGAAATCAACAAACAGTAACATGAATAAAATAAAATATCACATCAGACATCACCAAACTGCAGCATGCAAGTTGTGATATTTTCGCTTTTCATACTTGTTCTGTTGTCTGTCATAACTAAGTTATATGTAGAGAAAAATCTCTCACTCTCAGCGCTTGACATCGGCAAACAAAGACATTGAAGGGACTTTTGACAGAAATTGCGGAAAGAATCAGGTTTTGCCTTCAATGCCAAGAGTGCTTTTACTACATCTAATCTGTTTCCGTTGTCACCATGGCTTTGCTGTTCAACAATGTCACAAAGCTCTTTGTAACAAAGAAGAAAATCAGAATCACAAGTAATACAACTGGTTCTAAATACATTTAGTTGTTTAAATGCTGTAATTGCATGATTAAGGTCACCTATACTTGATTTAGTAAATAGCCTAGAAGGTTCAAACAAATGATATAGCTTTTATGGTTATTACATCATCTGTTTATTTTGCTATATGGAGTTCAATTTAGACAAAGTCTTACGGCAGTAAACTTTTAGATTCTCTTCTACTGCTTTTATAACAACGGGATCCATGATATGTTCTAAAATGCACTTACTATTTTCAAAGTGACCACTTTCTAATATTTGATTTGGTTCTCAGCGAGTTAATTCGGGATAAAACTGAATGAGCCACAGTTTTTAAATTGAAATTATAATATTGGATCTGTTATCAACCTGCAATTTTCAGAAACGAGTATTGTTGCTGTTGTACCTGTACAATAGTGCCGCACTTGGCATCACAAAAATTATAATTTAACAAATTTTACGCAGCAACTGAAAGATTTTCTTTTAGAAACGAAATCGAAAGTTGCATCAAAATAGCTGGCAATGTAAACTACTGAATTAAAGCAGCTAGGCCAGGGCATAGCCCGCTCACATCCCTTGCAGGCTATGGCCAGGGTGACAATACAGGCAATGGGAACTGTTTAGCTTCCAAATGTGGGTGTTTTTCAGTAAGGTATTGTTTGCATTCGTTCTTTAACTTTCGTGCATTTCGGAACACATTTTTAAGCCCTGAGGGACAATATTTTTATATTAATGTAATGTCTGAATGTAGCGTCCTAGAAGTTCAATACCTTCTCAGTACCTTTAGTCAGCATACTAGGAGTTTTTTTCTGTGCACGGTGTAATATCCAATAAATATTTCCAGTTAGTATACGACAAGCGGTACTCAGTATCACGGACCAGTATGGTGCTGGGGTGTCAGTTTATTGTTGCACTGCTTAGCTGTTAGATATTTCAGTGCGCATGATGATGCCACTATATTGGCTTTAATTGTTAAATTTTATCTTGCTTTCGTAAAATTTGTAAACATTTTTTCATAACTTCTAGCTTCATGCTATGAAGACATGAATGTTAAATTAGTTATATTTATGCAATTTGAAATACATGAAAATTTTTCTATGCAGACTATAAGTAATAGAAATTTTCTCATTTATCGCTAAAAATATTATTCTCGGAAAAAGGAAAAATTCGCAAAAATTCACGATAAATAGTTAAAAACAAAAACTCTTGCCTCTGCTATTCGGTTCGGCCTGGAAGGCGGGAGACAAACAGCGACTCTGACTGCATGGTTCGCGTAGCTATAGAAGGCGTATTTTATTAATGGAACATGACGGACATGAGCATAATTGCTACTAATTTCAAACTCCATTCACTAAATCTTTAAACATATTAAAGCTGCTTCTTCACTTCAGGGATTAGGCATTTCTGCCTATTCAGTCTTCGCATTCCATCAGCTATTCCCATCTTCTTCCAGGGCGTCCTACTTCTCTTCTTCCACGAGGATTATATCCTCTTATTAACACCGGTACTCTTTCTTCGTCCGTTCCATTCATATGTTCTTTCCAGATCTATATATTTTCTTCTATTTTGTACTGTAATTTATATATGCCTAGTTCCTCTCGAATAGTTTCAGTTATTAAATTTCATCTAGTACATTGTTTAACTCTTCTTAAGAACCTCATTTCTGCTGCCTGTATCTTACTTTTATCTTTTTAATATCCAGGACTAACTTCCATACATGAGTACTGGAACTGCCATCGTTTTATAAAATGTTAACTTTGTTTCTTTCCTTGCTTTGTTTTTCAATGTTCTTGCTATAGTTCCACATATGTATTGAAATTTGTTTATTTTGTTTTCTGTCTTTGTCTAAGTCGAAGCTTACATCACGGCCCAAATACCTGAAATTCGAAAGATGTTCCAGGCATTTATTTTCAATGCTTATTTTTGATCTTGCAGGATATTTTCCTCGATGTGCCATTATATTCGTTTTCTTTGTGGATATATTTAGATTGTATTCCTTTCCCAGTAAATACGTTTTATACAAGGAACGTTGAAGGCTTTATTCATTTTCTTGTATTATTGCTACATCATCAGCATAGAATATCACATTTAAGTATTCATTTCTATTTAGTTATATTCCTTCATTCATTGTTTTTTCCAAGTTTTTAACAAATCTTCCAAAGATATATATAATAGTGTGGGAGAAAGGCTACATCCCTGTCGTACTCCTTGATTTACTTTTATTTCTATGTTTTTACCGTGCCTGTATTTATGATAATTTGTGTCTATATAAGCTTTTAATTATCTCTGCTATATGAGGGGAATATCCCCTTTTGTCCATTATGCTCCATAATCTATTTCTTTTTATATATTCAAATGCTTTCTCGAAGTCTTCAAATGCTATGCGAGTTTCTAAGTTGACTTCTCGTCTTTTTTCTAAAATTCTCTTTATACTAAAAGCATTATCACTAGTAGATCGTCCTATTCTACATAAATTATTTAAAATGACATATAAACGCTCCATTTAAAATACGTATTTTACAAAAAAAATATATTAGACGCACAAATAACGGGCAAATTGAGCAAGCAGGAATGCAATCGCAGCACATGTATGTATATATTAACTTACGTAGTAGTATATTTAGGTTACAATGACCTAAACTATTTCCAGCTTGCTGTTGTAAATGCACAATTTTTACAGAGGGAGCACCACATTAACCTGCACCATATTAACCCTATTGTATGGATTGCATCTTTGCTATACCACAACAAATTACTCGATCACCTACACGTTCGGGAACATAAATGCTCGTGGTCAGAATCCCGTCCTGCATATACATCCTCGTATGAAATAAAAAAGAAAAGGTGAAAGGGTCTAACTGCATGTCAGGAAACCAACCCATGACTATCGGGACATAAACTTTCGTTGCTATATTTCAAGCCACAAGAATAGTTGCAAAATGGTCTCTATAGTGGGCAACATAACTCAGGAAGGCAGTTGATGTGCAGCGTCGCATTGTAAAGACATTATTTGAGATTTGAGAATTTTTGTGGCAATAATTGTTGAAAGGGCGGAGAAAAAGTTGCAGGAAATCGATATTTCTACCGAGCAGCAGTTTTAAAGACATTCTAAGCCAATTTTATACTCGAATTTGCTTTAACAGTGACTTATCAGCATCTGTTACCATCATGTTTAACAATATATAACAGCGTTATGTTGAACACAAACCATGCATTATCTCAATTACTGAATCAATCACCTCTAGAATCAATGAAATTATTTGGTTTTTACATTTAACATTTACTTTCACTACATCTCAATTTTGGAGATTTGTGCACATCTAGTACTTTTTAAAACTACTTTGCTTTTTTGTCTTTTATTCTCTACCCTGCATCAGAAAAGAGACAGATACATAGGAAACGTTATGTCGAACATGTTTTAGAAACTGATTTAAAGGAATGCGTATTTTTTGGAAGAAAAATTGCAAAATTCTGCTAATTTAAAGAAAAGATCCCCTTCAATATCTTCACCTGAGAAAACATTCTGCGCTATTTCATTCTAATTCTGATTCTAATTGATTAATAACTCTTGTGTTTCCGTGTATAATATTTTGCATACTATAGTGCTTCTCCAGCGTACTAAGGTGACAATGGAATATTAGGCACTATATTTTTGAACAGCTGAACCATAGATGGAGATTCAAGAAAGTTTTTTTCACATCGGAAATAAATGAATGTAATTCACAAATAATGTAGTGAGAATTATACGCAAGACAAGTGAAGGTAATGCTGAACCACTTATCTTAGTTTTCCTTTTTAGATTACACATATAGCTTGCTGCATCGATCAAAGTAAAATCAGTGACATATTTTATGTTGTGACTTCTCGGACTGAATGTCACTTTGCGTATCCAACAGATAGGACCGTAGTAGGGACGCTGAGCGTCTTTGCAAGAGGGTTACCCCCGAACTGGAAGGAAAATGTAAAGGGATAATTCAGTGGATCATTTGTGAGAGAGACTGTGAATGTGCTGAAGGATTAACTCCAAGAAATGGCATCTAGCTCTGATGTAAAGTTTAATTTGCATAAATAAGGTCACTAATCTATATTACAACAAATGAAGAGTAAATATTGTTATATTTAGAGAGAGTTCTGAAGGCTGAAATTCTATCGTGGAAGATGAAACTTCAAAGTATCGCAGGTTTCTTCTAGAATCTGTGTAGATGTCTCCGCTAACTCATAATATATGGGCGTTAAATATAAAATACTAGCTGACAGGGAAGCTGAATGAAGTCTTGAAGCTGATCCCGTGTGTGCAACGGAAAGGAAGATTACTGAGCATTCACACAATCTGTTTTATAACATGAAGTTCTAGGAAACTACTTTGGGTTCTCATTAATACGTTGCAGTGAAACGACCTACTTAAGTTCTTTCTTCTTTAGCGATCCAGACATTTATCCGCCTGCTTCCTTAACTTGTAAATATTACTATATTACATTGTTGTAAATAAAGGATACCTGTTTTACCCAACTTATTTTTGTTATAAATACACGAAGGTGGTCCATAAAGTAATCACCGCTTGTGGGTAGCGCAAGAAGTAGTGGGGGTAGCGCCGTCCATTACACCAGTATGCGCAGTACTCAATGCGCTTCTAACTGTCCGAAGGAGGGCATCGTATTGTCCCGCGTTTGCTAGATATAACCTCAAAACATGAGCGCTACAAGAAAATTTAGGCAATTGTAAGGTGCGTTGTGTTACAAGGTTTCATTTGGCAAAACGTTATTCAGCAGCCGAAATTCATTGTGAAATGTGTAGTCTTTAGTCCTAACATTGAGTAAAGGTGTTGTCCGACGATGGGTAGGACTTTTTAAAAGTGGAAGAACAAATATTGTGACTTTGTGGGTTCGTGAAATTAAAAGTCCGATCGAACCACTCAAAAATGTTCTTTATTTCCACCGAATTACAATCGGAACACTTGCCGATTACACAGAGTTACGTAATGCACACAATTACAATTCCCAGTTCGTCTGTCACAGGTCCACTGCACGCAGTTACGTACACTCCTCTGATGCACGTACACAGTCCGTTCCCTCACTGGGCGCTCGTCACCGCTGCTCGACAAGAACTGAACTCTCTCCAGCCCGGCGCGTTGCTTATATAGGACCAACTGGCCAATCTAGAAGGTTCCGGATTAGATAAAATATACTGTACGTTGGAGGACTCAGGGGGAGGTGAAAGAGACGGCACAGTGATGTTTTTCCAGCCACCCTTTGTTACCGCTATAAGACAAATGGGTGAACAAAGTGGATGGAAAATTTCGTGAGAACCGTTGGTTCAGGATAATGGAAGTTTCCAATCATTTTCCCGAAGTTTCTCGAAATCTTCCACGAGATCTTTTCCACCAAACACCTGGTATTCGCAAGTTTTGTGTACGTTGGGTACCAAAACTGCCGACCGACGGCCATAAAACTAAAAGAATGATTTCTGCCATAGACTTTCTTTCTCGGTATGAGACTGAAGAATAAGCATTTTTGAACAGAATAGTTACCGGAGATAAGACTTGGCTGGCCTACAAAAGTTGAGACAAAATATCGCTTCTTCAAGCAAGTCAAAGGGAGCCCGTCAACATTATCTGCGAAGAAAGTCAGGACTGTGATTTTTTGGGATGCCTAGGGCATCTTAATCATTGATTTTTATGGAACGTGACACGACTATCAATTCTGAAGTGCACTGTGAAATTTTGAAAACACTAAAAGGGCAATTCTAAACAAACATCGTCTTCAGACATACGGTGATTCTGCATGACAACGCTCGCCCGCACACAGCTCGAAGAACAAATGAACTTTTGGCCAGATTCAAGTGGGACGTTCCTACAGTCCGGACTTTTCATCTTTCCCATACACGAAACAGTGACTTGCATCTCAGCGCTTCATCAATGACGAGCATAACGCCGTGACGGGTTGGCTGCATTCACAGGCGGCAGCGTTTTATGCAGAGGGTATTTCAGACTCTGTTAAAATGTATGATAAGTGCTTTAATTTGTTCGGAGAATATGTGTAAAAACAGAAAAAATAATGTTGTAGTTTTGAGATATAGTAATCAAATTTTATCTTTCAACTGATTTAAGTTTTATTTCCAAACGTAGGCTACTTTCTGGTCGACCCACATATTTTTATGTATTTTTATAAAAGAACGCTTAAAATTGGATTACTTATTTTCTATAAATGTATTTCAGCTTCCAAGAATCCTTCACAAAGATAAAATGAAAATTTGTAACGTTATTTCCCATGCCCACAACTAATTCACATTGGCTACTTCCGTTTCTGTACACTTTTTATTTTAACTACATATTTACAGTACATAGTGACTGAGTAGTATTTTATTGAACAGATCATACCAATATTTCAGCACAAATGCAAACTTTGAGACTTCATGAACCCATATGCAAAATAAATAAATAAAATGAATTAATGAAATAAAGAAAAAAATTCGATGTGTGTGGGCTTTGCTTCCTTTTTATGAACAATAGAACTCGCAAATAAGACAGCGGACCAAACATGACATTCAGTTTTGCATCTTCCAAGGTGCCGATACGAAATTGAAAGAAAATTCTACGTTGAAAAGTGTTCAGTTTCACGTGTAACATTTATTTTCTCAGAAAGGCCCCAAAGGTTTTATTAGAATAAATATGTTTAAGATATTTTGAAGCTAATGAAATGTATATTTTAAGTTTTCAGAACAGTCTCTGAAATCTTCTTCATTCCGAACAACTTTGATTAGTTGTTGGAATGAAAAAGGTAAACAAAATCTTACTACACTCTTTTCATGTGGAAATAGCCGTTTATTGGAAAGTCAATATTTTAATAATCATACTCATTCCAGTTATAAATTCGTTAGATTTTATGTCGTGGCCATGCAAAGATAATGGAATGTCAAGCCGATTACAGCCGACCATATCTCAAAGGATGTGATGATTATCACTTAAGCCTACTGTAATATTTTATTCTTATTTTCCCTATTCCTAGTTTACCTATATAACAAATACGTTTCTATGGATGCTTATCTCGATTTAAATAAAGTACAAAAATAAGAATAAGCGTTTTGAAGAATAGTTGTAAAAGAATAAATAATCATATGAATTCATGCCTGTGATTTATATTTCACGAACTATTTATTATGGATACTCTTAAAAATGTAGATAACTAGATTGAAAATTACTAATTGTTTATTTTGTGGTCTTATTGTCTGCTGATTTGTTTTTATTTTTGTCGTATGTGTGTAATTTTTGTGCGTTAAATATATCTGATAAATAAATACTAAACATTTCAGGCATTAAAACATGCACATTTTTAAAAATTATTGAAACTGAACTATGAAAAAGAAAAGCAGAGGACAAGCAAGAATTTTGGTAGGTAATGACAACTGTGAGATATAAAATATTGCCTGGTGAAGCAAATTTTCATCCTTAACAATTTAAAAGTAAGGAATTATTTCTAACATGTATTTGGCAACACTATGGCTTGGCTACTGTTACCAAAGCTTTTTTCACCTCATTTCCTGCAACGTTATGCAACGCCAGGCATCTCTTTCTCCGCTTCTTTCCCCCTCTCTCGCTCAGTCTGTCCTAGTTATCCAAATCCCAAATGCTCTATGGATTTTATAGATCAGCGGATTGCAAATTATTGAAATATTAATAGGAATTCTTTGGTTTTGAGGAAGCAATATCATTAAACCATGTGATATTCTACAGCGAGGAATCTATATGAACTCGTGAGGTTTAGGTTTATGTACCGAGAATATTTTATCCGTCTCTGAAATAAAGGTACTTGCTGTATATATGAGAACAAAAAATTTAATCTGGTGTCTACCATTCAGACGTTTTTCTCCGTTCAGTATCTATTAGAGCCCAACGTAAATCATTATGTATTATAAAATTTATATAAAGGGTGTCATACGTTACGCTGTGCGTGATATATTTTTCAATATATGAAAAATATTTGACTATTTGATAAGACCAAGACGAACTAAACTCAACCTTGTCATTAGAATAGTTAGCCCAACGGCAATTAGCCAACGCTTTCTTTTTTTATGGACACACAGAGCAAATAAGTATTTTTTATTGACCTGTTTAAATACCAACTCGTGCTGCTTGTCTCTTCATGACACTCACCTGCCCACCGATCTGTTGCCAACTTTGAGAACCTTCAACATACTTTACTGTTCACGTTGTTGGCCATTTAAACAATACAACTGCTTCACAACACACTGCTTCACAGGTCAACTCATAACTAGCAACTCTCGAATGTGATTTTTGCAATGGAACATTGTTAAAGTCGTGTCTTCTATATCCGCAGGAATTGAACGGCCTGGGAAACTTCAGCGGGGTACAACAATGAGAGATCCACTTCCGCTCGTATGTCACCAATGGCTGCCCTTGAATGTTCCAGTGTTTTGCTCCACTCGCTACAAACAAAACGGTGAAGTGGGTGATACGAATAATCTGAATTGAACCACTACTGATTGAGTTGCCTACACAATGTGGAAAATAAAACGGTACTGCTTACACATCGATAACGAACTCATGTGAAAAATAAGAATAATACTACCAATATATACATACATACTGTTATTGTGTACAATTTCGTGCACAATGGATAATTATTTCACGTGTATCACTAATAATGCCCTAGTTCTTGTATCAATGACGTAATAGTGTTCATGAAGTTGCTTGCATTATACGTGTAACCCTAAAGTTGCTTGACTAAATATGGCAACACTATGGATCGCTAGCAAACGCCCAAATCACAGCACCAGTGTAAATAAATAGCTTTTATTTCACTGTTATTTGTAGTATGTAGTGTTACAGTAAATTACTCTTCATATATTTTGCTACCTGAAACATAGATTAAAATGTTCTTCTGTAAACTGAAGGTTCTTCAGGCATGTTAGAATCTAATTAAACCAGTACTGAAATTTTATGAGCGAAAGTAGCATGAATGCTAAAGGTACTACATAACCTGAAGAGAATGCATTATTGGATGTGTGTAGTGTTTAACGCCCGCTTTTACTACATACGGCACCACAGGCGGTGACACTGATGGTGAATGAGATGAAGATGGAGCATCGGTGGAATGAGATGGCGTGGGAAACCGGAGGTCCCGGAGAAAACCCGCCCCAACGCCGTGTTGTCCACCACAAATCTCACTTTGCAGTCGCCTGGGATCGAACCCGGGCCGCCTTGGTGAGAGCCAAGCGGTCTAACCACTGAGGCACGGCGTGGCCTGCTTTATTGGATCTTGCAGTTAATCAAACACTTTTAAAACTGTAAGCGATGAAACAATGTATGCCAGAATTTCGCCGTTTTTGCAGGTCTCAAAAAATGTCGCACCTCACCAGAAAAAAAACTCTAGGGGAGTCGGATTAACTTAGGGACCAGGACCACCTCGTCTAATACTTAACCGAACAAGTGTCCAAGCTTTGTCGAACCACTACAAGCCCGCCTCGGTAGCGTGGTGGTAGCATGTTTGCCTCACATTCAAGAGGTCCTGAGTTCGAATCTCGGTCATGGTCAGTTACCTGGATAAGGTTTCCCCGGGGTTTTCCCTTATCCTGAAAGACGAATGTCGGGTAACTCTAAGCTCCATGGACCCCGGGCTCATTTGAGCATCATTTCACCCATTCCATTCATCGTCCGATATGACTTAACGTTGGAGGACCAAAATTTAAAAAAAAAAAAAAAAAAAAAAAAAAAAAAAAAAAAAAAAAAAAAAAAACACTAACCACTACAATTCCTATAGTGAGCGGACGTTCCGGTTTGCCAAGAGACAGCCTGTTTTCTGACATGTCATCTAGGAAATCAAGCATTATAGCGTATAGCAGTTTATTAGATAAACAATTGGTTTTACAGAAATGTGGGTCACATCAGCAGAAAAAATCTATCTTTGTAACATAATAGGTAGCCAGTTTACTGAAGCAGCTGAAAATAGATATGGAGGATATTTATGGAATAAATAAATAAAATCGCAGGACTCAATTTTACATTGCTAATTGAATACATGAATAAGTGAATAAATGAATAAATGAATGAAATAAATGAAATAAATAAATGAATAAGTAAATAAAATCGCAGGACTCAATTTTACATTGCTAATTGAATACATGAATAAGTGAATAAATGAATAAATGAATGAAATAAATAAATGAATAAGTAAATAAAATCGCAGGAGTCAATTTTAAATTGCTGAAATATCTAGGCTTCAATATTCAAAAGTTTTATTCGTTTAAAGACACAACTTCAATTAGAGTTTACGATGTATTCCCAGACAAAACCTTGATGAGGCATATGTTGCTTAGAAGTTTAAGACGACAAAGCATGTTAACCTAATAGAAAATATGCAGTCAAACATTTTAAAATACCTCTTAAAACTGGTTGGTGTCTCGTGTATATAAATTACGAAAAATCGTGAAAAATTGTTGTAAATAGCTAACTTCAAAGTTATAATTTTCTGAATAGAGATTGTGGGATTAATATTCCGTATCATCGACTATATATGATGATAGTAATTGGTGCACATAATTTTACGTATCAAATAAAATAAGAAAATGCATGAAGCTTTTTCTCACTTCCAGAACAAGCATTAAAATATCTATAAAATTCACCAATATACCAATACAGAGCTAAGTATTGTAACTTTGTAGCTTCGTAGAATTATAAGTCCGATTTGCAGAAATTCAAAATGCTCTTTATTTGCGTAGAGATACTCTGCCCAACCCTTACGTAACAGAATTACCTTACATACACAACACACCAAGGTCGATGATCACAACAAACGTTTTGATTACCTCTGTTTACAACACTCTTGTTATACATCTGTTCACGAATCACTCTTGGCGAGTCGTCGCCTTCTCAAATACCTCACTGATAAATTCGAGAGATTTCTGGGAAAAACAAGAAACGGACTGCTCTATCACCTTACAGAAGGATAACTTAATCTTTGCTGGCAAGTCCATTATCTTCGGCGCTATGTTTATCTGCTTATGCAAGCTCTGTATCTCCGTGAAACATTATCCGTCTGTTAGTTCCTTTGTGTAAACAAGCCACGCGAACCCTTTTATGCCCTTCGCTGCGACACTGCTCCCTCCTCAAGGCTGGTCGTCCCGAATAGCACCATCGTAGCGGGACAGAAGATCCAGGTGTACCACCAACATCTTCCAATGGGACAACTTCTGGAACTACTTCCGGTAGATCACGTCATTAATCATCTTCACCACCCGGTGCGGTCCTTGCCACGTCTGCTAAAGCTTCGGGAAACCTCCCTTGGTCCGAGTAGAGCGATACAACCAGATCAGGTCAGGTTGCTGGAAACCCTGGCTGTTGGCTTGCCTGTCATATAAGGTCTTTATGCGGTCGCTCGCCTTCTGGATGTTCCGACGAGCCATCTCATGCATGTCGTGGAGACGGTCCACCAGGTTCTCCAAATACTCGGGTGCTGGCTGTTTTGCGTCCGGGGGGCTACCAAAGGCCAGGTCACAAGGGAGGCGTAACTCTTGTCCGAACATTAGGCTCGCTGGCGTCATCCCAGTGGTGTCGTGTGTTGACGAGCGGTAGGCCAACAAAAACAGTGGCACCTTGACGTCCCAGTTTCGCTGATGGCTGGCCACGACCTTCCTTAGGTGTTCCTCTAAGGAAGCTTTTGACCTTGCCATTCGACTGGGGATGTAGAAGTGTTGTGCGGGTCTTGTTCACCCCAAGTCTGTCCAGTGCCTCCTTCATCAGGTTGGACTCAAAATTGGTGTACTGGTTACTGTGGAACTCTAATGGCACCCCAAATCTGCAGAACACTTGCTGCATGAGGCAGCCTGTGATTGTCTTTGCCTCCTGGTTCGCGATGACATACACCTCCGGCCACTTGATGAAGTAGTCCACGATCACCATCAGGTACTTGTTGCCTCGGTCGGACACTGGGAATGGTCCAGCTATGTCTACGGCGATCCTTTCTAATGGCGCTCTGACGTTGTACTGCTGCATTCAACCTCGGCTCCTAGTCTGGGGGCCGCGACTCGCCGCGCACACGTGGCATTGAGGGTACCATCTCTCAGCGTCTGCTTGGAGCATCAGCGAGTAGTAGTGCTGTCGGAGTTTGTCGAAGGACTCGTTTGCTCCCAGGTGCCCACCTAAAGTACCGGCGTGCCCTTCCTCCAAGGCTTCCGGGACCTTGCTTCGGGGATGTACCAACTGCTCCCTCTGTGTCTGCCCATTGGGTGATTCCCATACCCGGAACGGCACAACGTATCTTGTCTTCAGAATATTTACTATTGATATTACATTGATTACCTTTAAATTTTTTAATTTTAAAAAGAGAATATAATTTAATTTGATTTTAATTTTTCCAACTAAATCTTTTAAATTCGATAATAAAATATAAATAATTTATTTTAATACACTCTGAGACACAAGATACATTAAATAAAAATAACTTTTTATAATTATATTCAATATAACTAAGTATGTGGCGCTCCTTGGTGCGAGGTCCTCCCAGGTTGCTGTTGTCACTGCTTCCACTTCCCTCAAGAGAGGCCTCAAGTGGGCGTCCGACAGCTGCTTCTTCCTCAGTCCTGCGCTATCCCAGCTATCGGCAGTCACTGCCGTAACCCCTCTGACAGCTGCGGCACGCTCCTTCTATTCCACTCTTCTGCATTGGTCGCACTCCTCTGGACAGGGTCTTCGGGATATGGGGTCTGCGTTACCGTGGCTCTTCCCTCTACCGATGTGCACAGGTGAAGTCGTAATCCCTCAGCTTCTGAACCCAATGTGCTCTCTGACCTTCCAGGTTTCTAAAGCTCAGTAGCCAGGTTAGGGTGGAGTGTTCAGTCCGCAGGTGGAATGGCTGACCGCACAGGTACTTGTGGAAGTGCTCCAAGGCCTTTACTACAGCCAGTAACTTTCGCCGTGTGACGCAGTAGTTGTTCTCTGCCTTGGATAGCGTCTTGCCGTAGTAAGCTATCACCCGCTCGTGGCCTTCCTGGACCTGCGATAGGACGCCTCCTATGCAATGGTCCCTGGCGTCGGCATTCACGATGAAGGCGCCGCCTGGTTGTGGAAACCCTAGAATAGGAACACTACGGTGTCTTCTTCAGTCGCTGGAAAGCGTCTTCGGCGTCATACGTCCACACATAAGGTCAGTGTTACTCTGTCAGGCGGGTGAGGGGCTTGGCGATGTTGGAGAACCCCCTTATGATTCGGCGGTAATAACTGCACAGCCCTAGGAAACTGCGCATTTGTCTCTTATTCCTTGGCCGAGGCCAATCTCTCAAGGCCTGTGTCTTCTACGGGTCTGTGGCCACTACGTTTGGTGAGACTATGTGGCCTAAGTAGCTGGTTTCCTTGCGGAAGAGCTGGCACTTTTTCGCATTTAACTTGAAGTTGGTCGCCTGCAGTCTCTGCAACTCCTTGATGGTCTTCGAAGGTCTTACCGACGATGATGATGTCGTCCAGGTGCAACAAGCAGTCGTCATCATTGATTCCTTTAGGCGTAGGAAGGTAGCTCGTGCGTTGCAGATGCCAAAGGGCATAACTGTGAACTGCCAAAGCCCTCGGCCTGTCGAGAATGCAGTCTTTTCCTTGTCACTTGGATCTAGAGCCACCTGCCAATAAACCGAATTCAGGTCCAGGGTCGAGTACCACTGTGCCCCAGCTAGCGTGTCCAGGGTGTCATCAATCCGGTATAAGGGAAAACAGTCCTTCCAGGTGACAGCTTCTTGTAGTCCACGCAGAAGCGTAGCTCGCCGCTCCTCTTTGTCACCAGAACTACAGGAGAACACCAAGGGCGGTCAGATTCTTCAATCACTCCCCTGGATTCCACGCCATCTAGCATATCACGCACCGCCGCTTGTTTTGCCAGCCGAACGCGTCTAGGTGGTCGCTGATAGGCCGGACATCGCCGGTGTTGATGCAGTGGAGTACTCGGTCCGTGCAGCTGTAGTCGCTGTCACCTTGGCTGAAGATGCATTGGTATCGTCTCAGCAGCTGCCGAACTTTCTACAGCTGTTCTGCGGTTAGGGATCGGCCGCACTCCCCAGTAAGCCTTGCAGCCGGGGTCGCATGTGTTGCATCGGCACCGGCTCCTGTTTCTTGTCGACTGCTGTCACGCTGAGCACGGGCTTGCACATCCCCAGCTCCGTTCTGGCCTGGATGTCGTAATCGGTATCCGTCAGGTTGAACATTCTCACTGGTACATCCTCTCTGCTCGGCAACAATGCTCTAGCTACACACAGTCCGTGCACAGGCGTCTTCTGGCCCAGCAGCATGTTATTCGCCCGCTGCCCTTCCAGTCGCGCCGTCACAAATACCTCTCTTCTGGCGGGGACAACCACGTCTTCCTTCAGGAGGACCCTGCAGATTCCATGGCGCTCTTTGGGCTGCCGGAGTATGACCTCTTCTGCATTGAGCCGCCAGACCTTACTGCCGACTTCGACCGTCACCTCGTGGTTCTTGAGGGCATACAATCCCGGTATCACCACCTCCTCAGCCACCTTTGCGACGAACACCCACAGAGGCACGGCACTCCGTCCCAAGGTCAACTTCAGTAGGGCCTCCTTGTCCACAGGCAAAGTGTCACCCGATGCCGTCACAAGCTGGTATGGGCGGCTTGGTTTCCTGGACGGCAAACCCTTGGCCACGTCAGGTCTGATGATGGTCACAGCTGCCCTGGTGTCCACCAACACGCGGCATGGCTTCCCTCTCAACCAACCGTCCGCGATGAGGCTGTTATCCATACGCCGGCTGATGGCGTGCAGTGTCACTCGAGGTAATGGTGGTGATGGGGCTGACGTGACCCTCGTCACGACGGCCCTTCCTCTTTTACCGGCTGCTCTTCCTTGTGTGGGCAGTCTCTTTCCAAGTGTCGCGGCTGTCCACACCCTCAACACAGGCCACTAGGTCTTCGCCGGCGTCCCTCGACTGGTCTGCGGTCTCCGTTATAACGGATACTCCTTGTTCTGAAAGTCGGGTTAGCTGTCACCTTTGCCGCCTCCATACTTAATGCTGCCGTTAGCGCCTCGTGGATGGTTTTGTAGTCGCCAAGCATTAGGCGCTGACGAACCACCGTGTCTCGTACCCCGTCAACGAATGTGTCGGCGGCTTCCCGGGATACGAACTCTGGTGGGAGGTCGACTAAGGCTTTGCTAGCCAGCTGCTCAATTGCCAGTGCGAACTCCTGCAGCGTCTTCCCCGGCAGCTCTGACCTTGACTTCAGCTGGTTGCGGTAAGCTGCGCCTAAGTGGTGGTTTCCAAAGTGGTTCTCTAGGGCCTCCCAGATGTCCTTGGGCGCTGCCGCTCTCCGCGTTCAGGAATTCTGCGGCCTGTCCCTGGAGGCTGACTATTAGTTGTGCGGTGTCTTCCTCCGGTGACCACTTATTGACCTTGGCCACTGTGTTGAACTGGTGGCGGAAGACTTCGAAAGTGGTCGCGTCGTCATATTTAGGAGGTTTGACGCGCGCAGGTGTTGTCGCGTCTCGGCGTGTCGGCCTTCAATTCCTTCAACCTCCTGCCGACGATGTTCTCTACCTTGGCGTTCAGGGACTCTGTGTTGCTGTCGGCCTTTCCATCCAGGTCGTTAACGCTGTTTGCCAGGTCTTTGGCGCGCTCGTCCACTTGAGCCATCCGCTTGCCCAGCTCCGTGACGTCCTATTTCACGCCGGCCAGCTGTTCGTGAAATTTATCGGTGAGGGCCTGGTTCGCAGCCTTCATTTCTGTGGCCAGACTGTTGTTCGCCGTTTTCAGTTGTGGTTAATTGGCGTTCATTGTAGTCATCTTCGCGGCCAGGTTATTGTTTGCCGCTTTCGTCTTCGCAGCGAAGCGTCATTCGCCGTCTTCAATTCTTTCAACTCGGTGAGGTTGTCGTTGGCCGTCTTCATTTCTTTCGGCTCTGCGGTGAGGTTGTCGTTAGCCTTCTTCATTTCTTCCATTTCCTGTAAAATCTTTTCCAATGCCGCATCCATTGTCGATGTTCCACTTCCTGACACCAATTGTGACTTTGTGGGTTCGTAGAGTTAAAAGTCCAATTCAAAATGTTCTTTATTTGCGTAGAGATACTTTGCTCAACCCTTAGGTAACAGAATTACATTACATGCACAACACATCAAGGTCGATGATCACAGCAAACGTTCTGATTACCTCTGTTTACAACACTCTTGTTACCCAACATCTGTTCACGACTGACTCTTGGCGAGTCGTCGATTTCTTAAATACCTCATTGATAAATTCGAGAGATTTCTGGGACAAACAAGAAATGGACTGTTCTATCACTTTTCAGAAGCGTAACTTAATCTGTGCCGGCAAGTCCTTTATCTCTGGCGCTATGTTTATCTCCTTGTGCAAGCTCTTTATCTCCGTGTAACACTATCCGTCTGGTAGTTCCTTAGTGTAAACAAGCCGCGCGAACCCTTTCAACCCCGTCGCCGCGACAGTATATACATTAAACTTCACAAATTTGATGTGGAGGTTTTCAACATGTCTGAAACTGAGCTGAAAGATGCAATGGTTAAAAACTTCTTTTCCGTAAACTAATATAAGTACTGAAATTGCGTAATTACTTAGCATACCACCTTCACTTTTGTTTTATAGGTTTTAATTTCTCCTTTTTTTCTAAATTACTTTGTTTATTTATACCCATTAATTTTTGTGTAAAAAGTTGTGTAAAAATTTTTGGACAGATGAACAGAGCATTTGAGCGTATCCTTTTATGGCCACACGAATGACTCAAGTAAATAAATAAATGAATGAATGAATAATCAAATAGTAAATAATTAAATATTAAATGAGTAAATAAGCCAATAATTTTAGAAGCACCATGGTTATTAATCGCACCCATCTAAGCTGTACTGGGCAGTGTTAAACATTTTATGTATGAGCATAACCGTCGATGTGGAATAAGCAGCTATTGCTGCAAAAGAGTGCATTTTAGGAGGTCATATTTTATGATTCCTATGATAAGTAATCCAACTGAATTTGTTGGTTGTGTAGAGAAGCATTTTCTTCCATTGAGTTGAATATTTGTGCTCATGAGGCTTGTAAAATTCACGGAAGTATTCTTTACTCACTCTGCTCTGTCTTCCCATAGCCAAGTGGTCTCTTAGGTTTCACTGCGATTCTTTAAAATTACATTAATATTATGTTCTTTATTTGTTGCTCACCTGAGCCTACCTACCACAACGTTTTTCACGTGGTACAGAGTCGGTCACGTTAAATTTATTTACCACTTGAAATGATGGTTTTCTAACTTCGCCGTCTATGAGATTTCTGCAAACTGGCTCACAGTTCTGGTTGTTTTCACGATGCAATGTATGTTTAATCCTTTGTTCATGGGTGAGCGTGATTAACGTGAATTAAGTTAAAACATTGCTTGTGCAATAAAATGCAATTTAGTTCTGCATTTGTTTTATATCTTTCACTCACTTAATGTTCTTGCTGACAATACTGTTGACATATTAGCTACTGATGCAGTTATATTCTAAAAGGCGCTCAATAATATACACAATATCGCTATTTGTCATGTGAACATTGAAGACACACGCTAGGGAGATGAATTTATGTTCTTTTCTCTGAGGAAGGAAGCTTTGAGCGCCTCTGTATATTATCAACCATAGAATAATTAAGATCAGGACTTAGAAATTACGATGCTGTGATTATAATAGGCTACATGAAAGTCAAAGGGAGTACTTGCAAATGGCTCTTGTTTATCGCCTCAACATGCCAGTTAATAACTGGAAGGCAGAGAAAGCAGCTCCAACTCATAATCATAAGATCTCCCTCATCGCAGCTATAGCTGCTGAATTGTTTCATGATTTATTTATACAATTAAAGTTGCAGGCAAAAGATGTAATACTGACGCCTTCTGAAGTGCTAGCAATGCCTTCTATTTAGTAATGGATGTAAAGTTTGGACGCTAAGAAGGAAAAAATACAGATATAGAATTTGAACGAACGAATAAAATAACACGAATGAATGAACTGTTTCCAACGCGTACGAGAGATTGAAGCCCTCCGGATTCCAAAACTGCTACTAATTGACCAATCGGAGAAAGATCTACGATGACCAAAGAAGAGAAGGAAAGACTAGCTCAAAGGAAAGCCAGGAACAATTCAAAACATCTAAACCATGAATACTAATAAGATGCTAATAATACATAAAGCACCGTCCAGCTTCTGGTTGATCTTAGTGTCACACCCATAAAAATGGTTCTACGAACGATAGAAAGTGCGATAACAGCTCGTGCAAAAACAGTCAACATTATCAGTTTGTTTTGCATAAATTACTATTTAAAATATGGAACACCAGATCGACCTGGTGCAACTTAATTCTCAAGAAACGAGTATTTCTAAAGCAAAAATTGCTTCAAAAATGATATTTGATAACCCTTATATGCTTCATATTTGTAAATGTATAATTATCCCTCTCTATTGTACGACAAGATTTAGATTTAAGAGGATGAACTAGTCTGATTGCAAAATATTCAGTACATACGTCTTATTATCGTCCACATATTTAAATATTTGGTATTTGCAATACGATAATTCTAACCATTCTTAAGAAAATAAAAAGGTAAGGAAAAGCATTTCACAGTATACTTCGGTGGTAGGCTTCATGTAGCGCCTTAGTTTCATTTTATGGTTTATACGTATTTTAATGTTTTGAAGCTCAGAGGAACAATTAACAATTTTAAGATCCGGTGTATCTTCGACCAAAAAGTATTTTTCAAAACTAGCGGATGTGGCAAATATTTACATCATAAAATTTCTTGCTAAATGTCCTTAAGTTTTTACTTCAGTTATACCATTGAATATTATTGACCTGATTTTAAAAGTCAATCATTACTGTGTTGGAATAATTGCTTGGTTGCTACCACTCAGTGATAAACAAAATAATTCCATGTAAAATAAACGGTGATTCATGTATGTGAATGTTGATCAGACTTCAGAATACTGACTTTTAATGAAAGTACCAGACTTTCCTTCATGTACTGCAAGGCATTACTTGTATTCAAACTGTAAGAGTATTTTGCTTTCCGTAGTATTAGCAACAAATTAAACCAAATATTCCAAATATTTGTTAGTAAACAGGAAATTTAAGCCCGCCTTGGTAGCGTAGATGGCAGCATGTCTGCCTCACGTTCAACAGGTCCAGAGCTCGAATCTCGGTTAGGGTGAGTTACCTGGATAAGGTTTTTCCGGGGTTTTCCCTTATCGTTCAAGACGAATGTCGGGTAGCTCTAAGCTCCATGGGCTCCGAACTCATTTGAGCAGCATTTCGCCCATTCCATTCATCGTCCAATATGACTTAAAGTTGGAGGACGTAAATTACACAAAAAAAAAGGAAATTTAAAACAAAAATATTTTCTTGATTCAGTGATTTCCCTCCTTCCTCCCGTAAATTGCATGATGGACACGAGAAAGGAAATGTTTAAAGACAATTTAGAGCTAGTGAAGTTAGCCTAGAAAATTGCACATACCTCACCAAGTATTAGGAAATTTAACTGTGTATTGACTACAAGTGACCCTCAAATCCTAAGACCTTTGATGTTTTTTATTCGTTTTTATTTAATAGCCTTCAACGTAAGTCATAACGGACGATGAATGAAATGGGTGAAATGATGCTCAAATAAGTTCAGCGCCCATAGAGCTTACATATACCTGTTATTCATCTTTCAGGTTAAATGAAAACCATGTGAAAACCCTTAACCCCATAACTCAACCTGCAAACTCTGGACCTTTTCAATGCGAGACAGACACGCTACTCCCACACCACAGAGACGGGCATATTTGATTTGGGGTATACGGCAGTAATGCGGGAGAACGTTTGGTTTTTTTATATGAGGTTTCCCAATTTTACCTTTTAAATTATAAAACTCTAAATTCATTTAAATAATTTGCTTTTATTTATCGCTGGATTTCTAATCTAACTAAAATGATATGTTAAGGTACCACTTAAAGCGAAAAAAGAGGAAAAATGAAATAAAAATAAAAAGGAACTGATGATTAGATTACTTAAAATGGTTTTACTGTGAGCAGACATTCCTTCAATTGCATTCAGAACTAGTAGAGCCAAGGCCTAAGTAGGAATTATTGCGATATCTTAATACATTCATTTCTCTGTTTCTGCTCCTGTTTTCTTAGGTTTGTTTAATAGAATATCGTGCTGAAATAGATGCTATTCAGTTATAAATTGTAATACACTGATTTCATTTTGTGACCCTTCTTTGTGTTTAAATACAAGCATTAAAGAAATTATTTCCTTTTGCACTTTTAAATGTTTACACATTTCATATAAACTTCAAAAAGCAATGTTAGGCAAGTTAATACTCTGACGTTAGGAAACAAGTCTGTTATTGCTCCTGGCTGTTGGAAACTCAATTAGAAAGTGTAGGACACGGGATGAAAGGGAAATGGCGAAGTTATGTTAGTAAAGAACTAGGGTTGTAAGGAACATGTGCAATGTATTTTGTGTTCCCATGGTTGAAGCACGTAAACATTGCCTACGAATCTTAGAGATTGTGCTACGTCATACGACTTGTATATATCACTAAAAATTGAGCTGACAGACACTATATTAAAGGAAAGCTTGAAATCTTGTTCTCTAAATGCATCAAATCATTAAACTTCAGTCAGTGCTAAAATATCAAATGTCTGTGCTTAATCACATGTTTGGGATTAGTTAAACATGTTGCATTTATTTCATGCATTCATAACCTTTATTTTTATAAAAATGCAAAATGGAATTAAAATTTAATGTAAAACAGTAAAATAATATATCTGTTACTAAAATATGGCTGCCAAAAATGTTTGGCGTTGTGTAATATTGCATTGGAAATATAAAAACCATATCCAGTTTTGGAGATAATGTTAAAATTCCGCCTAATTTTCATGTGAACTAAACTCACATTTTTAAGAACTAATAGCTGCCATAGTGCCATTATTATAATGTTTAATTATCGTGTAAAGCTTAAAAATCATAAATATATGCAACTATTGAAATAAAAAAAAACCAAATTAGTTGATAATGATGTAGAATGCACATAAATGTTTACGGAAACAACGGCTGAAAGTTATTACAATTGCATCAGTTAAACTTTAATAGCTATGTGGCCAATGTTTGCCATTTGTAATAAGGAATTAATACAGTGCATGTTTCATTTTAAAAAGTTAGTGGAACGCCCGTCTCTTGCGTTCAGCGATCGCTTCCTGGTTTGGAAATTTTTTCTTGATATGAGGTTTCTCTTTATGTTCAAGGTGAGCTGTGTGAAGATGAATACGCTTTTTTATATGACAAGTTATTTAATTACCACTTCGTCTCAAAACTGTATAATCTGAAGTTTACCACTCTGTGTTGTAATTAACCTTTTTATGCAATTTTGTGCCTGTACAAAGTCAATGAAACACGAAAAAGTATAATAAGATACATCCCTTGTTCCTATTCCCCCAAGTGGGGCAACCCCGGGAGGAAGCATGAGGCGAAGGAGAGAGAGAGGGCGGCCGACCTAAGGAGCCACAACAATACAGAGAGCAGGGTCCCTACAGTTTACTTGGATAGAGACTTCCCCCGACAGGCCAGGACAAGGGACACGGACTGCGGGACAGCAACGAGTCCAGCAGCCAAGCCCCAAAGGTCCGTGGCTGGTGGTCCCAAAATGGCCCCAGCAGAAGAGCGGAGACCGCAACCGACCTACCGGAGGAAGAAGTAGTTTTCCTCAGAGAATGTCATCCCGCCATGCACCGCCGAGACACTCGCCGACACTTCTACCCTGAAAGAGACCACCAGATGAGAGATGATATTAAACGATAATGGAGATGAAATGGAGGGCCAGGAAATTTGGGGGATGTAATTAACCTACCCAGCATTCTCCTAGCGACCCGGGAAAACCCCGCAAAAACCCATGGGTTAGGTAGGTCACAATGGGAATCGAACTCGTACCTCCCGAGTGCGGGTCACAGACAAAACCTGAGCCATCCCGCTCGGTGGGGTTACATATTAACTTATTAAATTTACGAATTGGTTCATTTCTGAAAAAAAAATCATGAACTTTACTGCGCATAGCACTTGTCCTAAAATCTTAATCAGCATTCAACTCGAAACAGAACTCGTTGCGATAGTGCTGCCTGGTATAGGGTTGCAAAAGTATTATATAACAGCAGTGTCCTTTAGTATAATTGTTAAATAAAATGCAGCTTAATTTAACATAATATGTATATAGTGTGTATAATTTCACCTGTCTTCTGTCTAATCTGTAAATAGTATACAGAACACATTTGTGTGCTATGCGAAGCAGAAACATAAAATTATAGCTATTACGTTTAAAAGAATCGTAACATTTACACACTTTTTCCCTGCCATATTAGCTCACGCAGAGTAGTGATCAGAAAACTATTTACAGTAACGTACTTAAAGCAGGAGTTTATCGGATGCATGCAAATAAACCAATCGACAGCTTAACCGTTTTCTGTCCTAATGTATCTGTCTCTCTCTTCCCATGCAGATGTTTACAGGTGGATTAAACTAGGTTGAGTTAGATTATACACACGATTAATGTAAAAGAACGATTAGTTTACATCGGTTTACAGTGTAGTTTGTGGTGAAGAATTAGTTCTTGTTTTATCGCATTTTTGAAGACTTAGAACTTAAATTCCGAGTTGGGTATTTAATCTGCTTTTCGCTTTGGTGTTAGGAACGTTCACATGACCCTTTTAATAGCAGTACCCTTTTGAATTAGGAGACTTCAAAGCCTATATTTTCTATAAATTCTCAGTATCGAATTCTTGGGTGGAACCTTCTCTATCTACTACGTACTTGGTACAAATGTATAAATCGACCTTTATGAGCAAGCATGAATTTGTCTTTTTAGAGTACCAATATCATTTAGATCTGTTCGCTGTTCAGAGAAAATTCATAATCATTACTCCTTTAAATTCCGCAGCGTTCAGCACGATAAAAATGTAATTAAGCAGTCAGCACAGTTGGGGTAGCAAATTAAAAAATGCAACCTTCTATGAGGTATTGTGTCTTGATACTTATTTAATTTCAGTGACATTTATTTAAATTTATATCAAAAAGTAAGTAAATGTCTAAAGTACAAAATGTTAGAAAAAATAGTTTAGAAAAATTCCTGAAACATAAACATCAGTCAGATGAAACCCTTTCATTGTTACACATTATTTTTCAGTTTCATAATCAGTACAGAAATTGTAATTTATACTCCACATTAATGGGCGCAAATAAATGAAAATACAGAGATGTTAATTGTATCTTGCATTAAATCTTGCATGCAGATGAAATTATCGAATCCATAAATTGACAAAAAATGAAAGTATATACATTGTGATCCAAAAGTATGGATCCAATTCCATTAAATTGGCATTTTCTTCGCTGTTTCAGGTACATTAGAGCAATATGCAACGCAGGGGATACAAATTGGACTGTAATCTGTCCCCCAGTGTTGCACTTTGCTTTAATGTACCTGAAACACAGTGAAGAAAATGCCAATTTAACGGAAATGTATCGATACTTTTGGACCACTCTGTATACCCCAAATTATAAATTAAGAGCATAATGACAATAATAATTATAAAATGATGATTTTTACCTTATAGCTCACAATGTGGTTCCTTTAAGAAAATACTGGGAAATTTGGGGGAAAAGCACTATACATAATTTTTAATGTTTTAGTCCTTTCTTAATTTGTCACTTTAAACTTATTTGAATATACTTATTTGAATATATAACTTTTAGAATATACTGTGTGGTACATTTAAAACGCAATTTTCATGGATTCTTTTCAGCATTTTCATTAATTAAAACATTAGTTTTTAATACTGGTTTATATTTCCAGGATATAGGGACCTGCAAATTTTATAAGACGTACTTACCCAAACTTGATAACCCATGAGTTTGATTTGATGAAGCTGTTCACTGAAGTAAATGTTAAAAGAAATTAATAGGGTGAAAATAAAATAGGCAACTTATGTAATATATTATTTAGTTGACATTATTATTTACCAATCTCATTCCATGATATTGCTTTCTATATTCTTCGAGAAACTTTCTTCGTTAAAAATGAGAAAAAATCCAAATGAAGTAGGAAATATCATTTCAATGAAATTTAATTTATAAGGACGGGTTCAAACTGAGAAAGCTTTTATTGAATTGATCATATTGAATACCTTGTCTGTAAACTAAATTGTGAATACTTCTCTTAACTAAAGTTGATAAAAATTCAAAGGACTCTTAAGAGACACTAATTGAAATGGACCAGTGTCTTTACAATAACTTGTTTTACTGTAGGTTATTTAAAATCGAAATAATCATATAACACAAGTATACAAACTTGCGTATAAGAAGTGATTAACCATACAAAAATCATTTATTTCAGAACATTTTAACTTAGTTTATATTCTAGTTTTAAAGTAAGTTAATGAAAAGTAAACTGTGTTGTTTGTTTTCCTTAATCACAATGCATTATTACTGGTTAGTAAGTTGAGGTTTTAATTACACTTTAGGTAGAAAAATAAAGTTTACAGAATAAGAAACTAAATGGGAAATGCAAGGTGCTCAAAGAACGCATACACACTTGGAAACTGTCATACAAAATTAATGTTCCGCTCTACAAGGTTCAATGGCTAGAAATGGAAAGCTTAAAGTTTGAAACATAAATACACTTTTTATACAATGGTGATCACTGTTCAAACTGGCGGCCTTCAACATCAATACATTGCTGAGTATGAGTCACCAGTGCTTCAGCACATCATACCAATGTGTCCAATGGATTTCTATGCACACTCCTTGCATCTCATTTCAAGGTGTGTCCAGATTACGTGGTTTACGTTTGTGCACCTCATCTCTTACCGTGCCCCGTAAGAAGAAATCTAGCGACGTAAGGTCTGAAGAGCAAGGAGGTTAATACAGCTCAAACGTACGACTTCATCCTTGCCACTCACTGGGTTGAGCAACTGGAGTGACCATTTTGAAGAAAGATATTATTTTTTCCCAGAAATTGAAACTTGTAGTACCGGAAATACATTTCTATGACGGTTCAAAGTGTGGATGCATTTTGCTGATGCACTCTGTATTATGGGTAGCCAAAGTCATTAAGGCATGGACTCCAGGAGCATCCTCCCTATCTGATTTTTCCATCAATCATAATGATAAATGCCAGGGAAGTATTAAACTAAACTTACTCCTTGAACTTTTTGTTATCAGATACTTCTCCCAACTATAATTTCAGTTCAGGTATCATCAGCATCCGTCCCTAAGCCGTGGTGGAGTGGGCTAAGGCATGACGCTTTGGTTTCCCGGGTTCGATCGTACCCTTGGGGTTGCGGATTTTAAGCCCTGGGTATAGGACCGGTGTCCACTCAGCATCGTGAGGAAATTGAGGACACTATGGTGGGTAAGCGGCCCTGGTCAAGAAAGCCAACTTTTCGGCTGGGGGTGTCGAGATGCTGACCACATCTCCCCGTATCCGTTGGATGATCGTCCACCTCTAGGTATATTGCGTATGTGGGCGTGAGGCCGGCAGTCGAGTTGGCAGGCCTTGGCCCTCTATGGACTATCGCACCATGGGTTATCAGCGTCCACCTCCTATGGTGTCGTAGAGATCGGCATGACCATTAAACATTATAAACATTTAGGTAAATGTTCACGAACATTTTCTCTTATTCATGCAATAAACCCAAATCGTTGAGAAATTAATAAAAAGTCAATTAAATTGGTATTAAATTCAACTTGTTACTAATAAACTATCAAAACTCCCAATAAAGCATAATGGAATTAATTTAATTATAACTCCCCTTTCAATGAAAATTACATATGCTCTATTAAAATTTATGAAATACTTGGTCCAATGCAACTTCTCCTTCACACAGTTTTACTAACATCTAGTTCATTAAGACAAGTCAATAGAGAGGAGGAATACAAGTGGGGCATATAGACATGTTAAGCCGCAGAAATATGTTAAGTCCCCGTCCTTGCGGTCTGAAGGTCGTTTCCTTAATGGAATAGCACACAATACCTATTACAGAGAAGCATGGTGCGGGCCGAGGTTAGCCGAACTGTTATTTCGGCTTGGTCCGTAACGACGCTCGTCTCATTCGCCTTACGTGCGTCGAACCGAGCGGAGGTATACGGTTTCGCGCGGCAACCATCTCGTCATCTCGTAAATATTTCACCGCATATTAGTGTTTGCTTTTGGTGCTTTTCTAAACGATGTCAACCTTTGTGTTTATGTTTGAACATTTGCATTTATTCTCTTAAACAGTTTTCTTTATTTTTTTCACCACACTTAGTATTTTATTACTTTAATTAATATTCATAGAATTATTTGGTTTTCTAAATTGAAAACTTAACAAACTAACGACATATTGTAAAGTGTATTTTGCTTAATTTTTTAAATAGAAAATTAACAAAATTAACCTCATTTAGTTTGGTATTCTCATAAAATAAGTTTTATTTTATTTCGAATTAATTTTGAGTTATTTTAGTACTACAGGATATTTATTTCCTTTGCACGTTAATACTTTAACATCAGTTTCTATTTGGTTATAAACATATTTAAGTTTTGCATGTATTATTCTTTTAAGTTATACTACTTCGAGTACAATCTCGGAAATATCCTTATAACCTTTAGGGTTTTATTTTAAGCACGAATTATTTTTATTTTGTTGCCGTTAGATTGATATCGCTTACAAAGGTATAATCGAGGGGAAAACATGTGTGGGCGCTATTCACCTGTTGAACAAGGTGGGTGTGAAAAGTGAAGACAAAAGAGCCATTGACGATGTGAAGGTGGAATTCTTGCGGGGGACACTGTAGAACCCTAGTGCCGTGTGAATCTGTGTCGCAAGAAACAGATACGTTATTTTGACCGAACGCCGATTACCAAAGAAAGTTAAATTTCCCTTGTGGACGAGCACCATGAGGGGGTCGCAGCAGGAATGTATGTCATCTTCCCTGCAGAAGAGGTTGTAGAGCTAACTCTCGGAGGAATAGTTGTTAACCACCACCACCACCACCATCATCATCATAATCACCAGCATCTACCTACTACTGCATTCACTCTTGTGAATCAAGAACCAGAACAACACCATCATCATCATCCTCCAAGCCGAGGTACGTCCTGCAGAATTTATTGCTAACCTAAACTCAAATGCTTTCATATTTGTACGAAACTTCAACTTTATTTGGTATAGTTAAATTTAAGCATGCATGAAAATTTTCTGAGAGCTGACATAATTAAATTCTACTCTATTTCATAGAATTATTTGCAATGTATTTACCCATTAAGCTCTGAAACTGCGATAAGATAAGCATTGTAATCCTAGTAAATTATATTTTCTATGTTGTCTTATTTTTTATTTCTCTACCAAGTATATAATCTAGTTATTACTTTCTTTATTTCACCTTAAAATTCACTATCGAGATTTCACTAAGAGTACAGCTTTTGAGGAATGAAATGTAAAAAGCCAATTTTAATAAAGGTTCACGAATATGTGTGCATTTATATTTGTGTTTGTTTGCATCCATAACTGTTGTGTATAGGATCTTAATAACTTTACGCACTGAGCACAAAATATTAAAACATGCTACAGGCTACATACGTCTGTAAATATATCTGCAGGCTATGCCACAATTTTATAACAATTTTGTAACAACGTTATGATAATTTTCCGTTATTAGTTGTGTGCACAAATGTTACAATCGTAGATACAAAGAACTGTTACAGAGTTTTAAAATTGCTCGAATCAGGAGAGAGAGAGAGAGAGAGAGAGAGAGAGAGAGAGAGAGAGAGAGAGAGAGAGAGAGAGAGAGAGAGAGAGAGAGAGAGAGGTGAGAGAGAAATTAAGTTTTTATATGGACGCTTTTTAACTGCTGTGGTGCTCAGCATTGCATTTCATATTGGATGTAAAACGATGCTTAAATTTGCTCAGAGGCATCTTTATCAGGATTCAGGTTCTTTTACAGGCCGTAAATATAAGACATGGAACTACTGGCTTTATTTTCCTCCCAAAAGAAGCCATCTTTTGTCCTCCAAAAGATCTATCGTCCTCCCCCGGGTTTGAACCTGCGAACCTCTGGGAACTAGAGGCTATGTTACCTCTAGACAACGGAGAGACTGATTAGAGAATGGGAAGTCCGGAGATAAAAATGAGGGATAGGGTACAATAGGAGAGAAACCCGAGGAGAAGAGAGGTACAGAAAAATCTCAGCACTTGAAGAATAAATCAAATAAAACTAAGAGTTCTGTTAGTTTAATAATACATTCATTGATTTGATCAAAGAAAACGTAATGTAAAATATATTGTCAACTTTTTTTAGAGACGAGGCATGTACATAAAAATATAATTATCAATGCAGAAATTCATTCAATAAATTGAAAACTGTTACATCATATAAAGACATTGCCTAATTTAAAAATAAATCATTTTACCTAAAATGTTGTTTTAAAATGATATGCAATTAGAAATTGCATGCTTTTAACTAAAGGGACAATTATTTTACGTATTTCTTTACATTTACGGGATCCAGAATATCACTTTTAATGTCAAAATGACGACATACTTAAAAATCATTTACCTCCTGCATTCTCCCAATAATCAGGCGAACATTTATTTCCTTAACATGCCCCCAACAGTCCTACTGGTTTTGAAAATGCTGCAGAATCTATAGTTTTTCTTTGACGTTGGAACAATCTGCAATCGGAATGATCCATTGTTTTTGTAAAATCCAGAGTTGAAATTCTAAAGCTTTAAAGCACAATTTTTCTTCCCAAATTTTATTTGAATAACATAAAATCCCTATAGTTCTCACATAATGAGGGGTAAAGATGCGCAATGGGAAAATTTCCCACTCCCAAACCATCAAGTTAACCAACCCTTTGGTAAATACAGTCTGCCATTGAAAACATTAACCACAATTAGAAAGGTAGAGTTGCACTGAAACATTCATTGCTATAGCCGGCATTTGAAGAAAAAATCTGTGGTCTCCGTCCGGTTGCTCTAACCACTGAGCCATCATGGTAATATGCCAGTACAACATTAAATTTCTGTGACTGACTCACAAATATCCCGTTAAACCACACGGAGATCTCATTTACATATCAGATAACATACCTTATTTGTGACTGACAATACTGTAAGCACTTTAATGTCCGGGCTTCATATTTTAGACAATATTAGTTCAATTAATGCAAATTAATTGTTCGTTCACACCGGCCGTCTGTAGGACAAGATTTGCAAAGGTAGGGTCAGAACGAAAAATGTAATGCCATAGCCGGGATTTGAACCACGCAGTTGCTCTAATCACTGAGCAACTTAAATGTCATGCTGGCATAAATATCTTCCTTCCCCTCTCTCTATCTCTGCGTGCGTGTGTTTGTGTGTATGAGGTTGGTTTTTTTTTTTTTTTTTTTTTTTTTTTTTTTTTTTTTTTTTTTTTTTTTTGCCAAACTTGGTATTTAAGTTCAGCATCTCCCAAGGCTGCGATAGAAGATTGTAACAGACCCCCATTCTCTTTGGTTGAAACAGTTTCTCTCTAAAGTTCCTTTATTTAGAATTAATTTTTTATCAATGATACACCGTAAAAAATGGAAACGTTTTACTGAACTAAAGACATAGATCTCGTCAAATCACAATTTTCGTGAAATATAGTTTTATACCGTTTGTGGAGTTAACCATTTCTGATATCTCTCTTGTTAATGGTTACTTTCTCTGCAAATATACGTAAGTTTTGTTTGCCACTTTTGTTCAACTGTTTTTCTTGTGAAGTAAGTATATTATCTCAAATAAATGTCCCGTTTTCTCAAAATTTTGAGGATGTTCTAATGTTGTGGTTTTCTTTGGTGTTAAAAGTAATTACTGATAAGCTTAAGAAGGGTATGGAAATTTTAAACTATATATCTTCCTTAGTAAATAAACGCACTGAGGAAAAATATATGGGTAAATTTAAACTTTTTCTACATCTTGTGTAAATTTCAGCCTGAAATTTTAAATAATTTCTGAGATAATGGATTTTGAATTCAGTAGATTTAGCACTACTGGGGTTTGGTCTTTAATTTTCACTTAGGAAGCTTTATATTTATTAGATTTATATCTGCATACCTAATAGTTTTTAAGTTAAACGGAATTCAGTAAAAGAGGACTTTAAGGTTACTGAAAGTAGTTCAAATATACAATTTATTTAGGTTAGATTATCAAATGTATGACACTTACCTCGAAAACTTTGGAGCTTTATTGGGAAAATAAATGCTGTCAACAGTTTCTCTAAGCCGCACCATGGCTCAGTGGTTAGACCGCTTGGCTCTCACCAAGGCGGCCCGGGTTCGATCCCAGGCGACCGCAAAGTGAGATCGCGGTGAACAACACGGCGCTGGGGCGGGTTTTCTCTGGGATCTCCGGTTTCCCCACCATCTCATTCCACCGGTGCTCCATCTTCATCTCATATATCATCAGTATCATCGCCTGCGGTGCCGTATGTAGTAAAAGCGGGCGTTAAACACTACACACACACACACACACACACAACAGTTTCTCTAACAGTTAATTTTTCATGAGTAGAATTTCAACAACTTACAGAAGCTGGATGTAAATACGAAATTTGGTAAGCGTTGGAATCTTTATCTTTAAATTATGTTATCGACGGAACACTACGCAGTTCTCTTACTTAACAGGCGACTTTTGTGTTCAGGAGAGCATAAAAACTGTATTTCCAAGGAATCCCAATATAATTTTTTTCCAATTAGTTGCCGTACTTAAAATAGGTTAAGAATATAACAAATAAAAATATTATTGACATTCAAATAACCAATAAACACCAGACGGATGGATAGAGAAATCTGCGTAATACATTTTTCTCATTTAACATGTTTTACATAGAAACTTTCATTTTAAGGGTACTGAAAACGAATGCATATGTATATTACTTTTCTTCAAAACATTAGCTTTAAAATCATGTATTCTAAACTGTTCTAAGAATAAGTTAAGAGAAACCACGAAAGTTTGAATAAAATGGCAAAGCTCAATGATTAATAACGGTGTTTAAAATATCTGGAATATATGAAGTTGTATTCAACAGATGTTTTCCCCCTATATTGACAGGTATAGTAATTTGAAATTAATATTCTTGCTACTTGTGCAGAAGATCAATTTTATCAGAAGTTTTTGAGCTTAGTAGCTCTAGACTACAAAGCTATCCCGTTTGTTATGCTTTACCTGCGAAGTTTTTGCGTTCTCTATTATTGCTGTATAATTTTACCCCATATAACACTTCCAAATCCCGTTATTGCTCTTCTTTGGATAAATTCAATAAGAATACATACCTTATATACGTATATGCGCATAATTTGCGAAATGTGTAATGTTTTAAAAGTATCGTAGAAAATAGATTGTAACTACTGAATGTAGCTCGAGGTTTTACCTGGAAAGCCCTTCCGATCCGTACGTTTTCGTGAAAGGAGTGTGTATTTTCAAGATCCGGTTTCAATGTTTTCTTAGTCTTTCTTTTAATTTTGTACAGTGTGTAGCGTTTTGTAGTACAGACAATTAGCAAAGCGAAAAGACTTCTGTATAAGCGAGAAATTACAAATTCTGCAGAAGTAACGCAAATTTCACTCTAAGCCAAAAGAGTTCTCCGAATCTTACGAAATTCCCTCATCTGGTCTACTAACTGAACATTGACGTTTCTGCTTTCAGTAGTTGGCTTGGCAGATTGAGGAAAAGACATGACATAGTGTATCGGAAAAACAGTGGTGGGTTATAATCGGATAACGACTGGTGTGAATGTAAATGAAATAATTCCTGTTACAAATAGTGAATAATTATAAGAAATAGTCCAAAAGAATTGATCTCTTGTTCATTTTCAAGTGCACTGCACCCATATTGTGTGAAATAGTTTATTGTGCAGCATTTTCTGTTAAATTGGGTCAACATTTCTTTTTTATACCTAGTAAATCATATTCCGTGGGCAAAAACGTGACGATTGTTATGCATTTATTTCACAGTCCCATGAAGAACTTAATTACGGTGTCTTACTTCTTTTTAAATAAAAGCGAAGTCTTTTTTGGGAAAATATTCTATTTGCTCAGGAGCTATTAAACTTGGAACAATACAATTAGAACCTAAATTGGTAATATAATGTTCTTCAACTTCCCTGGTTGTATCCCTATCGTGGTGCTAGGGGATACTTGTTCCTCTAGCCCATTTTTTAAGATCGGGCCTGAGGAACCAAAGCTTTGGATCCGATACAGAACCAGGACAGGTCATCAGCCCAGTCCGTGGTGCGAAGGTGGAGGTGAGGGCGAGATAGGAAAGATGATCTAGCAAGTGGTGGAATGATGACGGGGGAAATCGAAGAACTCGGAGAAAACGCTTCCCAACGCCGTGTTGTCCAACACAGATCTCTATGAGGTCGCCTGCGATCGAACCCAGGCCGCCTTGGTGAGAATCAAGCGGTCTAAACACTCAGCCATGGTGCAGCCTTTAATATAATTTTCAAGCTTTTGAACAAGATTATTTTCGCAAATTAATTGCTATAAGTTTTGTTACTGAAAGTTTGAATACTTTCGGGTCAAAAATAAACATAAAAACTCATTTTATAAATGTAACTCAACACAGCACAATATTCCTGTGTACTATTTCATTATTAAGGATCCATGAACATGGCCCTAATAAAACGTGACAAAGGGCATAAAATGAGCTAGAACTCAGGACTTTTGGGAAAAAAGTTACCATATTGGATATTCTCTCTGTAAATAGCTTTAAAGGTAAGGAATTAAGTGTCGGAAGTGTATGGCTGTGGTTTCTATCAGGACAATCCAAATTCGGAACTCCCTTAAGTCCCTAAGGCATTTGCGACTCTTATCGACAAAGTTTTAGCTTGTAGTTCTAAAACCTCAGGGAGAAACTTCAGAAAATAGAGATACGAAGAAAAATTTCTACTGGGAAATGGAGTAATCCGAGATAAAGTTAGCTTCCAGGAAGATAATTTGTGAGAAGCAAAATTAAGAGGTTTTATTACATCTGTGTTAAAAATGACAAGCTCATGACTCATTTTTTCAATAAACGTTTCAAAAAGGTATATGAATAACTTTTGCTCTATTATACCTAAGCTAAATTCATTTGAAACATTACATTCTTGTACAATCCTTGTAATTTTATACCTAGAGTAAATATGACACCATTCAATTGTAATTTTGATTCTCCTAGGGTCGGATGGTTTCTCTTCTACCAGAAATTTCCTTTCGCCACAATTTCCTTTCATCTCATTCGCCTAATCTGTTTCAGTTTTGTAGATCCTGGAACACTACGATGGTTGGTATGTGGCAGGAGTACGGCGTAAAGATTTCCGTTTGGCTTTCGGCAGGACTGCTGGTTCTCCTTACATGCTGGAAGCTGTCTCGCCTACAATCGGAACCCCCATGTTGCGGGTAGTCGACAGGATTGGAGTCATATTGGATTCGTTAAGGGTGTCTGGCTCTTTCGGACATTCTAGGGGTCACATTACAAGCGCAAAAAGCCTACTTGATTACGTGCAGTTCTATGTTTGGAGACTCCTCTACCTGACTGCTCTTAATTCCTAATCTCACCGTAACTCTTACGTTTTAATTAGGGAAAGTTTGTTTAATGTTCGAGATCCTTTATTTCCGAAGTATAGGTGCAATCATAGAGAACGAAGATTATCATACAGCTGTTTATATACATACACAATCATAACGAAATGTTTGCATAATCTCCTTATTGTAGTTTCTAGCGGATACCTTGGTTTCACAAAATTTTATTGTAAAACATTAACAGTTGAGTGAAGAGCTTTTTCGGGTCAAGTGGATTTGACGGCCCATTTTCTAAGTAGAACATAAACTATATTAAATATACATAACTATAAGCTAATGTCCCCAAACCTCGCCACAGCATTTTCATTAACAAAACTGTGTGCTACTTTGCATTACTTTTTTACCCATTCTGTAGAAAACTTATTATTAAAACGTATTCTGTTATCTACTGCATATTGATCCAGATAAATATGCGTAGAAATAATTGTATAACACATTTCGTTATAGATAGAGTGGAAATAAGGAAGCACAGTAGGCTTAGATAGCATTCAATTCTTTTAAAGACTGGTCGCTATTGCAGGGCTTTGAAATTTCATTCTTTGCATGACCAAAAGAATGAAAGGTATAAAAAGTAATAGTTTAAATTTAAGGATAGTATTACTAAAATTGAAACAAATGACAAGGAATATCTTGGAAGTGGTTAGTTCCACGAAGGACCATTTGATGTAAATTGTACTTCTAACAAAATCATGTTTTATGTGATAAAATGTTACCTCTTAGGATTTACCGTATATGCCAAGGTCACAAAAAATAAGAATTCAGTAATTTCAATAATCTCAGGAAATTTCAAAACGTCCATTTCATTTTTCATCAATGTATCTTAAACGTGTTGTGCTAAAATCACAAAAAAGTAATTCCATGTAAATAACAGTTCGGTGTCCAGAAAATCTGCAAAATCTGCATGTTAAATGCTTGGAAGACACTAAATTAAGATAGAAACTTTGGTTTATACCGATTTTTCATTGAGTTTGAATTTTATGAAGAAACATGCACAAGCGCGCGCACGCACACACACAAACCTTTTTATAAAGATACATTTTGGGAGCATGGTTCAGAGGGTTTCAAAGTTATTTTTTGTGAAATGTTTACAAGAGTTTTGCTGTGGAATACAACCTTTTCCCTGCTTACTATATACGCAGTGGGGAGAATGGTTGAGTACAGATTTGTTGTAATGTTTCGATTAAGTGCCCACAGAAATTATATATATAATTTAAATTTTTGAAATTAAAGCAACCAAATTTAAAATCGGAGGGTTCGCAATAGCCTTTTCTGGCGCTGCGACACCCCACTCTCTTTCTCTACTACAGGCGTCATGAGTGGGATGTGGAAGGTGGAACGTGATCGGTGCCCCAGTCCTTCCTAACCATATGCGTCTTTCGCTACTTCACAATTGACCTCTCAGGGTCCTAATATGATGACGTTACCCCGTAAGAGATCTCTCACCGGGAGTCCAACCGCTTGGCAAGAACAGCGCTAAGGAAGCGCCTTTATACCAGAAAGTACATTAGAACGCTTGTACGAACAAGTATGACCCAGTTGTTAGTTTCTGGTAAAGGGCGACAGAAAGTAATAAGTGGCACGATAAACTTGTTAGATCAATCATGTAGTGCCAAAATTGGGTGACTTCCATTAGCCTTAAACATGGCGCATACTCATATCGCCAACTTTGCCTTCATTTTCTCCTCTCGGTTAGTTCTTCTGGAAAAACATTGTTGCATACCGTTTACGTAAAGCGTTCTTGAGGTAAACTTGCTTTGAAGAGAAAGATTTGCCTGATTCGTATAAAGTTCTTTATTGAGCCTTCTACAAACCTTTCTTTAAAAAGTTTTAATTCTATGTACTTGTTGGTAATACACCAAAACACCAGAACTTTCTTACAGGCCTAAACATTTTGCTGTAGGGTGAAGTAGTGAAAGCAACAGTTTTAAATAGTGTAACACTATGTAATATTTTTAAAACTCCATTCCCCTTACATGACAGAGATAGAGAGGGAGGGAAGCAATTGGGGGGGGGGAGAACAACCGTCAACTGCATTGTTGAGAATAGCGTAAGTCTTTGTAAATTCGGACCGACCGACCGACCGACCGACCGACCGACCGACCGACCGACCGACCGACCGACCGACCGACCGACCGACCGACCGACCGACCGAAACGTTTTAATGGTAATTCTGGTGATAGGAAGAGTTCTTACTCAAAGAGTTAAGATAGATGTTTCTACTTTATATGTGTATCTTTCACTTTCTTCGTCTTCTCTGCTGGTCAGACAGCAGATGTTTCTGATTATCTGGCTGTAATCTGATAAATACGGTGGGCCAGTTGGTGACTTGTTTATTCCGAACGCCCGGCACCAACCTCCCGATAACCTCAATCACATCCGCTGTGTTTAGTATCCGCAAAGTGAGATTTGTGGTGGATAACACGGCGCTGGGGCGGGTTTTCTCCGGAACCTCCGGTTTTCCCCGCCATCTCATTCCACCGTTGCTCCATGTTCATCTCATGATCATCAGTGTCACTGCCTGCGGTGCCATATGTAGTAAAAGCGGGCGTTTAACACTACACATTTCATTTTCACACGGCAGTAATTAAAACGTGAGTATTATTGTTATTATTAACCGAACAAGCGAAGCAAAACGAGGTTAATAATTATGATACGAGCGTTTTAATTACCATTATAGTCAAATTTCATACGACTGTTTATGCTAGATCTTGCATCTAAATAAAAGGTTTCATTTAAAATATTCATTTCTGGTTTGAATGATCAGTTACAATCATTATTGCTTTGTCTTTGTCATTATTATTCATCATTATTCTTTTGTCGGAGACGTAGTACCAGTACGCGAGTGTAGAGATATTGATTACTTGCTTATAAACAGCTGTTAACGTGTGACACAGTTTAAGCCAAAACATTAAAATAAACAATTGGTAATATTAAGAAAAACGTCTTTTATCATGAGGTATTTAACATCAGGTGCTTCATTTATAAATGTTTTCAATTCATTAGATATAAATATTTTAGCTTTTCCCCTTTATATCCTTCTGATTTGCCTTTTAGTAAGCTGTTCAGTTTTGAGTATTTAGATAAGTCAATTTGGTGCCTAATGTTGAATGTTGATTTAAAAATGCAATAGTCAGTCCTCAACGTCTATGATTTCATATTTTGAGACAATTCTTCGAAACACACTAGAAATACATTTTCTCAGAACGAATTTATATATTTTGATATTCTCCAATCCATTAATTGTGAATATAATTTCTCCTACACCTTAGTTGACTTTTGTGGCAACAAGTGTTTGGTAACAACGAGTACTTTTGCCTTAATTTATGGTGGTGTAAGTTAAATGCCACTGTTACTAGTTTCAGAAATTTTGACTTTTTTATAAATTGTGCTAGTACTGTTGTCGATCGAAACGAGAATAATCGATACTTGCTCTTTAACAGTGTTATGTGGCGACTTCCGATTGGTCGAATAGTAATACCTTAATGAACAGGTATACTTTAATGAGGCCCATTAAAGTACTGCTACCAGTCGTATATATGTTGTGTTCCTTTTAGTTAAATCTCCGCTTATGTATTATAGGTAAAAATTAATTCCTTCCCCATCCTAAGATATACCAGGACTTTCCGAAACTATATTTCGGTCTGGATGGCTCAGATATGTGCTGGTCTACTTATCCCAAGCTCGTAAGTTCCAACTCGGTCCAGAACGATGACTTTTAACTGCGCTTTTGAGTGACATCTCCATCTCGGTGAGCGGTAAATGATCAGAGTTCCTGACCCCGGCGCGGTCGATATGATCCTGAAAGTTAACATTGTCGGTAGCAAATATAATAATTAAATAATCACCGAAAATCACCGAAAATTGAAGTACTGTGAGCTCAATTTTAAAGATTTCTTTTTAATTAACGTCCTTCAACATAACTCACATCGGACGATGAATGAAATGGGTGAAATGATGCTCAAATGAGCCCAGGGTCCATAGCACTTAAGGATACCCCCATATATCTTTCAGAATAAGGAAAACACCAAGAAAACCTTATCCAGATAACTGACCCTGACCGAGATTCTAGTTTGGGACATCGTGTAAGACGATCATTATTCCGCTCTAAAGCGCTATAATTTTTACTCCTTAAATTTACCTCCTTTCGACTAACCTTGCTAAGCTTTTACGATTATATTTCCAGGAATATCTTTTCAGTGTGACTGACATTAAATTAACCAGTTTGATTGAAACAAAGTTAATAAAGTAATAGTAATTTTAATATCACTTCTTTAGACCTACAGCATTGCCATTGAGCCGTAATTCACCCTGAAGGAGATCTTTAGGATGGCAGTTCATCCACCGACTTAAATATAACCAGAATTGAATTGGTAACATTGTATTTATGACTATCGATAGTACATGTATATTAGGGTGTGGTCAACCCGGTGTCCATGTTTTGTATAGAAAGAAACAATAAGAAAAAAAGAGAAAGAAAGTAAAAGAAAGATATATAAAAACGTAGAAAAGTCTATCTTAACTCTTTGAGTAGAACTCTTCCTTTCAGCAGAATTACCATTCAAACGTTGTAGTTTTGTCCTAGATTTCATGTTGACGTGGAAAGTTTCAGTAAGAAAGCGAGAAGTTTTCTTAAAAGATGTTTCCCAAGAAACGCTGGTCTTTGAAGTCTAATCAAAGAAGCTACTTTCTTTGATAAATCACAGCCGAATGGCTTGGAAAGGTCTGGTGTGCACACTGCAGCAATTTACGCTTTGGCATGTCTTCATTATACTGCTTTCTCAGAGCTAGCAAAGATTCGAACTTCGCTTTTGTGTATTCATTTTGCAGAGGCACAAGAAATGATGCAAAAGTGAGTTTAATATACACATTTTTAGAGGAATAGCCATTTCTTCTCAATATGCTCTCGTATAATGGCATCAAATTTCGTGAAAACGAACAAAAAATATTTCACCCTTTGAACAAATACTTGGTATACAACTCAGTCTAGTTTTATTGCTGAGCATCGAGCAAGGTGGTGACTCATAGGTTCCAGGTTCCACTCTGACTTCAGGCTTCCCCTCGTCGCTTATGTGAATCCAGAGTTATTCATGCTCATAACAGGACTTTCCAGATCACCATTTCACTTTCCCATTATTCTCTTCTCGTCCGTTTCAGGATTGCTGGATCAGGCAACAGTGTTCAGTAGGTTTGGGCTGGACGGTGGATATGCACTCAATGAAGATGTCTTACCTGAATTGTTCTCGGTCAGGATCAGGCTCCGTAGGGGTGCTTGGTAGTAAGGAGTCGTGGGAGTGAGAATTCTATGGCTGGGGTCGGGCGGCGTCGGTTGTGTTCGTTCTGTAGCTCTTGGAGATTTCGGGCCTGCTTTTGCTATTTATCATTCTAATTAGGTACCTTCGAGTTTCTCTTACTCTACTCGTGATAGCAACATAAAAGATAACAGGTTACACCTCGGTAGTGTGAGGCCTCTATGTTGTCTATCTACCTTTATCTTTTATTAGGAATGACCTGACTCCACGTTAGTGTGAGGTTCGCTTCGGTAGCTGCCTATACCACCCATTTTGATCTTGAACATTTGAAGATTTTCCCATATCGATGGGTGGTTATTTCTCATCTGAAAATTTCTTTTTCTATTTCTCCATATTCTTTTACATATTTTAAGAGATGATTATAGATTTCAGGCATATAGCAGGGCAGAACAGATACTGCAGAAGCTTGCTCTGTGTGGACTCTAAAGGCGTCGATGAGCTTCAGCAATGATATGGGTGTTCTATTCTAGAATTATTAGGATCTTTCTGGCCAATCTGCGGCTAGATTGTACGCAGTTCTTTTACTTCAGCATGTCTTCTTAGATGACAAAAGTGGCATAAATATATGTGACGTAGGGTGATAGGTTCCTGAGAAGAATCCTAGTCTTTTTTTTTTTTTTTTTTTTTTTTTTTTTTTTTTTTTTTTTTTTTTTACTTTTGAATTATTTGGAGAATTCGCTGTTGAATTATGTAAATTCTAAACGATTTTACCAAAGTTAACAACCTTATTTTCTAACCACTTATAAAGCTATGTTTTTCCGTATGTGTCTACTATGTTTTAAGTAGAAGTTGCCAGATATTCTGTAATCCATGTTGTACTCCTGTCATTCAGCAATTGTATTATATGGTTGAACTTCGGGGCACAATCGCTAAAGTAGAATTTACCCTATCGTGTATGTACCCCTATTCTATTACCGGTAGCTATCGTACATTAATAGTGTGTGGTTTGTTATATACTAAATGCGCCGTGAAGTCAGAATTCACAAAGGAAGTCGCAGAGAAATGCTCGGCCAATCCTGTGGAGACTAATATGATCAGGAAACGGACTTCCTCGTAGATTTTTTGGCGGGTGGAGGGGCGGAGATCACACCGCCTCCAAGATGAACGGATCCGGCGAAGGATGCAAGACACGTAGTTCCAGTCTTGAGGGCCCGGTTACACCTACGGGTGGCTGAAAGAAGCTTCTTTGGCCGAATCCGGAGAACTCGAGGTACTTCAAGTGACTCATCCATTTGGCAGAGCCATTTATCACTCCCCTGAAATATGAAAGTGATATGATAGGAAGGAAAAGAACATTCATAGTAGAGGAAACATCACCTCTGCTTTTCCTTTACCAACAAGTGTGGCTTGCCCCAGGAATACAACTTGAGGCACCCGAACTCGAGCCTTGCACGTTATGATGGAGCAACGACACTCGGTTTGATAAAGGGCAGGGGATATACTAATAAGCAGGCTGAGGACTTTTCAAAATGTGTCAAAAATAGCAAATACGATTGAACTATTATTAGATAGCAGATAGAGATTGCGTAGATAACCAACCACCCAATCCCTGCAACAGTTCGAACAAATAGTTTTATTACATATTTCCTTATAGGTAGAATGCGAAAAGGAGAATCAATTGACTTGAGGTGACATCCAATAAGAGTGGTCGCTACGTGATGGTTTTGACCTTCCGTTCTCTTTGCATGGCCAGGGCCTAAAGAAGACTGTAACTAATTTTAATGGCGAGCAAATAAGTTGGCGAGCAAGGGTTACCAATATCCCTGTTTAGAGTTACTGACGGCAGAATGTTTATTACTCGATAAACTTTATTCGTTCCTCACGTATATATGAACCGACAAATATCTTCCCTCTTTTCTGTTATGCATGGCCCAAGACAGAACAAGAGGACTGCCCTAATCGCCTTCACGCCTCAGACTGTTTCAATGGCTTGCCTGCCACGAAGTGCTCTAACCGGCTCCACGCCGAAGACTGTTGTCCACAGCTGCGCGTGTGGGTTTATATGTAACTTTCACTTTTTGGAAACCCTCTTTTCACACAAAGATTCTCTTTGTGGCTATTTTGTCGCCATTATGAATGGTTCAAAGAATACCCTATTCAACAAGTCAAGGGCTATCCTTTAGAAATCTGCTAAGGACACTGTTTCTTACGTTTCTTTTGTTAAAACAACTTATTCACCCACAACTGCTATTCGACTCAACTACCCTTGAACGTGTTGTAACAAAGAACCAACATTCCTTTGAAATCCATTATGATTATTTGCTTATGGCAATCCTTAATTTCGGTATCAAGACTGACAACTTCCTATTTGAGAGAAGTAGAAATACTTGAAAAATCAAACCAATATTGCAATATATTAATATATTAGTTCCAAAAAATGTGTAATTCACATGAATTGAATGCTTTCACGAGAACCTTTCTTCTATAAGACTATGTACCTCATAGTTATGAGAAATCGGTCAAAATAAAGAAGACACCAGTTCGCTCATGTGCACACTTTTATATGCGAACAGGATAACTCAAAACGAAATATCGGTAGAATAACAAAGGGGTATTTGTGTTCACCGTTTTCAAGATAGCGATGCGAAGATTTTCAAGGGTATCCGCCATCCCAAATTGTTTTCCTGTTGAAAGTTATGATTTTCTAAAGAAACCCTTAAACGATTTTGAATAAACATATGTTTAAGATATTTTCATCTGAAATGAGGTGATGTCATGAATTTTCTGGTAATAACCTCCGATGCCTCTTCATTCTGAACGATTTTTCCATAGTTTAGAAACTGTAAATATTACTGAATAAAATATATACCCGCAGTTTAGGTTAAAACACACAATTTATTTTATATAAAATTTTGTGGAGTAAATCTTTAACATGTTAACATTTCTTGCTACTGATATGCATTTTAAAATATTACTTCTTTCCTAAAATGATTATTCCAATACATATCAACGGACCTCGGAAATTGCTGACGCCATACAGATGTTGTGTGCAACAATTTAGGGATCTACATATGCTGTTAATGTAGATGTTTTTAAACCACATAATTTATTCAAGGAACTTTTTGTGTCACTTGCTATTTCCGAGATACCCGTTGTTATTTGTTTAGTTTTTAAAATACTTTGATTTTATGAAACCTTGCACTCGCTTCTCGCAATATAAGGTAATTTTAAACTAATAGTCACTTTTAAACATCCTACTTTCACTTGGTTACCTATATTCCTTTTGCAATTACAATAAACCGAACAATGTAAATATGTGCAAATGTTTATCTCGATCAAAAGAAACCGAGAAAACAAAGCTGTTTGTAAAACTACATATATAATAATCGGATATGTTGTACTCGCATGACTTTCTATAGCCTTCCACTAACCAACTGTCCTCATCAACTCTGACACCTCTACCTACTTCATATTGTGCAAAATAACCTTTTTCAAAAGCAATATAATAACCGACAAAATCTCCAGAGAATTCCTCTAAGAAGGTTAGATCGTCGAATGATATTAATCTGGAATATTTCATAAATTAAATATAAATTTAAGTATTATATCGCAAAGAAAATGTTACATTATTAAAAAGTAACCTAAAATGCCTTCCTTACGATTAAAGCAGTTCCCCTTACTCCATGTCAGTATTGCTAACGTATTCCGTTTAGTTACAGAAATCATTAAATTATATCATACTCCCGTTGTATTTGTTAATTTACTATCTGGTGCATAATTTTGAATTATGGTTCAATTCATTTGATGTATCACCAAACCGTTTCGAATGGCCCTTCGTTTTGAATTTTGATTGTTAATCACTTTAATTTGCGATAAATTGTTTTTCAACGATTTATGGGAGTACAGTTGGCTACACTGCCTAAAAATAATGACCAGGTAGAAAATTGTATAGGATATATTATTGCCTCTATGTATGAAATAGTCACTGCTACTTTTCTTAAAGGTGCAAGGGAATGTGGGAATATAGTAGGCTTTTAACTCCTTAAATAATGGTCACCATTGATTGCTATGGAATTCCATTCTCTGCACGTCCAAGAGATAAAAGAATGACTTCCCATGTGAAGAAATTAACTAATGGAAATTTAAATAAATAACAAATATTTTCCAAATGGCTATTCCAAAATAAAGAATGTGTTTCAGATGTATACGGTATTCATTTTGAGTCGTTATTTCCCGCCCTCCGATTGAGCAAGGATGACGTCATAATTGATTGGTGAGTCTGTCTTGAAATCACAGTGCCCTCTACGGAGAAGCGGTAATTTTTCCGGATCATTAAGCAAATTACAGCGCTCTCAGTGTGATTGCGCTGGTAACTAATACAACCAGCTTCCCCTGGATATAAACACAGCGCACCGCGTCTTCAAGGTTGAATGCTACTTTCGTACCGGCATTAAAATTGGTGCGACATATGAATATAGTTTAAACCGCTGCATAGAGGAGTTTATGCAAAACTATCCAGCATTCAGACAAATCCCTCGGAGCATAAAGTTGTCAAGTGTCCAGGTACCGTCAAATTGACATACTTTTGTTTGCAAAATAAGCGTCTTATGTTTTGTTGTAATTTACGTCCTTTAACTTTTTAAGTCATATCGGACGAGTCTTATGTTTCATCAGTATACGATATAAATTTTTGTCATTCTCGCGCTTAATTAAAATATCTGTTAATGTTGGTATCCTTATGTCTTTTAAAACAAATAGTTGCATCAAACATTTCCAAGATACAGGAGCAGTTACTCGCAAAGAGAGACACTGGACTCTATAAAGTGACTGGTCCCAATCTAGAAGCAATAAATAATGTCATGACAGAAAGGTCTCAAGCATACCTTCTCGCAATACAGACCGTGTTTAAGGGGAAGAGAGAATTGAAATATAAGAAAATGGACACATAAGAATATGTACTACAGATATTTTCTTGTTTAGACTGGGATAAAAGCTTTGAACATACTGTAATTTATGTTTCATTCCTAGAACATGTTCTGCTAATTTTATGGTTTGTAATGAAGGTACACTGTGAGGAATCTGTGGGTAATAGAAAAGAATTGAGATCAAATTGAAATATTTCTATTTTATGTGACAGGTTTACAATATGCATATATGTCTACTATAACAGAAAAACAGATTGCGAAATACGTGTTCATTGACTTATCATTTCGTATATTATTCATGGTATACTTTTAAAGCTGCATACTTAGCTTTGCACTGCATTGCAGTATATATGGCTTTTTTATAAACAGTTATCGTATCTAAGAATCAGGCGAAATTACATATCTTTATATTACGCGGGCAGACCCACCTCTCAAATAGTATATTTACCTGCCGATAGAGGGAGGCCTCAAAGCTGCTGTCAACACATCTAATACGATCGCGATCCGCTAGGGGAATCGTATATAAACTCACTCCATCAGCGATACTATTGATGACGTAAAATTTTGCGCGATAAAACTACAGGTATAATGATCACAGTGTATTTTTATTTTAAAAGCGCTACTTTTCTGTCTATAATAATTATTTCTAACAATCATAGCAGACGCTCTTGCAAAAATATTTTTAAAGATTGAAAATATCAACCCTTCCCTCGACCCTAAAATTCTTTGTATGCAGTCGGTCCTCATTTATACTAAACAATGAAATTCATAGTATAAACACTAGACAAAAGTGTAACGTTCATCATCCAGCGCTTTCGTGCCCTCAGAGCAGTGTGTTATGAAACCTTCAAAATATTTAACGCTGATTCTATGATTTTAAAGGAAAAGTTGATAATTTCAATGCTTTTTAAATTGCCGCTAGAGAGTACCTATGCTCAAAATTATTTTATTTTAGATTATCAGAATGATATATCATCCTAAGTTGAATCTAGGTGTTCTAATGACAACTAATTGCCAGTTTATCTTTGATGCTTGTTCAAAGTTATTTTAATGTATGTGTACAAGAACTGACAATAAATGATATCCATTTCAAATCTAATTAACCTACCAAATTATCTGCGTACTCATTTGCTAGCCTTCTAATTGCAGGGAAGTGTTTGATTTTGTATCACGTATCCCTGTTTATAATGTATATAATGTATATTTTATGTTCGATATTCAGGTATAAACTGTGCACTTCTTTGACATGTCCAATATTCATAGCTATTAGTGAACTCAGTGAACGCAAGTCGATCTAATCTAAGATTTTGTGTACCTCTTGCCGTTTAACGCTTTACAAAAGTAATCGCTATAAAGGCTTTTGATAAGGATTTCTTGGGAGTCTAAAAACATGCATTTCCGATGAAATATCGGTGTCAAAGGCTATATTTTCTCCAGTTACTGTGCTTAGTGGAGGGAGTCACGCAAACTAAAAATACAGATTTTTTGAGTAGGTATTTTAAAAACTGAACAGTTTCCTGTACCATACAAGCGAAGCGAGGTTTGCCGACTGAGCTGCTTGGCCCAGTTTCGTCCTAGAGCAGGAACACCGTTCATTATTCATAATCATAAATCCAGAGGGGAGGGGGGTATTTTTACCTTTTGTGACTGCAAAGTAGCAAACAGTAACGATCCGTGACTTGACCAAGGCAAGTAGTAGGTCGTCAGGATATTTATCAGTGCCTGCTCTTGAAAGTTGTTAAAACATTGGTTTCAGATGTGACCTTTCGGAATCCGAGAATATATCGCTTTGGTTGTTAATATCAAACGGTATCGTCTAATAAAGCATAAGCAAAAATGAGCCTTTAATTTTATAATACCCCATTTTTATATAATTTAAAGGATGACTGTACAGTAAATGGAAACATTGCAGATATACGCTGTACCTCACTGGTCCAATGAACTGCACGAAACATAAAATGACTCATAGATGACAGTACATTAAGATGACAAACATAGGGAGGAGTTTGTCTAGTTCTGGCAATATCGTTATTCGAATTCTATGAAAAATAAATGTTTAGATAATATATTTTATTAAAATTTTCATCCATTCAGTCATAGCCTTATGTAAACATCGGAAGCAGTCGTCAAAATTGCGCGTGCGTGCGTGCGTGATCTGATGCCAGCATAGTTTGTTACATGACGTCCTTCTAAAGCAATCAGAAGATCGCTATACTGCGCATCGTTTGGCGACTAATTTGGTGTTTTTCTCTTAGTTTGGTTTTCACAAAAACCAATACGATCCTCACTTTTTCTTTTTTTTTCGAGCTCTAATTGTTTAATTTATACCCCACACTTAATCTCTCTGTTCAGTTGTCATATCTTTTCCCTTCTTTCTTCGGATACTATACAAATTGCAATTCTCACTCTCCTTAATATTTTCAGGTTGTGTGGAAGATAGAGGATAGTCTTGACTAGAGAAAGGTTTCTACTCCCAGCGGGGAGTCGAACAGGTGCTCTACCGATTCATCTAAAGGTGAGCCCACAAATGTCTTGTCCACATCAGAATAGGGAACAAAATGGATCTGAAGTGGTTCGTGCTTTTAGCTTGCTGTTGATTTCATTATAGTTTGAGATAGGAGTATTAAGATTATTATTACTTAATATATTAAGAAGAATTAATAAAAATTGAATACATGTTATGTTTCATATACAAAATACTAAAATTGTGATATTTGTTCCAGTGTGATGAGAGAATCGCTCTTTATTTGCTTAAAATGGCAGATTAATTAGGAGTTTTGCTCTTTTGCTCTTTAAATTGATTAACATTTAAAGAAATGAGGACCGAAATCACTCTGGAAGGACGTTTTAATGCCACCTTCCTTTTACTGCCCAAAATTGAAGTGTGTTAACTTCTCTAGATAGGCACAGAGCTATTTGATTATTTAATAAGCAATTGCAACATCTTAAAGCAATGAACGCATGACTATTCCTCCTAGTCTATCATTGGTGTTTCTTAAATCATTTATTTTTTCTTGAGCACCCTCTTCTTGCGTTCTCATAAAGAAACGGAAAGCATAAAAAAGTCGAAATTTAGATAATCTGTATCAAACTTTTCCTTTTGTTGCTTGTCCTTGGTATTTTTTTCGATATTAATATTATAACTTGGTTAAATTGCAAGACAGTTCATGTTAAGTGTCCTGGTTTAAACACCTGTTTTTGTTTGGAATTTTACTATTCCATTCTACCAATAAGAATAGGTTTTCGTTGAAAGCTTCAAGTTAAATTTAAGTTTATCTGATTTACTATTGAATAATTGTCAGCTCTATTGTAAATACTATTAATGAACATCAACAATGTAATAGAAATTCATTAATAATATATTATCAGCATAGTAATACTCATTAAATTGAGGCTTTATTCATCTCTTTGTGTAGAGGCCACTCATTCCATGTCGAAATCTTAAGTATATCCGCAGTCCGAAGTTCTTCCTGCTTGTTGAAGACTGTTGACTAGAACAGCATTTCTTAGTTTGGAACATTTGAGTCAAATATTTCAAGAAATAGGACAGCATTTGAAAAAGCTACATTGCCTATTTGGGACCTGATATACAAGGCTAGAGCTTTGAGGGTGTTGCAAACCTGTAGAATTATGAGTTTAAACCAGTTGCCATTAGCCATTTCCATAAAGTTCTTAAAGATTAAAATAGTGCCCTAAGAGTTATAGGCTAACGTGGAAACCAAGCGCAACGAATAGTACATGCGTGAATTGTATCATCGCAAGTATGAACGTTATATTCTCAACTGTTCGGCAAGGGAGGTCTCTCTAACCACGATTTTAAAGATTAAGGTGGACTACGGTTTTAAATCAGGGAACTGGCTAACTTAATTGTGGTTGAAGTTTATTGTGAGTACCTATAATAACAATTATGCCTATTGGACGTAATACAGTCTATTATTTTTAATAAATCCAACAACGATAAAACACAATTAAATCCCATGACAATAAAGGATGTTTATACCTACTGTATTGAGTGTATACACAATAAGTAGAGAAGTGGTATCTTTTACCTAATGAATGCGTTAATTTTCTAACTTTCCTCAGAAAAGCACAATTAGAACGGCCTTGTATGTTCGTGAGTGTATACTCGTATGTATGTGCGTGTTTGTGTCCGAACGTGTAACCAAAAAGGCACATTCAATAAGTACCAAATTTGGCATTTAGTTTCAGCATATTGCAAAACCTCGTGTTGCCTGAGGTATTTTTGTAAGTCCTCTTCACAAACTACCCTTTAAATGGAAGATAAAATTGAGGTCAGGATTTTAATTAACATGTATTTTCAGATATTCCCTTCCCATATGTATATCTTGAACTTTTTGGGAAAAGCTTGTGAAATCCTCTTTATTCTGGACCAGATTTATTAATTTTATCTAATGAATGTAATCTACAAGGGATACTATAAGCTTATAAAAATAAGCATCTTTAAAACACACAATGTGCTTAACATAACCTTTCTTCTATGTCATTAAGCATAACTACATTAGCAGTTATTTACATCATTCATTGCTCAAATTGTTCTCGGGAAGCAAGCCTGGAGAAAAGACGATTAGAAATCGTCGGGAGTATGTATTTCTACCATCATTATATTAATTAAATGTTATAACCACAAATGAATCACTGGATTTAACACAAATATAAACAAAGGCAAAACACAATCAAAATTCGCATTACTGAACAAAAAACTCTTTTCATTAAATTAAATGCCAGGTCAAGGAATGGCGTGACTATAGAAGATTAATTAATTACCAATTAATTTTCTATACTCACGCCATCTCCTGACCTAGCATTTAATTTAATGAAAAGAGTTTGTTGTTCAGTAATGCAAATTTTATTAGTGTTTTTTGTTTGTCTGTTATATCCAGTGATTCATTTGTAGTTAATACATTTGCTAAATATACTGATGATGGGAGAGATACATACTCCCGAAACGTCGATTTCTAATCGTCTTTTCCCCTGGCTTGCTTCCCGAGAACAACTTGAGCTTATTCGTCCCCAGGAAAGCTTCAGGTCGTTTTTTACATTATTCTTTTTTTGTCGCGGTCACGGATATCCTACGAAATATCAAGACCAGTATATAGACTATCGATTCGATTTCCTCCATCCCCTTGTATCTTCAAAGAAATGCGCAATGTAACTATTTTTACGAATATTTATTCCAATCAGTATAAATTAAAATTGTGTTGCGCTCACATTACTTTCTCTAATAATTCTTATATATATATATAATATATTATTCATCTATCTGCTTTGTTATTCAGATAGACATTTGTAGAAATTTCTTACTGCTAGGCTTCCTCCAGGAGCAAGAAGAGAAACAAATAAATAAATAAATAAAATTTTAATACCTAACCTGGTGTCTAAGTTACTTCACCACGATATATTTTTGTCTATACATGTTTGTCTTACATTTACGACGGCTGTTAAATAAAGAATGATCATAATTTTTTACGATCATAATTCTTCTCAATTGAATTCAATCTTATTATATTCTGATAGCTTAATGTGAAACAAACACGCCGTAGTAGTTTCATTGTTGGTACTCCTGGTCCGCGCCTATGAGAACCAGGCAAATTCAGACATGTTCAGTATCGCCTACCGCTGCAATGGAGGTAACATGAAGCTAAAGTTGATGTTAGAGGATGATCCGGAGTTTCTATCAAACGTAATCACTGCTGATGAACCTTGGCTATATCATTTTGATCCTGAGAGCAAACAGCAAAGTTCAGTGTGGAAATCTCCTTCATCACCAACCCCCAAAATAGCAAAAAAGTTGCTTCTGCTGGGAAAGTTATGGTCATCTCATTCTTTGATATTCATGGAATGGTTTATCAGCATGTTGTACCTGCGCACACATCAGTAACTGGACAATACTACAGGGATGTCCTGAAAACATTGCAAGTGCATATCAGGCGCAAAAGACCACATTTTCGTGAAGCAAGCTGGATGCTGCACCACGAAAATGCGCGGCTGCATATTGTCAGTCCTGTTGCCGAATATCTTGCAAAACTCAACGGGAAGTGCACCCTCACTCCCTCACCCTCCCGATAGTCCGGATTTAGCCCCATGTGACTTTTTTCTATTCCCTAACTTGAAGAAACGCCTTCGTGGGAGGCATTATCCTTCATCAGAAGCAGTGGTGAAGGCTGCGGAAGCGATTCTGAAGGATCTCTCAAAAAGTGGTTTCCAGCATGTCTTTAAAGATTGACAGAAATGCTGGGAAAAGTGCATCGTAGTCAGGGGAGACTATTTTGAGAAGGACCATCAAAATTATGAGGATGAGTAAAGGTATGTTGTAAAAACAATTGTGATCATTCTTTATTGAACAGCCCTCGTACTTAGAGATTCTCAGATAAAAATATCAACCGTTACTATAGCTAATAGAACAAGATTTATAAAAGAACGGTTTCAATGCTGCATGAGACTCGGAAATACTACAGTAAAAGTGTAACAAAAAGGATGTAAATTAAAAATTTCTACATAAAATAGCTGCTTGAAACCATCAACCAGAACAACTTATAGCCAGCTACATCGACTCCACAGGTACAAGTCGATATGGGAAATTGATTGCCAAATTTTATATATCTGATCGATATGCATGGCTTGGAAATTTCATACCTCCACTTGATAGACAGAAAAAAATAAGTTCTCATATGAGAAAGTCATAGGTGACGGTAAACTTAGATATATTTCGCATTTTAGAGTTCGTTTTTTCATCCCTCCCTGAGAAAATTATATAATATTTAAAAATGTACATTTTAATATATCACTAAAAAATCTTAAACTTATCGTCAATTTGTTTTGAAAAAAAAAATTCCTTTAGTGATGTATGTAAAGGGCGTTCTCCAGAATTTTCTTGAAAAATGTTGTCATGAAATGGTAGGTTCTAGATATATACAGACACACGTGACATTTTCTAAAGGTCTTTTACTTTATTTTAAATATTAAGGTTACCTTAAAATCTATTTCCATCAAAATCCTGGTACTGAACTTTTAGGTGTAACACAATACGTTCCCTATTGAGTAAGTAGTAGGGAAATAAACAATTGTAATTAAAGCTAGTAAAAGTAACAACTGAGATTGGTTTATGGGCATTGTAATATAGTGAATATCGATGGTAATGAGTAGAGAAAGTAGCACATCAGAAGTACTGTTTAATCCGATTCCACGCTGTAGTGTTCTAGTTATCAAAGTTGGTTGTGTGGAAGACATCACACATTTCTTCCATCTGCTGCTAACTTTGTTTCAAAGCTTGATTTATCTCTGCTGATTCAGTAGAGCTAACTTTCTTAGACTAAAATAAGTGCGTTTTAATTACTAAATCATGTATTTAACTACTAAACAGCAGCCAGATATAGCTAAACTCCGTTAAAATTTTCCATACTATTAACAATATGAAAACACCAAATAACTGGTAGGTGTTATATTGAACTACCGCTGAGCGTAGACTCGAAATTAGGAGGAGGCAGGGATATGTATAAATAACTACAGGTTAATAAGGGAAAAACAGAATTTCTTTGGTGCATATGTTATCTAGAACAGCTTTTAAAGGTTTAAATAATAACACCGTTCTGCATGGATTTCTTTTTTGAAATGAACAAGCATTTCTAAATCACATTTTCTTACTGATTGCAAAAGTGAAAATCCTCTTTACGTATCACATCAGATTTTTTGGTAATTTAAAATTCATGTTTTCAATATTTGTAGTAATGTAGGTACTTCGTAATATTACAGCGTGCTTATAGTTTTTTAGAAAGGCTCGACGGCTTTTAATTTCAAGTTTACTAGTTAAAATGTGAAATAATATAAGTATTATTATGCCTATTATGTATATATATTTATTTATTTATTAAAATCTACTAAATATATCCACCCTAGGGATGTACAAAATTTTATCTTGCCCTTAAACCTATAATTCCAAAGAATGTAGGTTCTAATATATTCTTCTCAAAAAGTCTTAAAGGTGTTTTACTTCATAATGAAATATTTAACCTTCCATCCCTGTAGCCCACTCTATTGTTTCGAAGAAATATTAAAATTTGAAGTTGTTGTTACAAAAGTGGAGATTGTAAGATTATAGGGTTATTACTCAGTCAGCATGCTGGTTTGACAAAATATCTTTGTTTCTTATGAGAATGGAATACAGTAGAGCTAGCTCATGACTCTCGGAAAAGGAACAGTAGGACTAATTTAACGAGGAACAAAATATAAAGGATGAACCTCTTATTGATCCTTTAATGTCGTGTTGCCACATCTCCATGTAAAATTCGGTTTAAGGAGGCAATATGGAAATTTTAGATAAAGACAGTGGGTGTCTCAAATACCTTTCTTATATTTTTTTCATTATCTTATGAAAAAACTAAAGTTGGTGTATACGTTGGTACACAAATTCGAAAACTGTTGAACAGTCAGTTCGAAAATACGAGTAGACAAGTGAAGGATGTCTATAATACTTTCAGAAATGTTGGTTTTAATTTTCCAGTAAATAAAAAGATTCAAGTGCGCAAACGTACTCAAAGTGATCTTATAAAATTTCGAACAGTTTTGTTGCAGCACAATTGCCATAAGTACATTTTCTTCATTCTTATCTAAATTATTTCCTTTATAATTTAGGAGATTTTAGTGAACAGGGTGAAATATTTCAGCAGAATATAATAAATATGAAAATAAGGTTCAATGAAATTGGAGTATTATCATGATGACGGACTAGTGCTGGATATCAGGAAGCGACTGCTCTGAACATGGGAGAAGTGCAATATTCAGGCAAGGTTATGAATGTGTCCGCTTGGCTCTCTCCAAGGCGGCCCGGGTACCAACCCAGGCGATTGCAAAGTGAGATTTGCGGTGGATAACATGGGGCTGGGGCAGGTTTTCTCCGTATACTCCGGTTTCCCCCGCCAGAATTCCACCAATTGCTCCATCACCTTTCTTATCACTCATCTCGCCCTCACACAATCATCCACTTCCTTCAACCTCACACCAGGCATCGGGCTGATCACCTATCCTGGTTCTGTATCACGATCCAGATCTTTGGTTCCTCAGGCCCGCCATAAAGGGATAGAGGGACAAGAATCCATAACAATGCTTTAACTAGCTTTACTACTAGGTATAAAGTGAAGAAGGTTATGAATGTGCTTATAATTATTATTAATTAATGATTAATTAGTAGCAAATAAATTATAGATATGGTCTAGTTTTTATACAGAATTCTTATTGAAAGTTACTTTTATTACGTTTCACAAAGGTTTAGTTTTATTTCTTATTTATGAATAGATTGAAAACCTGATGTGATGGGAGAAAAGGGAGATTCTCCAATTCAGCCGTTTAGGATCACCTTTTAGATTGTAAAAAAGAGAATATAAGTTTTGAAATGCAGAACAGTAAATTAACCCCAAAATATAAATCTCTCATCGTGTCTATATGTTGAACGTCGTTGATTCACCATATAAATGCAGTCATGCGAACACCATACTGCAACTGTGGACCATCAGAATCCCTTGCCAGGAACTCTAGACAAATTTGCCGGTTATTTTGAGCTGAATGCTCGCAAAGCGTGTTACTCAGGATGATATTTTTATCTGTAATTTTAAAGGTGGCACACTATTTTTGTTAACCGCGAAGATTCAAACGCTCTTACAGTTCATGCATTTCTTAGACCAGTCTGTTGTGCACGAGTATAAACAATATACAAACATATACACTTTTTTTTTGTCTTCTCACCTGCAAGCCCAAGCTAGAGGAAGAATTGCCGGGCTATGCTTGAGAGAGAGAGGAAAGGTCGGATAAAGGTCATTTTAACCCGTTAAGTGTTCAACAAAAGGCTTGCGCCTCTCTTGATCAACATTTTTGAGGTTCCTGACTTTGGTAGATTTGACTATATCTTAAATTTTCGTTAGTTAAGTGAATGTACAGTTTTTCTGCGTGTTCATACTTTGGAAATCGAAAAGTGAAAACATCTGACAGGGCATTCACATAAATTTCTCTAATCACCAGAAATCTACATCTATTTCTTTTATTTATCAGATATAATATATATCCTATAATGTATTATATCCTATAAATTAATTTTGCACCAGAATGTTTTCAATTCAGCTAATACGTGCATAGTTACCTAATGCATGCTGAAATAGTATAGTTAATTTTGTTGCATGTTTTGTAGCACTGTATTACTATTTGGAGGGCATATTAGACGAAAGTGATTTATTAGTAGTCTCTTTGATTGAGTTTTCTCACATTCAGTGTATATGACACTTTAAATTAGAGATTGTAGAAATATATTGTATTCTACTTGCATGTGCATTTATATTGACGGTTTGAAACCACCAACGATTTGGCAATCGTGCGCCTTATTTTAAACCCAAACGCTATAAATCAATTCTCAAAACTCTGAGATTTAGGCTGATTAAAATACAAGGACGCCATGTTTTCAAAAATACATTTAGTTCTTGATGAAAAAAGTGAAAAGCATAGCTCTTTTACGTGTACGTTTAATTAGATTCTTTTAAACGTAGGCTGCATTTGTCCAATATCTTTCGTTTCTTTGGATGTATTTAAGGAATTATATATTATACAAGACTCAGACAGGTAACATCCTTGGGAATCTTTGTGTAAGGAACAAACTGTAACTATTGAAAAATGACTCTAATAGCACTGTTGACAAATAAAATATTTATTTGGAAATTAATTGTTCTTTCACACTAGTCCTGTGTTGGACGCACTATGAAAGGGTAGAGCCAGACTGAAGAATTCAATGCCATAGTCGGGATTTGAACCACGGATCTTCTGGTTTCCATCCAGCCGCTCTAACCATTTGAGCTACTATGGCCAACGTGCCAACATGATATTAAATTCTCCAACAGACTCGTGTTCCTCTCGGTAAACCACTTCCTTTCTCACAAACACATGAGACAACTACCTTAATGACGGCTTACTATGTTGTAAGTACTTTTAGGCCCGGGCTTTATAGTTCGGACCACTATTAGGTACAATTAGTGGAAATTAATTGTTCTTACACACTAGCCGTGTGTAGGACGCACTATGAAAGGGCAGAGCCATACTGCAATATTCAATGCCGTAGCCGGGATTTGAACCTCGGATCTTCTGGAGATCCGTGACCAGAAGATCCGTGGTTCAAAAGGCGGCTATGGCATTGCATTTTCAGTCTGGTCCTACCCTTTCAAAATATTTATTTATCCACAAATTCTAATGCTTGTAATTATTAAACAATACCCGTGAAATATATACAAGAAACTGAGAAAGGAAGACCAAACTTAGCAAACATAGCAGAAGAAATGGCACTTCGTCCGGTTTAATGCTGCTTTTATTATCCAAATACGCTCTCTTAGTCTTACCTTGTTTTATGCTTATAAACACATTACATGCTTCCTACTAGATATCCACTGATTACAAAACATGAAACAATACACATCGTAAGTGAAATTCAAAATTGGAGTAAGATAGCACTTCTTTATTACTCTTATGTTAGCAATGAAATTACTGTTGTAGTCAGTGCAATTATGATGAATCCTTTTGCATTATTTTGCATGTAATACAACGTATTATTATATTGCATATAGAATAAATAAGACTAATATGAATATTATGAAGAGCTGCTGTTAAAGTCTAGCATATACCTTGTAATACGGTTCGAATTTTATAGATCCTTTACATTTGCGCAGATACCATTTCTGTTATACATATTTGACTGAGTTGTTACCCCATAATTAATCTCGTAGAGATCAACGAATATTATATGATCTAACTGCTGCGTTGACATTTTGAGTGTCCATGAATGCCTCTGCAATTACTTTTATATCAACAATATTTGACCTTCGAGCTACTACGATTAGAAATATATGGCCTCATAACTTGTAGACATTGCCTAAAGGTAAATAATTAATTGTGTGTACTAGTCAAATTTTGAATTCTAAGTTAGGTATTAATTTTTACCTTATGTCAAAGATTATATATGCCTAGTTCAGTGGTAATCGATGGAATGGTTCAGAAGTTTAATACGCGTGCGGGCTCTCGTGCAATTCGTTTACTGACGTTTTAGCTAGTGGGTTGGTTGTCCCTTCTACTAGCGGGAGGAAAACACTGCATGCTGAAATCGTACCGCACATGTCGCGTATATAGTGGAAACCAGTCAAGAGTGATGCAAGAGTTCACTCGGTTTTGAAGCCAGTCAAGGGTGATGCAAGAGTTCACTCGGTTTTGAAACCAGTCAAGGGTGATGCAAGAGTTCACTCGGTTTTGAAGCCAGTCAACGGTGATGCAAGAGTTCACTCGGTTTTGAAGCCAGTCAAGGGTGATGCAAGAGTTCACTCGGTTTTGAAACCAGTCAAGAGTGATGCAAGAGTTCACTCGGTTTTGAAACCAGGCAAGAGTGATGCAAGAGTTCACTCGGTTTTGAAACCAGTCAAGGGTGATGCAAGAGTTCACTCGGGTTTGAAACCAGTCAAGGGTGATGCAAGAGTTCACTCGGTTTTGAAACCAGTCAAGGGTGATGCAAGAGTTCACTCGGTTTTGAAGCCAGTCAAGGGTGATGCAAGAGTTCACTCGGTTTTGAAGCCAGTCAAGGGTGATGCAAGAGTTCACTCGGTTTTGAAGCCAGTCAAGGGTGATGCAAGAGTTCACTCGGTTTTGAAACCAGTCAAGAGTGATGCAAGAGTTCACTCGGTTTTGAAGCCAGTCAAGGGTGATGCAAGAGTTCACTCGGTTTTGAAACCAGTCAAGAGTGATGCAAGAGTTCACTCGGTTTTGAAACCAGTCAAGAGTGATGCAAGAGTTCACTCGGTTTTGAAGCCAGTCAAGGGTGATGCAAGAGTTCACTCAGTTTTGAAGCCAGTCAAGGGTGATGCAAGAGTTCACTCGGTTTTGAAACCAGTCAAGAGTGATGCAAGAGTTCACTCTGTTTTGAAACCAGGCAAGAGTGATGCAAGAGTTCACTCGGTTTTGAAACCAGGCAAGAGTGATGCAAGAGTTCACTCGGTTTTGAAACCAGTCAAGAGTGATGTAAGAGTTCACTCGGTTTTGAAACCAGTCAAGAGTGATGTAAGAGTTCACTGGTTTTGAAACCAGGTAAGAGTGATGCAAGAGTTCACTCGGAGTTGGATGATTAGGCAATTCTATAAACTGTCGAAAGTGAACTCAACAGATATTATCGCAGTATTGCTTCCTTCATTTTGGTCGCTGCGCCTTTACCCCTCACTTGCTTCAGTCTAGGTAAATACACCTTTCCACCATTAGCTCAACTCCTACTTACTTGGAAGGACACCCCATCCCACTAGGTAAAACGTCAGTGAATAAATGGTACATAACGTACGCCTACTTTTATATCATAGATTGTTACTAAGATTGAACAGACTTGCGGCACTATATTTCTTCTCTAATTTCGTTTAATGTGTTCAGTGCAATGTTAATTACACATCATATAATTATGTGTATATAAAATTATCAAAAAGATTACAAATAGGACTTGAAACAGCGGATTATTGTGGAATGTGTGCGGATGCCGAATGTTTACCATATTCAGTTTACATACTTATTTCAGGTATGTGCAACGAAGTTTTATCTGTCCGTCACATGTTGAAGGTGTTTTTGCCTAGCACAGCTTAGGAAGTGTCGCAGCCTCCGGTCAGCTTTGCAAAGATGCTGGCGGATGACAACAAAACGGTGGAGAAGTTTCAAAAATATTTTGCTAAGTTGGATTTTAGAATTTAGTATTAATTTATTATACCTTTTGGCCTATATTTTTATTGTTTTATTTGGGTTTTGCCTCAATTATGTACATGCATTTTCTTTGTATTGGTGCTTACAGTTTTATTAATTTGTAGAGTGGTCTGTATCTGGCTTTTACCATGAATGGTTTATTAAAGGGCGCTGATATCCGCTGCATTTAGCTGCCCTTATATACACATCTATCTTCACGTGTGTTATATTAAACAAAAAGCATCGGCTATAAACGTTTTTCATGTTTTACCCTACTCTCAAAAAGAAATGTTTTTCAGGAATAAAGTGTAGATAATAAATATCGGGGGAGGGGGGACTCGCAAACCTGGCGTCAGATAGCAAGTTTTGAAATTCATTGACCTGGCAGTTTGGAACTGTAACAGTTTTCAAATTCTCATTCGGAGATGTACAGAAACTTAATTTAAAATACTTAAAATCTATTAAAATGGTAGGTATACATGAGCGAATCCATGTGATTAGATCGTTCGCATTTCGCCTAGGATCGCAACGTGACTGAGTAGTTAGACCGCTTAGCTCTCACCAAGGGAGTCGGATCGATCCCAGGTGACTGCAAAGTGAGATTTGTGGTGGACAACGGTGCTGAGGCCGGTTTTCTCCGAGATCTTCTATTTTCCCCGCCATCTCATTCCACCGATGTTCCATCTTCATCTCATGCATCATCAGTGGCACCGCCTGCGGTGCCGTAAGTAGTAAAATCCGGCGTTAAACACTACACACATTTCACTTCGGTTCAGTCACAGATGACATATGGGAATAATAGTTGATAAGTTGGTCTTTCTTCACTTCACCGATTTCCCCCACTATTTATTTCACCAACTGCTCCATAATCATATTTTCCTTCGTTCCATTTCACCCTCACTGGATATCATCTCCTTACTCTCAAGCCAGGCTTCGGACTTATCACCTAGCCTGACTACTGTCTGATCCAGTTTACCTGCTCGACCCCAAACGTTTACCTGTAAGTCCCAAGAATGTAAGTCTTCCATATGAGCAGAGTAATCAAAGAAGGGGAAATTTATGCAGATAATGTCGAACAGTAAGGGGGTGAATTTGTTTAGAGCAAATATATAGATATCTATTTCCTTTCTACCTATATTACAAAGCAAACTGAAAATTCAGTATCGGGTTTCTACTAATAATATTGCTTTCAGGTTTACCGACTGACACCCCCCCCCCAAAATGAGCAAAAGACTTTACGTTAAACGAGTCACACATTTGAAAGTTTCCGGATTTGATTCCTATAGGATGGGGCACAAGATGCGTTCTTTTATTATGGTCTTCCCAGGTCGGTATCGAACGATGGGATAGTTAATTTTCTAATACGAATAGTTTACTAATAAGCTCCTTTCAGCTACTTCGTGCCATGCGTTTCAGTGTTGTAGAACGGCGATTGGTGCATCGCGGAGGGATTGGGGAATTTATGCCTGTGAAGTTTTGATCCCAGGGCTCGGTAGCCCTTGTTTTATTGTGGAACCTCCAGGTTGAAGATACTTAAGGCAGGATCGAGGGAGTCAGCGTACATTGTCATCTGGATCAGATCGTCCTGCATTTCTACCTCCCATGCATCACATTAGGGGCACAAGAACCCCCGTAAAATCACAGTACTGCATGCTTAGAATTAAAGAATAAGAAAACATTTAATAATACGGATAAAATTATAAATAGTACGTAAGATATAGAACAGACCTCGCCAGTAAAAAAATTGAACTGCACTAGTCAAAAAAGCCTAGCAGAATTAAAGTCAAACGTTTTACTGCTTTCAAATGACGTCGGTACGTCGGCTTTAAGATGAAAATATGCTCATCATTATGCACGATATTCAAATCATTCAACTCCGTTGAAAATTTATTGTGAATCTCTTCTCTTTCGTTCTCCTTATTTAAGATTCGTTTCTTTCTAATGCTATACTGAAATTTTCTGTAGAATTAGTTTAATTTAAAATTCAAACATTCCCAGACCATATTTCAAATGTTTCTTTTGCTAGAATAATGATGTGAGGTTATTTGAATATTAGGTGGCAATACAAATGACTTTTAATGTGTTTCTCTGCCATCAAAATACCAGATTCGAGCCAATCTAGAAAGCGGAATACGACAAGGTCACCCAGACTCTCCCAATTTTTTTTCAAGCGTTTTGGAAAATGTATTCAGAGAAATGAATTGGAGCAAGCAACAGGGAATAAACATGAACAGAAGTCAACTAACGGATGTGAGAGTCGCTAACGACGTAGTCCTGTTTGCAAAAACACCAGAAGAGTTAGTCAACTGTGTAAAAAGAAAAACTGCAGGCCTATCTATGAACATGACAACAATACAGCTGATGACAGACAGGAGATCCCCATCTGAATTGACGGAACAACGCTACCATAAGTAACGGAATACACATACCTAGGTCAACTAATTTCCTTCAATGACAAGACCGGAAAATAAATAAGAATATCCGTAGCTTGGAAATCCTTCTTACTAACTCCTGGGCAACACAATCAAGAAAAGACCCAAATTCGAAGTACTAGAAACCTGCGTCTACCCAACACTACTTTATGGATACCAAACATGGTCGACAACAAATAGATGAACGTGCTACAAATAAGCCAAAAGAAGATGGAACCCAAGATATTGGGGATAACTATTAGAGACAGAATTTCCTATGAGCCACTGTCCCAAATTGCTTCAGCAACAGAAGTCACACATAGAGCAGACAAGTGGAACTGGGAAGGCCACATCGCGGGGATCAAAGACGAAAGATGGACATACAAATCCACCATGTGTGACCCGCGCACAGGAGACCGGCACAGAGGCAGACCAAGGCAGTGGTGGGCAGACTTCTACGTAACACAAGTACGTCAGTAATGGTCCAGAACAGCAATAAGCAGAGAAACATGGGATTGGAAGTCGACTACAAAATAAGGACAGTGCCAGCCCACAAACAAAATTCCAAGTTGACTCAGTGTTGGTGAAATTAATATAATCGAAATGTTAGTGAAATCAAATTAATCTAAGTGACAGTGAAGTCAACTCAAAGCAGACTAACACTAGGTACAACCCAGCGTGAAGCAGCTCACCATGTTAGTAAAACAGAGCTGCACTCTAGAAGGAGGCCTTTGTGCCCTTCAAGGAGCATATTAGATTCTTCTTCTTCTGCTCCTCCTGCTTTTCCTGCTCCTCCTCCTCCATCATCTTCTTCTTCACCATAATCAATAAACGTTAACTTTAAAGATAACTGTCAATTTTGATTAATTTCGTATACAGTGTAAGAAATGTTGCATCAGTATATAACGTCACATTCTTCTGTCATATGTAGAATTATTCTTTATAGTTGCTCAGATATGTTTTGGTTTTAAAAATGTTATCTATATCGTGCGTACGTGTGTGTTTTTCGGTAAAGCTAATGTGGAACCTTATACCCGCATAATGTTTCTCTTTAAAGAAGGAAATTGACAGTTTCCCTTATGTCAACAGTAAAAGATAAATTAAAAATACAATAAAATCTAGAAATATTACATTCAAATTGTTTTTTCTATCCGCTTTTAATACGTTTATACATTTTCCAGAGACTATCTTTGTTTTTCATTTCGTGTCAATCAAGATAAAATTTCTAATTCAGTAATAATTATAATACAAGTGCGGGATGTGCCTCTTTGCAGAACGAGGAAGAAGCCTTATATAATAGAACTTCGAATTTTTTTTACAAGCATTAACACATGTGTATCGCACATTACCTCTTGTTTTGATGATTAGCAGCTGAGTAAGTGAGATATCTACGGGAAAATAACATTAATTGCTCTGAGAACTCTAGAAAACCACTTGCTCCGAAAAAGTTACATTTACCTGCTGCATGAATTAAATCGTAAGTAAAATTAAGAAACAAAATGAAGTAAATAAATGGAGAATGTCAAATATTAAATATTATTATATTGCATGACTAAAAATAACTGCACATATATCTATATTGGACAAATATTGATTTGGAGGATTAAATGCATTTTGTTAACATCTGCAGCCAAAATACAAAATGTGTAGGATTTCCTACTTCCCAAGCTTAATACTATGAAGAAAACATAAAAAGCCACGATCATTGAAAATATACCTTGTGATATATGTGTAAAAACAAATAAAAATTGAAATTAGCCAATGATATCGTACTTCCTTTCTTCTTACATCAATTAAATTCTCTAATTATAAAATTCCAGCTGATAAAAACGGAGGTATTATGACATTGCCACTCTGTTAAAAGAAATAAATAATAAGACGTCCAGATATGTTAATATTATGGATAAGCATTTGTATGATTCGCATGAATTAAATTTGGGACGCCTACCCTCAGAAAAATCATTGGAATAGAAAATTTTCCCTATGTGATTCAAATGAATTACCTTGAATCATTATATAAATAGCTTTTATATAAATAGCTTTTATATAAATATAAAAGCGGAACTCCCCCACAATTCGATTTCCTAGAATATTGCACTACTTATGTGTCAATGTCATAATTCGAGACGTGGTCCTGTATGTACTTGTGTATGACAAGCATCTAAAACTTTGGGAGATCGTAACGTCATGACTAAAGCAGAAAATAAAATAAGCTGTGAATTACTACCATCAATACAGTGTAGCATAATCTATTTACAGAAACGAAGACACTGTCATATCACGCGGTTTCATTCAATACATTGGCAAGATTTTGTGTGCTTTAATCGCTAATACTGTCGCGAAGCCGTTATCTACGACAGCGCGGCTAGTGTACACAAAGAGCCGGCAAATAAAGATAGCTGAGATAAAGGACTTGCCGGCATAGATTAAGTTACGCTTCTGGAAGGTGATAGAAAATTCGGTTTCTTTATTATTCCGGAAATATCTAGAATTTATCAATGAGGTATTTAAGAGGGCGACAGTCGCGAACAGTCGTAAGTAGTAAACAGCTGAGTTGATGTTGTAAACTGATCGCTGTTTGTTATTGTTACACTGACCATGGTAGATTGTGATGTGTATGTGATGTAATGCTACGTGAGAATAGAACAGAAGTATTTCTACGGAAATGAAGAACATTTGAAATATCTGCAACTCGGACTTTTAAATCTAAAAACCCACAAATTCACAACACCTCTATGACGATTCAAACAGATGTTGGACTTAGGAGTCAATTCACATGAAAATCAGGAATAAAAATATGTAACAACACAATATGTCATTCCCAAATGCAACCTAGCAACAGCCAATCGTAAACAGCTGAACTAACATGACAGCCCGTAAACCAATCACGCTGGGATGAAAAATCTCATGTAAGACGGCTGAGGATCACAGGATGGGATTTTGCTATTTGAATCTCTAAATTTTATGTTTGATATAGACAGTTATGTATAAATTCTATGCCTATTTTTATGTTCACGTGATTTATTATGAATGGCCGCATTCCAATATACTCGAATATCAGCTGCTTTTAAGTTTACGTTATGATCACTTTTATTTTCCGAGGAAGTCTGCAACCCGTATTCACTATTGTCATCCCCGCACCCAATCGCACTCCACTGAAAGTGCGAATTTGTCTTATAATGACTGTTTCGAAGTAATGTTAGCATTTAGTTTGGCCCTATACACAATAATTTATTTATTAGTGGTGGTTGCTGAGCTAGTGTTGCGTGGAAGGGGCTGAAATGGCTTTGAATCCGGTTATTTGACCATGACAGAGAACGATTTCGGTTTCCATCCAGTTTCCACTCAGATGCATTAGATTTGACTACATAAGAGGTAGAACTAGGCACAGGGATCTAGCTGCCTAACGTGCAAAAGGTCCTGAGTTCGAATCTCGATCAGGGTGAGTTACCTGGATACGGTTTTTTCCGGGGTTTTCCCTTATCCTGAAAGATGAATGTCGGGTAACTCTGAGCTCCCTGGCCCCGGGCTCATATGAGCATCATTTCACCATTCATCGTCCGATATGACTTAACGTTGCAAGACGTAAAATTATATATAGTTCTAGTAAGATAATTATCTGAACTTACGGTAAACAGTTTTCAGATTTAGTGTTCACCCAATGAATACATTACCATTGACCAGTAGTTATTGGTATTTAGATGAAACTGTTCCTTTCAATACACTATTCCAAACAGGCCAGCGAAGTATGGTTTGCTTCTTTTATGAACGCAAAAGCTCCATACATCATAAATCTTGATGGTGTACAACCTGAAGTTCCCTATCAACAAATGAATAGTTCTCAAGAAATTATCTTACAATTAGTTTCATCTATCATTGTGGCAAAAATAAACATCATTGGTAATTGTTGATTTTCGATTGTACCTCTTACCAAAAACTTTCTCGGTGGAAAAAAACTCCCTTACATTAGAACCATGAGGAAGAAGAAGAGAAAAATCTCAACAAACGTCTTTCCAAATAAACAAAGCTCATCTCTATTTAGGTTTCAAAAAGACATGAACTTGGTTTCATATTTCCCAAAAAACAAAAGCGTCATCATTTTATCAACTGTGCACCGTGATAGCGCAATAGATGAAGGTACGTGTGACGAAAGGAAACCAGAGCTTGTGAATTAATATTTAATTAAAATTATACAATTTAAAGTAAGAAACTACTGCCAACAGTTCATTTTGGATGTAAAAACACTTTTTGCAAATAAAATATATTAGTTCCTATTACAAAACCTTCTCACAGTGAATTAGAATACCTGAATGACACATTTCTCCATGTGCCTAAACACATCAGTGAAAAGAACGCGACTACCGCAGTGTTACATTTTACTAAGAACTCGGCGCTAACTTATTTTATAGTTAATTGCCTTATTACTTTCTTCACCCACTCATGAATTGTGTTCATTGGAAGCGATACCTAGAGGAATTTAAACGTGAACTTCTTGAGCGTGATGTATCATTGCTTTCGGGAAGAGGGTGATTCTAGAATAAACTTCGTATGTTACATTGATTTCATGCAAAACCATAATAATGCACTTGACTGTGATAACTCGATATCAAGCATTGCACGACTGCTACACATGACCTTTCTCTCACGAGTAGACAAACATGATAGCCCGATAAGTGTTGTAAGGACACACAAATATGGGAAGTCATAATAGGCGCTGCTGCAACCCAGTGGACAGTTCTTACTCGGATGATCGCAAAATTTACCGTCATAAGTGCTTCTTACTTTTTGTAACGCCGCATAAGGGGAACTGGTCCGATTACACCTAGAAAACTCTTCGCAAGAGTGGCCGATAGAATATGAACCAAACCCACCATCCCCGAAGTGCCAGCCTGACATGCTGCTGCAGTGCTGATTTACTGAGAAGTGAGTAAGAAACTGCATTATTTTTGGAAAAACTATGTAATATCACACATTCTTAAACTGTATGTATTCTTAAAGTCAATGGATTTGGCATGGGCGGCTTACTTGAATATGCGCTGGCCTATTAACCTCTAATTCCAGGGTTCAATCTCGGACCTGACCAATGATTTTTAAGAGTGATTAAAAGCGTCAAATTCATATCGGTAGATTTACTAATATATAAAGGAACTCCTGGAAGAGGGAATATTATTCTTCTTGTCATTAGCAGTATCGTAAACAGCATAAATGTATAGTCTATGTATGCGGTACGTGTTTGATTGAGAGGATAGGAGACACAAATCGCCTACCGCGACCCTGCAGGATGGAGCCGCAGAGAGAGTAGGGTGGATAGTGACCCCTCACACCATCACACCGCCGAAGAATCGCACCTCTCAGGGAGAGGGTGACGAAGAGGTTCAAACTGCATGGGCACCTACTTAATGGACCAAAGAGGTTTACACATCGCACGCATCTGCAACATCTGTCCGCATCGTCGGAATTACCGTTCTGGTGTACAAACTTGAAGGATAACAAGAGTATGAAATGAGTACAAAAATCCGCCTATTAAAGAATTCATCCCAACATTCTTCTAGGGCTAAGGGGAGAGAACGCAAAATGGCAGGTAAGAGGGTTTGGTAGACGGGGATCAAACCAACGACCTTCCACTGCGAGTCACATATGTTGCCAAGTCATATTTTGCTCTGTTGTATATGAGTATATTAAACTGGTCACGTAGTTGTAATGGCAAATGGTTATTTACACTTCATAATAGGTATATAGGATGTTTCCAAAAGACACTGAACGAATATATAGAAGCTGCTTAGCTTCTATGTAATACATATAAATATTTTTACCTCCAATAGAACTGCATATCCAGAAAAAGTCTGTATTAGGCATTTACAGGAACACCGGCGCGTGCCGCGTGCCGCACGCTATCGAAGTTCGCAGGTAAGTGACACAGCGTGCCCCCTGCTGTAGCTGTTTGTAAACATGCCGACATATTCCACGGTAGCTTGCTACTATTCAGATTTTTTTTGGTTTATGAAACCAAAATAAAGAAGCTATTGTTGACGATGTTTGAACTTGTACTAAGTCTATAAGCTAATAAAGATAAATTGATGAATTATTTAATTATTTGTTTATGGGTGTTTAACATGTTCTAACATTCCGTTATAACGGATGACGGCCAATAAGCTGGTGGATATATGCAACTTAAACCTCTTAGAGGGAAGTCAATATTACTGAGATTGAGGAATGAAAGCATTAAATGATGAAAAGGACAGCGAATAATGTCAAAGTACTGCAAAGTTAGCCGAAACTAAACGCCCTTTTCAATGAGACAAGCATTTTATTTCACTGTGTTTAATAATACCAAATAAAGCATTGGTAACTGAAAAGGAAACTGTTGATTTTACAGTAATTAGTTGAAAACACTGTACAACTAAGATCCTAGCAAAATGAGCAACCTTGAAAATGTCCGTGTCATTAGTCGACTTTTTCAAAAGTAGTTGTCCTTTATCCCATTACCTGAAAGGTAGCCTAGGGTCCCTGATAAAGGGCAAGGAGTAATGCTTTTGTTTTCGTGGCTAGTGCCTCCCTTTTGAGGTTCCTGCGCTGCCTAATTACAAAATAATGTAATATTTAATGCTGCATAAAATATATCTGAGAGAATTTCGAAGCTGCGATACGGAAATTCGGACTATTTAAGTTGTAAACTACGAAACGGCTGTATTCGTTTGGGGTCGTTTCGAAACAACCTTATGGATTCTGAACAATTATTCATTTCTAAACTCCTATCCAAATGATGCAGCTACAGATTGTTAAAGCAATTATTTATGATAATGGTCAGCTAAATTGTGATGTGTTCAGTAAGAGAATTGTCCAGTTAAAACATGAGCGATTCTGGGCTTTATTTCTTCTCTGCGACATCATTCAGTGAGTGAGCACGAACGGAACCTGTTTTCTAAAATACCCCGTAGCTCTTCACGAGTACAACTTAAAAATAACAATCGTGTACCCAGCCGCTTGTTTGAACACGCTAAACATTTAAAAACACGTGTTTAGCAAAGAATTTCAGGGCTTCTAGAATAGCATTACCGAGGTCAGTAGAAGATAAATTGTTCTCACTCCATTATCGCAGCGGTGATCAGCTATTTTTGCTTACACAGTAATTGGTTTTCTGTTTGTTTTTGTTTCTTTGTTTTGTGTTGTAAAAACGAACCTCTTCTGATTCTAAAACAGCTACAAAGGAACTACAAGTTTGAGGTGTAGATAAGTTGAGATACTGTAAACCACAAGGAAATACATAAACAGTAAGGGTTTAGAGGTTATGCAACGAAGGAAACACTTCGCTCACTTGGAACTACATATGTTCATATGGACTTCAAATTTCTCAGGAGGAGGGATCGAAGTGAAGGAGCCTTAGGAGGTGCCAGATAGACAAAAACATGCAGAAGTCAGCACAGTTCTTGAATACTTCGAAGACTGCTGGAGCTACTCAAGTCATGAACGATTCATTCACCATTCTAGTGTACATCCACACAAAACCTACAATACCTGACCAATGAGAAACAAACGGATGGAAGGAATAGTAAATATTGGAAAGGAAATAGCGACAGATGAGAAAAACGCCAGAATATCCCTACCGTTGGGAAATAATATGAAAATCCCAAGTTTAGAGTGCGTATTAGTCGGGAATCGAACCTGTAACCTACCGAAAGAGTTTTGAATATAGGCTCAGGTGAATATGGAGCTGCACAGTTTCTTGCCATAATTTTCTGCTGCTTTATACACTTGCATACTTATGCATATGATAATATTACACACAAATATTTGTTATATTTGCGGTTAGCAATGGTCGTGGAACACCTCTTTTTTTGTTACTTTTGGTACCTTGAAGTTCAGTTCTTTGTTTATGGACGATCTTTATCTGTTGTGGTTTTCAGCGTCCTATTCTCTATTAGGCATGAAATTTTGCTCAGAGACTTCATCAGGCTTGATGTTCCTTTACTGTCGTAAATCTACGACACGAGACCACAGTCATTACTTTCCTCCCGAAGAAAGCCATGTTAAGGATCTTGACGACCGTAGAAATCCATCGCCCTCTACTAGAAATGCAACCCACGACTTTGAGGACCAGAAACCTTACCTTACCAGAGACGTTACCCTTAGACCACGGAGCACGGAGAACGACGTTTAGAGCATCTTGCTCCTTTGAAAACGAATTCACTCCAAATGTATTTGACGTAAAACATAGCATATTCTCTATTCAGTTTTAAACGCGCACGCACCGGCGTGTGTATGTGTGTGTTTCATTTGCTTTAAAATGCTATAGCTACAAGGATTTTTGCTTATAATGAAAATCAATGAGCTTTCAAAAAAGCCAATACTGAAAAACGAGTGAAGAAGTTGTTGAAGTACAAAGAAAAGGGTACTTTCCGAATGTTTTCCGAGAATGCAGTGCTATAAGCTACAGGCTGGATAAAACATACTTTCAAACAGAAAATGCTTTGAGTGCTTGTATCGCTTGATATAACTGGTGCCTTCAATAAAGCATAGTGGCCTGGTATTAAAGAAGAAACGCTGCCCAAGGAATTTATTTAAAATTATGTAGAATTTTTTCCACAACAGAAGAGCACAGCTGTCCCTCTGTGGATCTACAATATATAAATATGTTACCAAAGGTTGTCCTCAAGGATCTTCCTGCAGCCCGGGTCTCTGGAACATATACGATGATCTCTCAAACATAAATTTATCGCATAACTTCGATATTATAGCACATGCATATGATGCACGTCTGTTGGTGAAAGATAAAACTATAAATGGTTTATCTACAATGACACACAGGGCATTAGAACAACTTCTCCAATGGGGAGTAGACACGTTTTTTAATCCAACAAAGACAAGGGCAAAGGTAGTCAGTAGAAGAAAGGTGAAAGAGGAACCAGTAATTCATCTTAACAGACAAACAATCAAGTTAGTAAAGAAATTACCTTATTTTGGAGTAAGTTTAGATCCCAAACTAACATTTAGGGAACACTTCAACCATGTGAAAATAAAAACCAGTAGACTTCTAAATGGTTTGTCAATTGAATCACGTCCCACATGGAGTCTAAACTCTTCGGCGAAGAAGCTATTATATGTTGGAGCTATTAAACCTCTTGTACTATTCTGCTCGGCAGTATTCCAAGATGTACTATATAAACTTTGGGTGCAATGTAAACTCAACCAGATAAAAAGGGGGTTTGTACTCTGAAACATCAAGGGATATGGAATGATTTCCACAGATGCTGCTCTTCTAATCGCAGGCATTGAACCTTTATATCTATCGGCAATTTTCAGTGCAAAGAAACATAAAGAAATGTTATCAAGGGTCCCTGAAAATTCCGGAATTCGACTTTCATCCGATATCACATTTCTTGGAACCTGGACATCCTGCTGTACTTCACAAGATTGTCAGCGAGGACAACTGCAAACAAACACATGACTACAAAATCTGCACAAATGACTCACAATATTCTGATTATCCAGAAAGTCCGAGCTCGTGTGCGATGCGCTTTTGTGGAGTTCGATAAAAACAATGTGGAGTTGCTTTATAGAGGATACAAACTTGCACCTAATTGCTGTATATTCCAGGCCGAACTTTTTGCATGAATCAAGCAGTGGAGTGGTGCCGCAGTAATAACTATAGCGCATGCATATACAATGATTCCCAGGCGTCTGTTAGTGTTATCAGAGATAAATACACTAAATATTCACTTGCTACCAAAATAAGGAATGATGTTATAACAAACGCCAATCACTTGTGTCGGTATTTCATGGGTTAGAGGCCATGTCGGTATACATGGCAATGAGAGGGCAGATAAAGTAGCTAAACTTTATGCATTATCCCAAAAGGAATTCAGCTTTAAAGGGTCTACAGTCATATTTGTTAAAAATACATTGATTTTTTGTAATGCGGAACAGCACTTGGATAAACAGCGATAAAGGGCAAATCGCTCGAAATTTACTTTTAGCTACTGTTAATGATCTTTTAAACTGGAAGTACCTTTCACTTAATTTTATTTTCATCCAGTTTGTTACCGTACATGGGAAATTTAATTTACTCTAGAAGATTCGATATCTACTCTCTTGTAGATACCTATGTAAATGTGAAAATGTTGATGAAAGTGTTGAGCACTTAATATTTTGATCTGATCTTAATTAAATATAGATATATAAACTTATTCAATATCTTTCATATTTAATACAGATCTTCAAACACCGTTCATTAATGCATTCCTTAAAAAATGTTGCACTTCAGCCTTTTAGCAACAACAACAAAGCAGCTGGCGGCTGACTGAGGGTCAGCACATCGTGTGTCATTCGTTTACCCGTCCTACACGGACTTAACCACTTAATGACAGGATATGTGGGGTTTTGCAGGGTGGTGGGTTAAATTTAGGTGGAAGAAAAGAAGGGAGGTAGCCCTAGCTCCTCAATGGTTGCTGACTCGGGTGCAACGCTTGTGTGCATCGCTGGTGTGAGAAAATTAAGGAACAGTTGAATTTAGAATAATCATTAGTCTAGTTTTTAGGTAGGAATAATTTTGAAGTTATAATAACTTAATTGTTACCGGGTGTGCCCGCATGCCATGCGGGGAAGCCGGAGAGCTTGAAGCATCTTTCTGTTTGGTAGTTCCCTAGAGACCTAACCAGGGCGCTCTGATGTTGAGGCAAACTCGCGTAGAATTTTGTGGCCCGGCGCCTAATGACAACTTCCACATAGGGGAGAGATGAGGCTTCATGAAGATATCTCACGGGAAACCACCAGCCCACAGAATAGATGGCCCTAAGGCATCTTATCTGTACACGCTGGAGTTGTTGCAGATTGGTTCCTGCGGCCATGCCCCAGACCTCGCACGCATAAAGCATTATTGGAAGGATCAAAGCCTGAAAAAGACGCAAAGGGGTGTTGACATCCCTGACCGCATCATGCGGTATAACGAAGCCTAAGCCCCGCATGCATGCCTGGATCTGACCCCCAAAAATTAGACCCTTTTCCAACTTTACACCCAAATATTTAAGAGAGTTTGTCCACTCTATCCTTCTGCCAGAATAGTTAAAGGAGGGTAGGTTGGCGGGAAAGTGGCGCTTAGTGAAAATTATGGCTTGGCTTTTCTACGGGTTGATGGACAATCGCCAAAGCCTGCACCAGTCGTGAATGAGGCTTAGCTGTCTCTGTATTGCGTCGAAGGCTCTGCGTGCGTTTCTAACTGTGTTGTATAGCAGCACATCGTATGCATACTGGGCTATGTTGACATGCATCTCCGAGGGGCGATCTGTTACATATACGCTAAAAAGCGTAGGGGATAAGACAGAGCCTTCGGGGACTCCGCCTCTAATGGGCATTTTAGCACCTTATTGGCCATTTTTTTCAATCGTTATAACTATTATCATGTCCAGTTATTTTGATCTTTTTATTTGTGTTTTGCAACTATAAACCCCAACATACGTTACTAATAAAATAGGGTTACTTCATTTGGACAATAAGTAATAATATGTTGGACAGTTTCATCATCAATTTAGAAGAAAGTTACTCTCCAAAAATGTTCCTAATGGACGGTATATCTATACTGCCGCCATCTACCAATAGTTTTTAAAGCGCTGACTTGAAAGTATTAAAGGGATAGCTATAATATAATCACGCGGAATCAATCGGAATATTGCATGGGAGTAATGCGATGTGGGATTATGCAGCCATGGGTCCACGCGGGCAATAAGGCCTTTTCTCTCTCTCTGCCCCCCTCTCTCTCTAATTCGGATACTTCAAGATAAACCAGACAAACTGTACATAGAAGTGATGCGATGAACGATTAGGCAGTCATGGGTTACCTACAGCAACGCGGGCAATAGTACGTTTTCTCCCTGTAATTCCCGTGTTTCAAGATAAACCAGACGAACTGTAAAATCAAAATTGTCCATGTAAATGTTAGCTAGGAAGGAATATCCTGGCCTGCTTTGACTAATTCGGTAATAAATTTGATGTTTGAAGTCTTTATCGTGTTTGAGTTGCGGTGTTCATACTCAAAACAATAACGAAATGGACTGAATATCTCGCCAAAAGATCGAAACTCTCTCTCTCCCTCCCTCTCTCACACACACGCACACGCATACACACGCATACACAAACATTTCTTTTAACTGTTAAAATAGTTTAGTCTACCCACAAATTCGGTGTCGAAATGTTATCGCAAATAAGGTTGAAAGTATGAAAGCATTTTAAACCAAGCGGGATGACTGGTGGTTTCGTCTGTGCCCGCATTCGGGAGGCCTGGTTTCGATTTCCGTGGTCGACCTACCAGACCCATGGTTTCTTTTCGAGGATTTTCCCGGGTCATCAGGCGAATGCTGGGTAGGTTAATTACTTCACCCAAACTTCCTGTCCCTTCATTTCATCTCCATTTCATCCCTTTCACATCTCTCATCTGGGGATTTATTTCACGGTAGAAGTGTCTGGGAAAGTCTCGGCACGGTCGTGACTCCTTGGGTCGGTAGCCCTATGTCTCCTCTCACCTCATCCTTCCTTCTGGCGCTGCCCCACATTGGGCTTAAGCGTAATAAACCACAGGTTTCGTAGTCGAATCCCGTTCGTAGTAATCCTAATCCTAATAAAAGCATATTAGATAGAGCATGTATGCGTGCTCGTATGTCTAGGTGAGAGAGAGAGAGAGAGAGAGAGAGAGAGAGAGAGAGAGAGGGGGGGGGGAGAGAGAAAACGGCGTAAGAAACGGGAAAATTGCTTGAATACTAAACTTGGAATTTTAATTTAGCAGTATTCAAGGATAAAGCATCAACATTATCAAAAATTTTCCCCAACCACAAACTACTCATTAAATATGTATTTTCAATAACTGTGATTTTGTCTAAAATGACTTTAGCCACTTTGTTTATAGATATATCATGACAAATGATAGTTCTATATCATGAACTTTCAGCGAATAATAATCTGTGAAGTCATGTTTGTACTTAATGCCTTTTATATAGCTATAAAGCGTAAAAGACAACGAAGTTTTAGTCGAAAATTTAGCTCTCGTTACAACATGCTATTATAGAAGTTGCTTATGTAAATTAAAAAATGTTCCAGGCATTCCTTGTTATTGGTTTGAATTTTCAGGTATTTATAGCATTTCTCAAACCGAAGTGCATATCACATGTGTTTCTTTTAATTTATTTATTGTGATTATACGAAGAAGAGTTTTCTATGCCATCACAGAGCGACAACCTCTTACAAGATTTGTCTATCGCCAGGCTGTTCTGAATAACTTATTGATATTAAAAATGTTTATTTTAATTAACAGGATGTATATAAAATTCCTTTTAAGAGTACTTTAAATGAGAAGGTCACGGGAATGTAATAAATGAAAGTGTTCGAAACAATTTTTTTTTGGAGAGGATATTTATGCATTTTGAACATAATTTTTGAAAAACAAAAATCGATAGCAAATTATTGATTATAATACTATACCTATTGTACCTAACATTATTAAGTTATAGACAAAAAAAATATTAACATCCCTTTTTATGGAATTTATGTCCAAAACAATTAGTACAAAGCATTCCTGAATTAACTTCTAAAAATTAACATTTAATGGCAATATGTACATTTTTGTACATCTGACATAAGCTGACAGTCATTTATGAAGAAAAATGCAAAAAAAAAAAAAAAAAATAAAAAAAAAATAAAAAAAAAAATAAAAAAAAATATATTAGCCTTCAAATGCAATGAGCAAAATTATGTAGATAGAAAAGCTGCGAGAAAGGCAGATCCAGCAAACCTTAGAAATAAGACATTTTCTCTTAAACAAGAATAAATAAATTGATCGTTTTCAACTCTGTCAGTTGCCAATTTTCCAAATTTGTAGAAAGGTGAAAAATATCTAAAACCATAGGTTTTATTTGAACTTATTATTCACAAAGCGAAATTAAAGTATGTGAAATGTTTCATAAAAGGTAACAAATTTTATAAATTTTATTAATCGTTTCTTGCATTTAAAAAGCGGAATTGACATGAATTTCTGAAAGTTTAAACCCGAAATAAAGAAAATATCACCACCCTCATTAGAATTCCAAAGAGCATTCAACATCTGGAATCAATTATTTACACCTTTAATGTGCTTCGGATCCAAGTGATGCGAATCCAATTTGTAGAGAGAGTAACGCCCATTTCATGTCGGATGTCATTCACGAGGGCTAATTATTGCACCGTCGATGGCAACTGTCATATTTTATGCTTGTTCAGGAGACATATCTATCAAAATGCCGGCTATACATTTACTATACCTACTTCGACAATTTTTAAATGTTACTTATGTCAGAAATGACAGTTTTCTTTTTCTGCATAAGTTAGTTGTAACTTCTTTTGAAATTAAAAAGAAAGCAGTTATGACGACCATGGATTTATATAAACTCTCGTGATTTTCTCTACTTATGTGCTCACTATTTATACAATTTATTAATCGACTCTACCCTTTTGTTATTGATACGAAGGTATAAAATTTAGTTATACTCTTATTGATATATAGGTATAAAGTTTCGTTATACGTTTACGCATTTCGTGGTAGATATATGAAGGATGAACAAAGCTAAAGCAATAGTCAAATCGTTTTCAAGGTCGGTTACTCTGTGTAAGCTTTGAAGCTCCGCGAAACTCCATTCTCTTCTATGAACAACCCAAAAATCTGTTACATTCACATTACATTCTCCATTCATACCTAAATTATTCTTAGAAAATGTTTTCCCCTCATGTTAAGATAAACACTTTCAAAATGTTAATATCGCATATTTTCGTTTACACACGATAGAAACTACGAGATAAAGCTTCTTCAGTTTATTAACTAAATACGAGTATTTTATGAACAACTAAATATATGATGACTTTGAAAGTCTATTTCTAAGACTAGGTAAAACAGTGTTAATAGATATATAGGTGTGTGTATGTGTGTATTTGTGTATTGTGTCCTTTAGTGAAATCTACCACGCTTTGTGGTGTTTGCTTTTATGAAAGTTACTGAAAATGAAGCAGAACTTAGAGCCTGCTGGCAGATAAGTGAATAAGGAAACTTCATTTCTTATGAAATTGTCTTAAGCTTATCATATTTTAATCAAACTGACGAGAGCCACTTTTCTGAAAATCAAAATTTAAAAAAAAAAAAATTCAGAAAATTTTTGCTAGAAATGGAAGATTTACTTAATTGTTTGTATCCCATATTTGGTATTTCTTCACTTCGTTTTCGAGTAGGGTTACTCAAACACACATAGACGTTCAGATTTTTCCAAGCATGCTTATTTTATTTCAGCAGACTTCACACATTTTATTTCTCAAATGGGCTCTAAACGATTTGGATTAACATACCATATACTTAAAATATTTTTATGACAGATAAAATGTAGGTATACCTTGAATTTTCTGACACTATCTTTCTCATTTTGGATGATGTTTTGCATGTCTGGTAAAGAGTAGGAGATAGACGAAGTATTAGTAAAGGAAAACGTAGGTCTCTTTCAAGCATACAAGTCCATTTTTGTGAAGAGAACTATTTCTTCTTACTTCTTTGAATATACCAGTACTTGTACTTTTTTCAAATGGCGTTCTATTGGCGTCCCATCTTGTATAGGGCGTGAAAGATGGCTAAAGTTTGGTCAGAGGACTCTTCATCAAGGTTAAAGTTCTCTAAATCTACGACCTAATTTTACGACCGAAGAAAGCCATCAGAGGTTAACTCCTAGACCACAGAGCAGTCATTGCACCTATAATGAAATATTAGTGAAGCCATTTATATAAACTTGTATCCCCAAAAATATGAAGTATATAGGAAAATAAGAATATTTGTTGTATGGTGGAGAGAGTCTTGGGGGTACAATTTTTTATTCATTGGTGTTTTGTAAGTATCATATCATAATGTGATATTAGAGTACTGCTTTTAGAATATTTACATTTCTAATTTTATCTTGCAGAAGTTTGAAAATTCTCAGATCAAAATAAATGTTTGTTATTTAGTGCTTGAGGTTTTCTCTTCTCCGCCAATCTGAATTAGATAACTATGTATAAGAAGAATAAAACAAAACTGCAACATAAACTTTCTATTTGTATAACTGGAGGAAGGTAAAACTAACCAGCTTCAGTGAAACAAGTTTGTCAGAATATGACAGTTCAGTCTTCTCTTTTATTAACTGGAAATTCAGGACTGTATCTTGTAATTAAGTAGTAGATATTTATTATAAGTTTCTCAATGTGGATTTTTAAGTGTTTCTTTCACCAAGAAAAATTTCCAATGAAATGTTGTTACTGAAGGAATATAAATATTCAGTCACAAATGACTGATAAGTCTCACATACGGAGTTGGTTTCCTTTAATTATATTTAATCATTTATCTTTAATCACTTATCTTTAATCACTTATCTTTAATCACTTATCTTTAATCACTTATCTTTAATCATTTATCTTTAATTATTTATCTTTAATCATTCAACACATTATACATCTTCGGACGATTGTTTTGATTTTCGTAGAATTTGCAGTTTCCATAGATACGTTTGACAGTTTTGTTTGTTTATGACCGTGTTTATGTAAGCAATGAAGCAAATAAAATGGGTGGCGCACAGTTCCACGTTGACGCTACAGTTTGACGAATAATATGGGTAACTCAGGGTTGAGTAATGAGGTTTCTCTCAGGGTATGCGTGGATATGTATGAGTAAGGATGGTTCTAATGACAATGGAATGCCCGTTTCAAACTGATTTAATGACTGCTTCTTTTTATCATCACATCAAACTCGGAAGTTGCAGACCAAGGGTTACCAATATATCACTGTTTAGAGTTACTGAAATTGGAATGCTTATTACTCGATAATATTTAATTCGCTACGTATAAACCGACAGATCTTCCCTACGGTTCTAATCTGCCTTTGACCAAGACAGAAAACTTCTTACTCGGCCGCTAGCCGCAGACCGCCTGTCTTCACACTATATACAGCTGTGCGTGGGTGTGTAACTTTCACTTCTGAAGCCCTGTCTTTTCACACAAAAGATTCCCTTTGTGACTATTTTGTCCATTGTGATTATTAGTCTCGGTCATGTCATTATTAAGGGTCCAAATAATACCTATTCAAACGGAGTCAAGTGTCATTCATTTAGGTTTTCTTGCTAAGAAAACCTCTTTCTCCCGTGTCTTTTGTTACACAACTCAACCAACTGCACCTGTTCGTGTCGTAACAAATATACAATACTTCTTTGAAATCCATTACGATTCTTTACTCATTGCAATCCTTAATGTCGGTATCAGCGACTAATTTAAAGTAGCCTTCTAAACATTTACTGAGAAGCGAATAATAAAGCAAATGAAAGTAAAAGTGTAATAACTAGATAGGTCTAACGGAATTTATGAATCCTCTTTGGTGCTCAAAAAGTTAACAAAGGTTTGCTTTTAGTACGAGGTGCGTTGAAGTTATAACACCTATCTTTTCAGGACTGTGACCAGATAGGAACTTCTGTTTTTTAAATACACGTGGACTCTTTGTGAATGCGTGACAGATGGCAGTACTGTACAGTGCGTTGAACTCCAGCGGTAGCGACGAGAGTTAGGACTTTTTTGATACTTAAAGTGGCGACGTTTTCATTACAAGAACAGCGAGTAATCATTTGTTTTCTCCATTTTTGTGGCATGACACCTATTGAAATTCATCACTAGTTGAGTGAGGCATGTGGTGATGGTACCATGGATGTGTCTAATTTGCGTTACTGGGTGCGGCAGTTCAATGAAGGCAGAACATTTTTCGCATTTTCAGATCTTCATGCTGGATTGTGTGCACAGATCCCACGGAAATGACAATTTTGGAGGTGATGTCCACAACGCTCAATCGGCGATCCTCTAAAACAACGTTCTCCATCGCTCGATCATGTCGTCAGACTGACTGGTGCGAGGCCGTGATTGTCTTACTTTGTTGTCACACGTTGTTTTTCCTTCATTGAACTGTCGCACCCAGTAACGCAAATTACACACATCCATGGTACCATCACCACATGCCTCACTCAACTGGCGAGAATTTCAATAGGTGTCACACGACGAAAATGGAGACAACGAACGAATAAATTACACGTCGCTGCCACTAGAGTTCTATGCACTGTACAGTGCTGCCATCTTTCACGCATTCACATAGGGTCCACGTGTATTTAGAAAACCAGAAGTTCCTATCTAGTCCCAGACCTGAAAAAAAAAATAGGTGTTATAATTTGAACGCACCTAGTATTTGTTCCAGGAAGCTTCCTATCGCTGAGGAGAGTACTATTGAGCTTCGCTTATTTGGTTACTTGATTCTACTTCATTAACAGATTTAAATAGCAGCGTTGTTCTTATGTGTTGTTACTTTTCATACCAATGTTTAGAAGTAAAAGGTAGAATGCCATATATGAACAATAAGCCAATAAGTTACCATCTTTAATTTCTCAAATAAGTACCTAGTGGATCCAGTCCTGTAGTGATATCAGGAAGTATCAAGTGTTATCAAGATATCAAGTGATATCTTTTATCTTAGGATAAAAGAAAGACTGTGACTTCTGAAAATCATATTTGAACACGAGTTTCTGTCTTATCACTCTTCGATGTCTAGTGCAAGTACTTTTGGCTGAATTACCCAATTTCAGCAATTCCACCGTTGTTTCAATTCAATGGTTGATGAAAGTTGTTTAACTGTTTTTATACTTAAGCATTACACTAGCTCTTTCGAAGTTAACAATGGCATAGCTTAAATTCTCACATTTTGAGCCAGAGTAAAATCCTCTAAGTTTATAATATTATAAATGGGTTGCATTAGCCTCTTATTTTGGGTCATAGCTAAAGAATATATGAGGTGGCACACAGAGCCGCTGTTCCTCGTTTGAAGGAATTTGTAGTGTCGAGTCACGCGGAAACACGTGGCCGCCTTGGGCGTTTCGCCATTTTAGTGCGGAGTAGCAGGTATCGTTGCCAGTGTGTGGGTAGACAACACACTTCGTATATAAATTTCCTGGATATTAACTTTAGTTGCTATGTATCACTCGTCTACCTTTGAGGCACCTCCATTTAGCTTTCTCTAAGAAAGGATTTAATGAAATGTGGATGGTTTGGTTTAAAAAAGGAATGTGCTCCATTAGATTCCTCTAATGTGCACGTTTAGAAGGAAGCAAATAAATAAATAACGAATAACATCCTTAATGTATAATTCGTATAAGTTTCATTTTACTCCGGTTATAGTTTTTGTAATGTACGTCCTCCAACCTTAAGTCATATCCAGCACTAGGAAGTTCGTACCTCACGCCGTTTCCTATACAGATTGCGACCGACCCTCTCCCGGCATCCAAAAAAGTCATGGACAAGAAACGCACAGCGGAGAGACACTGAAATCGGTTGCCCAGATAAAAGGACTAAATTTTTATATAGTACATACAAGTTTGTTTCTGGCTAATCTCATTATTTAAATAGGCACATTTTGGCAACACCCAAGCAATTATAACGCGGATTGTAACATTTCCTGATCGAATGTAAAGTAATATCCAAATAATAAAATTAATTTCTTAAATATCTGAAGACTCCTATTAGACAAAATGCCAAAGCAGGAATTTTACTACATATCTACTCATCTGTGGCCGTATTACTAAAAACAATGTACCTCTGAAGCCTTTCAAATGAAAAACTCATTCAATTTTCCGTGAAACAGAATCTAGATGATTGATAATGTGTTGCAAATTCATTAATGATTTCAGCTAATTTAGTTTCTCTATCTAGCTTATCTTTTATCCATGTTTGCTGAAGTATCCCACTGAAATGAAAATGTATATAATGAAGTAAATGAGGACATGAATAAGTACATTTCTGGAAAACGTACAATGGTTGCACAGACAATTTAGTTGCTTATCTTTGAAGCACAACAAAGATGTTATTCGAATGTCTTCCCTCCAAACAAAGTGTTCTGTGTCATGCAGTTACACCTGTTTTGCAGTAATGAGTTGCATTCTACGATGAACCTTGCCCTTGCTAGTAGCGCTGGGTGGTATAGCCATGCCTGGCCGCCCTTACACTGCTCAAGGAAATCAGTGTGAACGGTCACATAGGACGATGAATGAAATGGGTTAAATGATGCTCAAATGAGCCCGGGGTCCATGAGGCTTGGAGTTACCTGACATTCGTCTTTTAGGATAAGGAAAAAACCCTGGAAAAACCTTATCCAGGTAACTCACCAGTCCGAGAGTCGAACGTGAGGCAGACACGCCACCATCCACGCTACCGAGGCGGGCCTACTCCGGCTAGATTCACATCAACTCCAAGCGCGTATATCTTAAGCATCATTTTGTCAATAACTTCTATGTTCGTTTCTGATTTGAATACTTGACTGGTAGTCAGTTATATACAGCACTGAGGTTCGCATCCCATCAAACGTTTTCTTCACATAAATCCAAACTTTATTATGCACATGATAATCTGATTTCAAATTAAAAACGTATTAATTTTGTAATTTTTGATCGCATGAAGTTTATATTTCTTTTTTTTAAATGAATATAAAAAATTAGCCAAATGAGAAATGTGAAAAACTTTGGAGGCGTAAACTCCTCACTCATGTTACTATTCTTAAGTTATTTTGCAACTAAAGCTATTCAAATTATATTTTATACTATGACGTATAATCATTTTTTTCACTAAAATAATGCTATTATAATATCTTAGGCACAAACCTTACTTGCGAAACTTTCAAGTTGAATGAAGTTTAACATCGGCCATTTTACTAGTTTAATTGCAATCATTATTTTTGATAAATCGTGGAAATAGGTACAGTTGGTCATCAAGACACACATGCATTTGTCTACATATCGCTAGCTTTAAAATGAATTTTGGAATAGCATTGTCATATTCTGTGAGCATAATGTTTTCTGGGTGTTCTGCTGTTTTCTTTTACTTTTCGTTCTTTTCAAGCGGAGCCTAAATTCCAATCTGAGTTTGTGAACTATACTTACATATTTTTCACCCTCTCTTCATTACCGTACTCGTCTACTGCTATAATATTTTTGTATCCGTTTGGTTATCACTGTTTGTATACAAGCAGAACCCTGAACATCTGAATCCATTTGTGTTTATATTTTTTTTATTAGCTTTTGGCAAATGCTGAATGGTGTTACCGTGTGCGTCATCACGCGAAAAATTCCCCTAATTTGACATGCTGTTGCAACGGTTGGTTTAATGGCAAATCTCCAGCGAGTAATTTAAATCAAAACTCCTCTCTACCTATTTAGAACGGCGGTTTCGTTTAGAATTTATTATAGGTCTAGTTCAATAGGAACTTCATTTTCGTTTACGAGCACGTGCAAAAAACGGCAAGCAGAAACTTTGTGTACTATTTTGTACTTCACATGTATTTTACGCTACTGCTGGTAGTAGGTGAGGTGTCTGCGTGGCAAATTTCGGATTAGGGAAGTCTTGGGTTCGATTTACGATCTGGCCATAGGCTTTATCGTAGTTTCTCTTTTTTGGCCTTTGAGGAAGAACTCATTTGGCAATCGAAGGGATATGTTTTCTCTAGTTGTACACATATACAATACACCCATGCCCAAGGCAGGACTCGAACCCTCGACCCTCTACGCGACGGAACGCTAAATACATATGCTCTAACGACCATGGCTACGAGGGCCGGCTTAGTTTCTCTTCGTCGGGGTTCAAACGCTTAAATGGTTCCCTTTCTATCAATGCGCCGTGCCGTTTTACTGTATCTGCTCCGGGATTGTAAGACCAGGCAATATGGTTCGCGTGTTGCATTAGGAGGAAAGGTTGCGAGTTTTATTTCCCTTATCGAACTGATTTCATATCACAAGGAAGTGTTGACGTTTAATGATATCTGTGTCATCACCAACATGTCCATCTCCATCTCCATCGCTACTGCCGCCGCCGCTGCCACCACCACCTTGTCTTGCGAAAGAATTATAACAATCGGAATTCAGAGGATTGCCTTTAATGTCTTCTAATGCTCCTTGAAACTTTTTAAAAATTGAATACAATAACTCCTAGAAAATAAATACAAAATGTATTAAATAGGACTGAATTTTCTATTCTTCCTTAAAATTATTACAAAACTTTAGTTCTGTCTATTTGACGTTAATTGAGAAAATACAGAAAATTACATATTCCTTTAGGTACATGGGGAATAGAGGAATATACAAGTTTTCAGAAATAAATAATAAATTAAATAAATAAGTAATAGGTAATTGAAGAACTGGTTACTATATACTGGTTCTGAAGGTGCACATGTGATTTTACTAGAAAGGAAGTAGGGCGGGAGGAGGAGGAGGAGGCAGAGAGGGAAAGTAATAAAAGAAGGAAGATTTTCCAATTGACACAAAGTATATTTAAAAATTCAAGCCAATGAAAATGAATATTTCGGAAATCCTTAACGACACAAGACGTTTATTGGGCATACATTGTTCTTTAACGTTAAGGTCCTTGTGTAATAAGATTTTATCATCCTTTATTTTTTACTAACTATATTCACACTAATATACTCTTCATTCAGAGCGTAGAGGACCTCAGAGGCTCCTCCCACAAGTTCAAGATATCAATACATTTTAGTCGTCATTTAAATGTCTTAAATATATAGAAAACTATGTAATTAGACTTCCAAAATGAATAACGTACAGAAAGTTGAAACCAATAACAAATAGTACCTCGGAAATGGTTAACTACAAGAATACTTATTAATGTAAGCATGTCAGTTATGCATACAACTTTCAGAATAAGGAAGATTTTAGGGGCTATTCCCCAAAACTCTTAAACACATGGTACATCAATGAAAATCATTAGAGCCATTTTTCAGAAAATTAATTTAAAAAAGGCATTTAAAGTGAAATTTGGGGACATATTTTCTTGAATATCTTGTTGCTGCATTTCTAAGATCAACTTAAGCACCTAGATAGACATACAATCATTTGATGATTTGCTAATGAATTTCCGGATACATAGAACCTCAAAACATACATTTCTAGTGTAAATTCATCAAATTTTTATTGGAGTACAATATCTTCACTGCTTACTAAACGTAACATATAATTTTTGTTAATCATAATTATGTTCGCAGAGGGTTTCTGATTTCTTAAAAAATCTGTTTGCTATAATATATTTTGCATCTATGGTTAACAAAAGTCGTTGTACTGCAAAGACTTAACTGCATTTGTCTTGATTCCTGAAAGTGTTTTTGTACGGTTTTGGGTGCGCTATATAAAGTGTTCCGTTTGTAATACAAATTTCGGTTATGTCTCTACTACACTTTGGTGTTCTGCATATTACATATTGCTATAGCTCGAAAGGTGGTCCTACCTGAGTTAAGGGTTTGCTCTTTGTTAATCCAAGATGGTTCGGTACAAATTTCTTCAAATATGAATCATCTATTTGTCATACATCCCTTGTAACAAGTAATCGGTGTACATTTGGTACCGAAACTTCGGATGTATGACATTCTTACAGCTTGAGTTGTTAAGGATCGTTATGGGGAGACTGAAAACGTTAAGTTTATAATTTAGTGATGTAATACTGATGTATCAATGATGTATTATTTAAAATCATTTAAAATATCAGTGTGAATTCTTTGCAGGCTCTACATATACGTCTTCTAAATATTAACTAAGGGATAATATAACGCTCTAATAAGTTTAATTATTAGAAGAGACATTTTCTCATTTATATTTGTATTACAAATAAATTTTATGATGGTCAGCCCTATGATTATAGGTAATTAGTAACAAACTACAATTACAAATCAGAGAGACGGTATCTATAAACAGGGAGCTTACTGGAGTTTTTATTTTAGCTAGATAAAATGTAATTTCATTGACTAACTAAAAGTTCAACTCAATAAATAACTGCAAGAGTTGGATAAAAACTTTGCCAAAGAATGGGCCTGTTTGCTATGCTTTTTAGTGTTGTCCTAGAGCTATTTATCAGATGGCTTGGCACGTCTGCCTCGGGAACGGAATGCTGGGATTCAGTGAAAACAAGATGGCGAGGTTTGTACCAGCATGGATTAGAAGAGTGTCATTGAATTTCTGTTAACTGTAGGGTTGAAACTAATCAAAATTCATCGTCGGTAGCAGTGCAATATGATTAAAGCTATTTGAGTTGAACACAAGAGTGCGATTGGACATATAAATTTCAAAAGACGTGTAACAAATATAGAATATTTGACGCGCCAGGACGCTCTGTGTAACCGTGGACAACATTGCAAGAGTTGATGAATTGATTCGGAAAACCAGAGACTTTACGTGAGTGAAATTGCAGCAAAAAAGAATATCAGGGTCGCTTCAGCCTACATAAGGCTGGCTTTACCCCCACAGCCATCCCTTCCACTTTCCTTACCTGTGGCAGATAAACACGACAGATTACGTGTTCCACAGTGGTGGCTATTCGGGCTTTGGATGAAACACTTGCAAGGTAATTAAATGTGGGCTTTTGAGCTCAAGATTTGGCTAAGAAAGTACAAAGAGGGTGAACTATACTAGAAAATATGAGTGAAGGATTACCGACAGTGTTAGACGGTTTATATTGACACTGTGTGAGAACACTTTCACCGCATTACTGCCGTAATTAAACCTTAAGTTGACAACAGCAGTTGCAAAGAATTAACATGTTCTTAACATCGCTTTGCTATGCAGTATTTGTTATGAAATGATAAATTTTCCCCTTATGCTTATAAAGACATTTAAATCTTTTCTATACTGTATTCTTAAAAATAAGCTTCACAATCTATCAAAATGTATATTGTTAAGTAATGACAAACTCATTATGATAGCTCCTTAATTTGTGATTGTAATTAGTGATTCAATGTTGTCCAGCTACAAACTTGATGAACTTAAATGTAGAACACAATGAAGATGTTCATCCAAAACACTACTGGGTAGCAGGCTCTTGCTCTGTGTGAATATGCTATGCAATTAGTCACATTGATAAGTAGTGCCCAGCCAGTAATTTGTTTGTAAGAAGGTTCAGCTTGGGAACCGCGTTTTCCTGAACTGCGATATGGTGTGTTGCTTTTAAGATTTATAGATTCCTGATAAACATGTATCGTTGCACATGAAAACCACCACTATTCTGATAAGACTACCACCCGAATACAAACAGAATCAACCGGCTTTGAGCGTATTTACCTGTTTGTTGAAAGTAGTGGGGATGAGAGGGAGGGTAAATTTAAACTTGTAGTGCCTTCCTTCCCCGCCCTGGACTACCATATTAACGAACGTCGTGAAAATGTGTGTGAGTTGGGTTTCTTAATATGTGACGCCAATAATGAAAGAAAGGTGCATGGAAGTGTCTAGGGAGTTTTGTGAAAGTACAAGGCTGAAGAAGTAGCGTTTCTTCAACATATTTTAACAGGGGGTGAAAGTTGGGTACATTTTTACGAGCCTGAACGAAAGCGGGCAATGTTCATCCCTAAAACCAATTAGGGTACGAACTATAAAAGAAGTGCTAGTAAGGTCATGCTGATTTACTTTTGACACCATAAGGGACCAATTTTTGAATTTGGACCGAGAGCTCCAAATGTAAACACACACCTTATATGTCAAAATTTGTAACGAGCAATTTTGACATGATGATGGTGATGATGATGATGATGATGATGATGATGATGATGATGATGATGATGATGATGGTGGTGATGGTGATGGTGATGGTGATGATGATGATGACGACGATTTGTATCAGGATGCTCAACTGCTTGGTCATCAGCGCCCTTACAGAAACTAATTCATAGCAATAGCCAGATATAAATTATTAAAAAAAGGAAAAAATATCTAATCAAAATGACAATAACATAAATACATCCAAATGAAAAATAAAACGATAAAAACTATGATTAACCATAAAATATATTTTCAACAAGTTTATCCTTCCTTTTTCTCAATGTCGTTTTGGCAGTGAGGAGAGGATTTACCTGCTCCACATCCTCAGTGGAAGAGGACCGCTTTCCTACTGGTAATTTCGTTTCGGGTTGCTCGAAACGATCGGAAACTGCGATCGACGAAGATGAAAGCCGCCAGATGATTCCTCAGATGTTCTCGGAAGAGATGGTCGTGGACTTTTGCGCTCCTTTTGCTTGGTACTGACCTTATTTCCCCTGAGAAAGTCAGTTCTTTCACATGAGGTCTTGAACTTTCTGGGCGATGTACTATATACTACTGGTACACATAATTTCGAGGTAGATGCATTCTGCGGTAACTTGGCTGCAATGTTGTTCATAGGACTGGACTTAGTAGGTGTGGTCACTGTTGTTCGTGCTGGTGTCTGCTGATTTGTCTGTGATCTGGGTGTAATTGTTCTTTCGGAAATTACTGCCCCGTTTATGTTGCCAGTTTGTGTTGCGATTTCACGTCTAGGTACCGGCTCAGCTGTAACTTCACTATAAGTAACGGTCCTAGGTACAGAAGGCTGACGATTACGCAAGAGTTTCCGGGCTTCCACGGACACCCTCTTTCTTAACCGGATCTCTTGGATCGCCTTCTCCTCCATAAAACGGGGACATTCTCTTGAGTTCGATGAATGATTACCGCTCCAGGTAATACACTTTGCGGGTGAAATACATCTATTATCATGCTTGACTTCTCTACAGTCAACGTAGCAACTCCATTACATGAATCATTCGTATGGACAAAGCGCTGGCATTTACAACACCTCAATGGATTGGGTATATACTGCCTCACTTCAATAGCTTCATACCCTGCCTTAATCCTTTTCGGGAGATCTACCCGATCAAACGTAAGAAACAGGGTACGAGTGGGCATTAGTTCACCTCGTTCTTTGCGGTGATCTCGATATACATTTGTAACACCTTGTTACGCCAAGTTTTCCTGAACCTCTTCATTGGACATACCGTCCAATGCGCTGGTACCACACCACACGAAGAGTTAAGAGTCCATGCATCTTCCACGTGCACAGGATAGCTCGTAAGCATGTTGATTTTCAAAATTTTCGCAGCCTGCATCGGAAAAACTGCTTCGACCAGAAGTGTGTCATTGCGAGATTGAGTACATGATTTTACAGGATTAGCAATATTATCTAGACCCTTCTGAATAATGAACTGGTTCACGGTAGTAAATTTTCGACCTTCTTCAGTTTTAAAAATACCTGGATAGCGAGGAACGCAAGACTCAGCTATTTCTTTTCCACGTTTTATTTTAAGGTATGCCATAAGAAATTGAATGTGTTTCATCCCACAGTGCTCCCCACCCACCACGGAGCACAACAGGGGGTCACCCCGCTGGGATGACAGGACTACACAGGGGATATAGCGGGCTCGCCGTCCCACTAACCCTGGAGTTCGGTACAGTACCTAGTCCTGACCGATTGATTAGGTGAGGGTTAGTTCCTAACCTCCCGTTTAGGCGAAGCAGAAACCAAAGTAGTATTGGGTATACGCATCCTCCCCGAATTCAGAAGACTCGAACGAGCTCAGATGTGCATCCCTCAACCACCAGGACAAAGCTTTCCACCAACACGGATCTCCACGCACGGCCTACAAGTGGGTGGGTGTTTTGTCTGACCCCACACCACTAAGAGGAACCCACATCGAGGGTGTCAGGGTGGCTCGGGACCCCGGGATCGCCAATTCCCGTACCTCCCGCAGTAAGCCCCTAGGGGAGCCATTTTGAGGAAGCGCCGTGGAATGTGTTGCACTGTTACAGAAAGACAAAACGAGACCACACACAAGTCATATTAGATACGATCAGAATTCGTCTCCTTGTCCCTACACCCTTCGGATCTGCAGCTTCTGATTATCACATTATCAACCCGCCGAAAGATGCTCTCAGTGGCCCAAGGTTCGCTAATTATGAAGTCCAGGCTGCAGTGCATCACTGGTTGCGCACACGCCCCAAGAATTCTTTTCACTGGGAATTGAGAAGCTTATCCAGCGCTGACAATTGCACAGAACATGAGGGGATTACTTTGAAAAATAGTAAATGATGTCTCGTTTTGGTAATGCATATATTTTTAAAAGTATTTACGGTTACTTAATGAATTACCCTTGTAAGTAAAGAATATAAGAAATAAATGCAGTTGATTAACTACTTCCATATACCGCTTCCTTTTGTACTGCTTGGTTTCTTGCAGTTTGGTGAAGCACTGCTGTTTGGTTTGAATAATCTATGCGGAAATCAAATGACCATCGTACACAAATTAACAGATACTAGGAAGATGATAGGAATAGACAAATTCTATGGTGGTGACAAAACTATAGTTTCACGGGGGATGATACAAAATGTAAGATACGTAGCCCTACCTTCTACGAACTTAGATTTTCTTTTTGTTAAAAATATTTGCATATTCGTTGATAGTGATTGTTACTTAATTGGGCCATGACTGCACCAGAAGGTTCAGATGGTTTCAGTCGGACCAAAAGAAATGCCATAGTAAGATGGGCCACTTACACTTACAGGACAACATTTCAAACTCAATTAAAAATATTGAGAAGTTGTATATCTCTAAAATTAATCACATTATATGCTCTTTTACCTCATTTACACTGATAAATAAAATTGCGTAGTTTAAAAATAAAATTGTTTAATCATCTTCCGTTTACATAAATTCGTGGAACAACTAATCATGACGAAGTTCAAATGACACGTTTTCAGCAAAATTGGGATCAAAAGTTTAACTGCTACGATTCTTATAAATGGCAATGTAGAAGAGTGTAAATTAACACCAACTTGATTACTATCCACAAATTTATACTCGCTTAGTTTTGTTTTCGGTTATTTCTATGTCTCTCTACTTTGTTACCTACAGGAAGGTAAGAGGAAATATTTTATTCCATCAAACAATTCTATGTTGAGCTCTTACCGAAAATATGTTTTGAGACACCTTGACTCCAAAATATTTTTTAGAAAAATATCTGAGTGACTGTAAACAGAATGACTTTAAAGGGACATGTTGTTTAAATACCAAGCTTGGAATATAGTTCCAACAACTTCTAAGTACGATATAAAAGATGCTTAAGCAAATCCGTTCAACCCAAACCACGCTTTACATGAACAGAAATTCTTCATTTTGATTCTCTCAAAATACCCCTAATTTTAACTAAAATATCATATATAAAATACATTCAGCTGTTAAATAAAATGCACTGTTTTAATTTTTTGTGGTCTTTATAGATAAACAGTAAGAGATGGAGAAGCTATTGCTACAGGGAGTTTAAATTTCATTATCACCACACTTCATATGAAATAATGATTTTGTAGTGTTCACCATTTCTAAAATGTTCTTTGTTATTGTTTTGAATGTATAAATTCTTATATACATCTTGGTCAGTAATTATCTAATTTTCTATGGCTAATGCAGAGAGCATGGAAGTTATAGTCCGATCAGATAGGGTCTCCCTATTAAACATTTTGGCTATCACTTCAGTTTGTTACGTTTTCATACCTGTAACGAATTTTTTATAGCTTGTAGGAGAGTGCTAGAAATGGAATAGTTAATGTCAAACAAGATATTATTCTTTGAAGTCTTACCTTAAGAGCTGTTCCAATCTTCTCTGGCCACCAGACATTTCTAGCTCCATTTAAGTATTTTCAGCTTAATGCTACATTTCCCATATAAACTCTACTTAGTTTCTCGTTATTTATTCCTTATGCTAGAGACCTGTAAGAGATATAACCCTTGAGTCTCGTAAAAGGAGGGTGGGTGGTTACCTGTGCTGCACTACTAAAGGACGTCTTAGGTACAGTCAGGGGACATTTAAAATTGTATAAAAATATTATAGATCACTCTGCTTGTCCTCTAAAGATGTTTATTGCACTCTCCCACTTAATTATATTTATACTGTACTATTATCTCAAAGTTTAACATGCCGTACTGGAATATATATTAAATAGCAAACCTTGGCTTATAGGGTGTCTGTTCATTAGTCGCGGTATATAATATCCTTAAATTCTTCATATAGGTATAGAACCATCTATAACATTTCCAAATGCTGCTTGTTGTGTAACGTGTAACTTAGGAGTAGTCAGATGAGTGGACAGCAGTTGCAGAGTATGGCTCATGCCAACGTGATCCTTGGGAAATTTAACTGCTATGGTTATTTGCGTCTACATATATGTATATGGGCCGCGAAATACAGCTTAATGTTACTCAAGAGAGCTCTTTTATCATATTTTACTTTTTCATACGTAAATTGCCATGGGACCATCGGGTTTATTTCCCTTCCCTTTACCGATGAAAAACATGCTAAGGAGTTCTACACCAGATAAAATCCATCGTCCTCCGCTTAGGTTTCAACTCGCGATTTTGGGGACCAATATTTTCTCTCTAAGTCATGGAAGACCTTGAGGAAGTATGAAAGGCGACCTGAAGAGTGACTGGATTCAACAGGACGCTAATCACGGCGCCGACTAATACTGCCTTAGCCACCCACAATATTGGGTCCTGGAATACACACCCCAGGAAGCCCAGCCGACTCGAAACGTCTCAAGAAGAAATACTTTCAGAAGGAAAATTCTAGCGCAACACAGCCGCCATTGACTGGTCTCACAACTGTGAAACAAATTAGACTAAACACATGAAAGATAATACGAAGAGTTCGTCGTAGGTGTAACACGCCACCATTCACATACCAAACCGAGGAAGCCATGAAAAAGAACACATTTGAGTGGTCTTACGAGTGGAATTACAACTGTTGACTTTCAGAATTTGAATTCCCTACATGATCGCAGATCCAAATTTCTTCGTTAATGGATAAGCAGAAGTTCTTATTTTGAATTACATTAACGTTTTCAGAAGCATGATGAAGGAATGTATTATTAGAAGTGATTATCAGGAATTTCCAGGAATTTGGAACACTGCCTGAGCATCTCGTTCTTGGTCAGGTTCACTGAACTTGTAATTAGTATTTGAATTTGTTTTAACAAGTTAAAACCGGATTCTGAGTAAAACAATTTGCCAGGACTTTCCTTTGGATTCCCTCAGTTACCAGACAATAACACATTGGGTGTTCAGTGCCATGATCTAAAACTTCCAACAACCACGCAAAAGGAGTAGAAATAAGAGTAAATGTGCAGGAATTAACTATGTCTGCTACACAATGTCTATGTGTACATTTAAAGAACAGCCATCAGTCTCAGGATTCCAAAATCCACGCTAATGACGTTTCTATTATTTAAGAACTTCTTTACTAAATATTCTTTGATTTCTGTTAAACTTCATTTTTATTTTAACTCTGTACAGTGCGTTGATACAACAGGAGTTTCTATTAATGAAGTAAAACAAATGTATCATAAGCACGATAAAATAAGCCGGGTTTGAATATTTTGCCTTTAAGAATTTCAGCGCGTTTTTCTTTCACGTTTTAAACATATTTTCTCCGATCATCCCTATTTTATTTATTCTGTGATACTACAATATCTCGAGAATATTAACGTGTTGCACTGTATCCACTATCTTCGTCCTATACGAACATATAGAGACGAGCCCATTCCAATCCCTTTTGTCGTTTCCGAGGAACTGCTTTATTGAATAGCGCCTTTATCATTAGCTGTGCAGAATAGTTACATACAATAGCCAATGAACTTCCAGAGCATTGTATTGGAATGTGGATTCGAAGCAGTCCATTGTCATTTATTTTATTGGACACATTTTAAAGAGTAATATTCATTCTTTTTTCAGCAGTTTCTTTGCCCGTCATTTGTTCTCAAAGGGATTGCCATTGTTTAATAGTGGAGCTGCCTAATGTGTGCGATTTTCTCTGTCGCAGACACTGCCGTTTACCTGCATTTAGCAGATCAAATACCTCTTACAAGCCAATGACCTATATCCCTAAGTTTATAACGTACCTTAAAATAATTTCTCTTCCTAAACGGAAACTAAACAGTATTATATGAGTCTAGAAAGACAGCTTATTCATAAGTTAGGAGACAATTCTGTATTGCATTTACAGGACTATACTTTCGTACAAACTAGTTCAAAAAGCTCATTAATTTGCCTGTTTTATGTTAATCTTGGTAAACTCTTGTTAAAATAATTTTATTTCGTATTTGATTACATATAGAATGGGAATAGGGGAAGGAGTTACTCAAATCTGTTAATAGTTGCTAGCTGTGTGATGACTATGAAATTCCATAATCTACATGGCCCTTTGAGAATTATGGTGTAATTTGAAATTCTTGAATTTAAATATTTAATTAGGTCGGTTAATTTGTTCATATCTTACATATTTACACTTAACTTCAGATTGGGATTGAGAATTTTTTTCTATATAATCATTTTGTGTATGAAATTAACTTTTATTTTTGTGCTTAGTTTTATTTAATGTTTGGTTTGTATCATGTCCTGCTAAATTCAATTAAATTATGGAAGATGAAATTATATTTATTATTTAGATTGCATAATAAATTATCATGAATTATGTTTAAAACATAAAATGAACGATTTCCAGTTTGGAAAAAGTATACGTATTTGAACATTCAAAACAATAACAACCAATAACTCAAAAATAGTGCATCTCAAGAAAATGTATTGGACATAAAGTGTGAGCTTTAATAAGACCTAGTCGTTTTCGTGGGCTAAAGGTAACATACCATCCTCTGGTTCCTGCAGTCAGGGATTCAAACAAGATGGAGGACGATGCATCTTTTCGGGAGTAAGAATCCGCACCATAGCTTCCATTGGAAGGGAAGTGTGCGTGTGCACGTGCACGTGCGCGTGCGCGTGCGTACACTTGCTTATGAAAGATGATAATATCTGGATATCAAACTAATGTGATTTAGTATACGGTTTAGTGTAAATGATGATACACAAAGTTTTCCCATCGTGATGTTTTCATGGTGTTATGAAAAACATTGTACGAGGTGTGGCAAATAATGAGTGTGGCATTAGAAATATGATTTATTTCAGTTACGACCAAGTTTTATCCTCTTCAACGTTTTCCCCTCCCTTGTCTATACACCGCTGCATACGTGTCTTCCATTGTTCAAAGCAATACTGTAGGCCATCAGTTGTCACCCTCTTCAACAATTCTGCCGTTTTTGCTTTTACCTCTTCAACACTGAAAATGTGTCCCCTTCAACACACTTTTCACTTTTGGAAACATAAAAATGTCACAGGGAGCCAGATCTGGTGAATATGGAGGATGTTCGAGCACAGGAATGCGCTTGTCCGCTAAAATCTGTTTCACAGATATGGCATTGTTGTCGCGATGCAGAGTCCATGTGTCGTTCTTCCACAAATCCACTCTTATTTTTTACTCTTTCCCTCAGCTTTATTAGAACTTCTTTATAGTATTTAAGATTATTTATTTTACAATTTTTTATTCCTATTTTACCCAAAGGTATATTAGTAATATAGTTTACAAATGTATGAATATAATACAATTTACAAAAACATAACAAAATTCAATATCAAGCTGACAAACAGTAAACATCAAGATGAATCATTTAGCTTAAGAAATATTTTGTTTAAGAAAACCATGAAATATTGATAAGTTTTGTAATTCATCAGAATATGTGTAAGTGGTTTTCTGAAATTGTAACCTGAGGATTGAAGCAATAATTCAAGTTCGTATCTCTCAAAAAAGAAAATCGGGCAATCAAATAAGATGTGAGGGACATCTTGAAGATGATTTCCGCAAATACAATCAGATGTGGATTTGATTTTGAATCGAAATAAGTAAGCTGAAAATTTGCCATGTCCAGTTAAGAATTGAGTGAGAACTAGGATTAACAAATTTTCATTTATGTCTGTCAGAAACTGTTGAGAGATAATAAATCCTTAGTCAAAACCCCACAATCACCTTTAAACCAGTATTCATTCCAGTCGTTGATGATAATCTCCTTTAATATTTGCGTCACATAAGAAATAGGGCATAGAGTGTAAGTCTCTGGAAGATTTGAAGTCGCAGCTCTCTTTGCAAGCTCATCTACACGTTCATTTCCGGCAATCCCCACGTGCCCTCTGACCCATGAAATACACAGATGAGAACCACATAATAATTGACTTCATATTTCAGCTGCAATAGGACTGCTGTTTTTGGTATCTTTCAAAACTGCAATTACTGCTTGTGAGTCACTGTAAAGGTGTGCGGTACATTGTAAGTTGTTGCACCGTTTAGTGAAACGGTGAATTGCTAATAATTCATGAATTGCTAATAATTCAGCTTGAAAGACTGAACACTCCTTGGCAAGTCTGAACATGGAAGAATTGCATTCTATGGAGCGAGAGATTGCTACAAACGCACATCCTACTTTAGCATCTTTACTAAGCCCTTCAGCTATCCGAGAGTCTTCTGTGTAAATGGAGTACTAGTGGTATTCTGCTGCACAATCTTCAAGAAGACTAGAGACACAGGTGGCTGGATGAGAAGCTTCTTTAACTGGTTGTTCTAGTTGCAGGTTTGAAATATGTCATGGCAAAGCTCGGGCATTTCTAATGTTATTGATATTTGCCTTATATACACCAGTAAGAAAGATGGGTTCAATATTAGCAATAATGAGCACTGCTGGAGTGGAGATGGTATTTAAGATTAACGGATTGACTCTTAGGCACTCATTCAGTCATGATAAAACCCCTGATGTCGAAAAATACGATAAGCATTGCCTTCAGTTTTGACTTGGACATGTTTTTTTTTCTCATTTTTTGGCGATGTGGGAGTCCACCAATACATCGATTGACGCTTGTTTGGGGGTCATATTGGAATGTCCATGCTTCGTCACATGTGATGACACGTGTGAGCAAGTTTGGTTCTTCATTCAGTTGTTCCACGGCATTAGAGCACATGTTCTTCCGACAGTCTTTTTGTTCCTGAGACCAGATTTGCACAAACTTTTGTCATGTTTAATTCCTGAATGTAAAAAGTATCTGTCTTTGTTCATGTTCACCATACTAGTGAGCATCCTAATTCTCAGACGTCGATTCTCTCGCACAATTTCGTTAATTTTTTGAACATTTGATTCGATTCTTGAACTCACTGGTTGACCGGCACGTTCACCTTCAACCTCTTCCTCACCTGCTGAAAACCGTTTGTGCCATTCAAATACTCGTGTACATAACAATGCATTATCACCAAACAACTCTTTTGACATATGAAAACATTCTGTTGGCAACTTTTTTAATTTCACGAGGAATTTGAGGCTAATGCGCTGCTCGACTTTTAAGTTCACCATCCTCATGGCAGTACTACAAAATACCCTCTGCAACCAAGGCTCAGAGGCAAACTAAAGCAGACGGCGACACGAAACTAAGGGGTGATGGGTCTTGAAGGTTCAAGGTCAACTGCATTCGAATACTAACCTCCCCCAATGCGGCTGCGCGATAGGAGATGCGCAGTCTCGTTACTTAATTGCCACATCCCGAATATCTTTTGTAATTTACGTCCTCCAACGTTAAGTCATATCGGACGATGAATGGAATGGGTAAATTTATGTTCAAATGAGCCCAGGGTCCACAGAGCTTAGTTACCCGACATTCGTCTTTCAGGATAAGTGAAAACAGTGGGAAAAACCTTACCCAGTTAACTCACTCTGACCGAGATTCGAACTCGGGACCTCTTGAACGTGAGGCAGACATACTACCACTACGCTACCGAGGCGGGCTGAACTCGAATATCTGTGGTTCTGTGAACTGTCAGTTTGGATTTGTATAAAAAACTTTCTGATGAAGCCGTTCCCAATAATATCAGAATTCGTTACGTTCTTTAAAACAGTTAAAGATAACTGAATCCATCAAAGGAGGAAAAAAGGGCAGCCAATAATATAAAATGGGACAGGATTTATTTGTCTTGAAAAGGAACGCCAACAGCTTCTTTGCTTAGCACGTCAAATGTGGGATTTAGTTTTCTCTGTCCATTAACATGTTTGGGAACTAATATTACGACCATTTGAAGTGATAGTAGCACATATACTGGATGTGTTGAAGACTTCATTATCCAACTGGTTTTAAGAATATCCGCATGATTGATATTGTAATGGAGCAGCTTTTTCTTTATATTACCGAATGTGGACGTGGGTATATGATAATTAGAGATAGACACCGTAGCACTCTCGCCGAAGGTAAACACCAGAAGCGCTATTGACAGATAATCGCAATTCTGCAAATTTCCCTCCTCCCACTCATGAACATTTTAGAATATTCTGTGGAAGCTTCCAGCGGCTATAAAAACTAGCATGCTGATCGTATTTGACTCCCTAGGAGAGAAGCGGATGAACGAAGAGTCGACCTGCGCGTGTAGATCTTCACGCCCCTATGTTACGAATAAAGAGCGAAGTGGGTGGAAAATTTTGAATTGGATCAAGTTAAGTGACAATGTGACCATAGTGAAAGATAAGAAAAAAGCTACACTAATCTTATTGTGTTAGGCGATTCTAATCAAGCTTTAGCATCGTATAAGTTTACTTATAGACACAGATCAATAGATGCTGAGGTTACGTCACGTAATATGTTGTACCGTCAATGCAACAAGAATAATTGGGTCCACCTGACTTCAAACAATCATTAAATGTAGTGCTATATGAATAATTTATTTATCCCTTTCTTCAACGACTGGCAAATACGGAATGTGTTCATTATTATTTTGTCATATGATGCAAGTGCACTTAAAGCAAATCCAGCTACGGATGCATTAGAATGATTTTGAGTCTAGAGTAATTGACTGATCTTTTCGCTCTCCATATTCGGATAACCGTATGATTATACTCAAGCATTCCACAAAAATAAGCTTTTTGCAATAAATCCTGATTCACTAGACGAATTAAAGTGTAGATGGTAGCGTGCCTGACTCACGTTCAGGATGTCCCGATTTTGAATCTCGGTCAGTTTGACTTATCTGGATAAAGTTCTTTTTTACACAGTTTTTCCCTTATGCTGAAAGACGAATGTTGGATAACTCTAAGCTCTATGAATCCTGGATTCGTTTGAGCATTACTTCATCGTTTCATTCATCGTCGACATGACTTATATTGGAGGACGTTAAACTTAAAAACTAAAGTGGTAAAAACAAAACAAACAATGGCATGCGTTTTCTATTGTTTCGAATGTTCAAATGTGTGTTAAGTAGACGCCAAACTACCACAGATCAACAGCGGTCCTGTTTCCAACACTTTATGTAACGGAAGATGAGGGAAGAAACAGCGCACCAATCCGCCGCTACTCCACGAAAGTATTCGAGTAGCCTTGCCGTGAGGGGGGGGGGGGCTGTTTGTTGCATCATTCTAGAGAATGTCGTATTTTCCAATGTGAGCCAAAGTCATGTCATTTGTGTGCCAAAAAGTTGTAAATGTTTTATTCTAAAGTATGAACTTTATAGGACAATCATAATGGCACAATGCTGAGTAAAGTTTTGCGCTTTGAGAGAAGTTACAGCAGGCAGTCGTTGAGTATGTATTGTGGCCAATTTGTGATTGTTGAACGAGGCTTGCCGTGCAACTTTCATACCTCTGCTTACGTACGTGTGTATTACTTGTAATCGTTTCTCTACCGGAATATTCCGACTCTGGTATGACCTTCCTAAAATGTTTGGCTGACCTTGTGTTGCCACAAGATTCCAACAGTTAATGTCACGAGGAGAGCATGTAATAAATTTTGTGACTAAATTGCAACAGTGCCCGTCTATCATCTAGCAAGTGCATGTGAAACATGTGCGCTAGGACGCCTGATGACGTACAACTCTTACATTATGTACGCGGTTCCAGCTGAGCACAATATTTCTAAAGCGTGTTCTTTGGCAAAGCTTTTGATATGAATGACTTTTATCTGCAGGAAGCATCTCCCAGACACGCCAGTCCAAGCACGACAAGAAGAGAAGAAAGAGTGTACGGTCCTCGAAAAAACAGCAGAACCAGCAGCAGCCACAACAAAAACAACAATCACAGAATCAGCAGCAACAGCAGCAGCAAGAGGAAGGTGAACACAAACAAGACCAGAGCAAGATGGCTTCTGGTGGCGGTGGAGGTGAAGTAACTTTACGGGACATCACCCATCCTGCACTCAATGAGGCTCTCAAGGCTCACAACTCCGTCACCTTCAAACTCGTCAGAACTGGTAAGTCCTGCCAAATCAATAAAGTAGACGAAAAGCAGTAGAGCAGTAGTGGATTGAAAACCCTGCCTAAATAAAATAACTTCCTTTAGGAATGCTGAGACCTACTTATGATACAAAAAACTGTAATGGACATATTATAATAGTAACCAAAGCTATTAAAGATTAGGGGAATTTTATTTTAAATATCCATAATCCTAAGCGAAAATTCATAGGTTTCAATGCACTCTTGTTTGGATTAGACATGTAGCGATAAGCTAACCTTTATATCAGCCTACATTTACGAACATATTTAAGTCTGAATTTATACTTGTACCAAATTACCCTGAAGTATGAATAAAATCTTACGTGAAATTCACCTCTTAACATTCCTATTGATACCATTTAGAATTTGAAGCAGTTGCCTGCTTATACTGACACCTCTTTAGGGAGTTTAATTCTTGTTATACGTTCCTTGGGGTGAATTGCATATCCTTTTGCTAAGTAAGCCCAAGTTGTCTTTGAAATACACGATAGGCTCTAAGAGATAGAAGCAAGTGTTATGTAATTTTAACAAGTTAAAATAGTAGTTTAATGTTTGTGATAAAACGAGGAGAATATATATTTATAAATTTTATTTTTAGCAGGTTTGTTCTACAAAATATCACCTTCTCTTTGAACCTTATACATTTTTATTCCTTCGAAGTCAACATCGATAAATGTTATGTTATTAAAGGTTGTAAGTTACGTATACATTTCAAAAATACAAAGTAATATTATTGCACAATTTTAGAATTTCGAATTACTAATAGAATACCTTAATACATTGTTGACACAATGACAAGGTTAGAAGGCCAACAGCTACAGTTGACTTGAGCTACAGATGATTTGTGCATGTGGCCATGATGTTCCCTGAGAGGGAGGGGTGTGGTGAAAGGGTTACGTCGGAAGAGGGAAGGGTCTCTAACAATTACAGATTTGAATCCTTGGCAGCGGTTACAGGACAAAGCTTAGGAGAAGGACACGTACACTTTTTCATATTCGGAAGACCAGGATTTACAGAGAGCAGCTTTATACTAAGCACGTGGAAACTCCCGCCGACATTTAGAACCACGAAATAGCCGTCTGAAGTGAAATGTGAAATGGATGGACAAGAAATTTGGGGATTTTAATTTAAAAAGTTGCATTTTGGCTACTGAAACTGTCCTTGCGGTAGGGGTCTCAAAGTTAGAGCAACCTCAAGAAAAACCCGACATCCCAAAGTATCACCCATCGGCGTAACACAAATTATGAGTTTTCGAGTTAGGGCGACTCGACGAAAATGGGCAGCCTCACTACCCAACTACGTACAGTTACTATTTGATTAAGCAGTAGTACATAACCTCGGCAATAGGTAGTATTGTCTTCCATTTCACCCAAAATTTCAATTATCGTGATTTCACCGGAAATGAAACTGAAGTTTCATATATCTAAGTAAGGCATTCGTACATGTTAGGATTTTTTCAGTAACTCATGTTTCCATTCCACATTTCGTAGGTTATGTAAAAAGAAGTGTTTTAATTAATGAGATCTCAAAATGTGTAATACGTTTGGAATATCGTAAATTTTTGGATGGAAACAATAGTACTCTAGTGCTTTGCTATAATGCAACTGAAGAATATTCAAGCAAATTTGAATGGACTGTAGGAAAACGCTTATCTCCTGCGTGTAGGATGCCTTTTCTTTATTTGAATCACAATCCACCATGGTCTATACCTTTGTGAGATGAACAGAGCATTTGGTTCTGTATGATGCTCTTGCTTCAGCCCACACACTTAATGCTGCTTTTCTGCTCTAGATTTTTCCTTTGCTTTGGTAATCTGGGATTTAGGAAGCTGCAGCTGCCTGTAGGCGTAAGCTATTATAACTATAAGAGACACTTTTCTTCAGGTACGGAAACCACTTTATATGCTGCATATTTTCAGCAATCAGCTGGCAATTCTCTCATTCGGCGTGAAAGAAGCTCTCATATGTACACTTGGAGCATATGTCTTCAGCTAGTCTTTGTAAAGATTTAAACTTAAAACAATATAAAAAATGAAACTTTGTTGTGCAGCTATTGAAGGTGACATACACAAGAGCTTAATGCGGGATTATTTCATTTAAGGAAAAAGGTCAGTTCAATCTGATGCTTTACAATCACACCAGGTTCGCTTCTCACTTACATTTGTTTTTATCGTATTGTTGCTTTATCATTTACGGTCATAATATTTTTTGAAAATGTGTACATTTAGCACGGAAGCAGCTGACACGTTAGTCAACTGTTTCATACTGGATGGAATTTGTGCACTAGTACAAATGATGGTCAATAGACCCTTAAATACTTCCATATTCTATACAGATATACGAAAAAGGCTCGTTCTCTCATTGTAGATATCATTTAAGACAAGACAAAACAGATTCTCATAACAAATCCAGTTAGTATTTCCATAATCTGCCTTCAAACCGTGAGGGTTTACGCTCTGAAGTGGCGCATATCCTGCTAATGATGAGCACATTTGAGACAAATTAATCGTCAAACGGAAAGTCAATAAAAAAAAGCTTAGTTAATCAATAGTTCGGAAATTCACGTAGCAGTATACGATATTTCATGGCCAATTATAAAGAGAATGTCCTGTGTAGTTATTAAACTAACATTAGATGCTTTCTTATCTAGTAGGATTGTAACATTTGACTATGAAATAGACCCACGTTGCAGTCATATTTTCGAAAATTAATGTTTCAGTTTCATGTAAAATTTTCGGCCAGTGCCTAAACTAAATGTTATCATCTCACCATTTGTATACGAATGGAAACGAAGTTGGATTTAACCGACAAAATACTGAACCTTCGGCTTGCATGCTTTACATATCCGTTATTTACTTTCACACCAGGTAGTCATAGCAACTGAAAGTTTCAGCAAGACTTGGGATGGAATTCTGGCTCGAAGCCATTGTCTCTTTGAACTCCGTCCCGGCGGGGAGCTCGAATAGAACTTTATTCCCCTTTTGCTTCGAGTATTTTTGGTCTTCCATTATTTCCTCACTCTCGACATGGCCTATTGAGAAATTCCCCCATGGGAAAAGGCTAACTGTAGTGGTTAGGACACAAGATCGTGAGATAAACCCAGAGTATTCTGTAATAATGGCACTACTGTACAAATCTAGTCATTCTAGTCTCAAATGAATTAAAATATCTTAAGTGATTAGCAAGATCTGCTTCCTCAGTCATTTGCTCAAATTATGTACCACCAACTTAACGTTTTCTGTTTCAGAAAAATAAAAGTTAATGACGCTTATAAGGCGCCTTATCTAACATTAAATGAGAATGGAATTAACGCAACTGCCTACGCAATATTTTGAACCTCCTATTCCGATATTTATTGTCCATTTATATAATAGTCATTAATGTAATATAAAGTAGTGAATTTTAACATTCTCCCTGCATAAAATATTTGTAAATCTGAGTTGAATGGAATAAATGAATTCCTCTATTTATTTTAAGTGTAACATAGAACCTTCTGAACTGTGCAGCCTCCAGGTCCTTATACAATGGGTTGATGATCAGAGGTTTTCTGATCAGAGAGATTCCGGGATGAGTGATCAGCCCAACGCCGGAAATGAAAGTATGAGAGAGATGAGGTGATAGTAAGGCTGATGGAGCAATTGGTGGAATGCTGTGGGAGAAACCGGAGGACCTGGAGAAAACCCGCCCAGCACCATGTTGTCCACCGGAACTTTCACTTTGCGGTCGCCTGGGATCGAACCCTGGCCACCTTGTTGAGAGCCAAGCGTCCTAAATCTGAGTTACTTTCAACAATTTTAACGTTTGTTTTCCAATGACATTAACACGGCATATTTAGCATGAATGCTTATTTTATTCTCCTTTAAACAATACCAACATAAAACGCAGTTTCATTTAAACACATAATTATGCAGTTTTATAAGTCTGAATGGACTTTTCACAATTGCGTTTTGTAATAGTTATTTTATAAATGTATTAGATTTATAAAAGTTGTATTCACATGTAATACTGTGTTTTGTATTATTTTAACATTTTAAACGTCTTACACGTTTCGCAGGAAAATGGGCACTTCAGGGCACATGCTGATGGTTTCAAAACACATCCAAAAGGTTTCAGATGATCAAAATAAGTTATTTCCTCGAACTAAGTTTAGTGATTAAAAGTTCATTTAGCATCTAATGTGTAAAAACCCCAATGATAAATTGAATCCGGCCTAAGTATTGTACCATGGCATTGTAGTAAATTTATAAATAACTAAAAATACATCGGCCTGTTTATCCTCCAACTGTGCCGACGTTCTCAGTTAGCATGTATAGGTTTCGTCCGTGTATCTTGTCTCTGTAACTGAGGCGAGATCCCGCTTAGCCAATAAACTTTTGCTTTCCACTCCTGGCTTGCCTGATGATACGGACGTCCACTATTTAACAAGATCTGCCTAAGATTAGGGCACGCACTTTGAAAGTGATCTACTTATCCATGTCAGTAGAGGATAAGCTGAAACGATTTACTCTCGTTTTCATACATCTTATAAAATCTGAATTTTCTTATGAAATTACGCATTACTTATATTAGTTCTCCTTAAGAAATAGAACTTATTTCTTTGCAAATGTTATCCCTAAGTTCGTTTAGACTGTATAGGTTCGTTTTATGCATATTATTTTAATACATCCCAGAAATAATAGCTGCAGGTTTTCAAATTATTTCGTAACAATACGAGCGGAAAGTGTTTGGAAGTACAAGGCGTAAATAAACACTCGATGTGAAATAAATAATTTGGTATATTCTTTGCCATTAACTCTCGTTTCACGTGTTCTAATTGAAACTCGATACAAACTTCACTGCAAGAATTCTCAGATTACTCATTTCCTTTCGTTCACTCTATTCCTGTAGCCGAATGGGAAACCATTTCAACTGCAGTGGCGCGATACATGGATGACCCAACGTTTGAATGCAGTTATTACTTTTTACATGAAAGCTAGCATTTAGCCTCATCCTGACAGACTTTGGCTGTGTAATTGTGGCAAACTTTCTGGAATTCCTTATTGTAAACTGTCCTTATTTTTACATATTTTAAACGTAACCTACATTTAGTTCCGTCTTTTATGCATTAACATTACATCTCCCTGAAGTAGTTTACCCCAAAATGGAAAATTATGACTATTTTCTAAATTTGAACTACTCTTAATCCTATAGATGAAATCTTAGTTGCATTTTTGCGGCGTTGTCCAGTTTTTGCATCCACATGTACGGACAGACGAATGAAACTATATTAATCAACACTACAGCAGTATATGCTCAACCACCTGCAATATGGAAAGCCTCTTGTAAAATAAAAGTCAGATTTCTAAAATAAATCTAATACTTCCAGAATTAAGAAAGGTAAAGCTAGACGAAACCAAGAAAGCAAGTACAATAGGATTTGATATTTGACTTGCAAATTATTATTGAACTTAGACAGAGAGCGCTGACATACGTTGCAAATATCGTAGTTGAAAGGGATTGTTTATGGAATTTGCTTGCTGTTCCGTGACATTTTATAATTATAAAATATCAACTCCATTGGACGAATGGTTGTGACTCTGAAAGAGAATACAGCGGTGACGAATAAGGTGAGAACCTCAGGCATTGCGTAGTTCTTTAAAGTTTGGCTGTATAATAAAACTATAGATGTTTATAACACCGTATGTATGCATAAAATTTATGCGTAACAACTTGGTCAAATTGCTTCGTTTTCTGCCAATATTAATTTTGACCAATCAAATTCCTGTATATCACAAGGATCTTAATATGAATTATGTCAGAATTCTAAAATTGCCTTGAGCTATCAGTAAGGGAAAGAGGTATGCAAAAATGTCATAATGGAATCCTAATTGTCTTAGTTTTCTTAAAGGCCAGGTGGGCATCTCTATTTAGAATAAATCCAGTACCTTTCTTCCGTGCTAACTGGAAAATACAGACTTGCAGCTCTTATCTGGAATGTAACAGCCGTATCATTTGGAACCTAGAAATGTGGTATATACTATATTTTTCACTGTTATAAATGTTTCTATTTTACAATAGCACAACATTAAATGATTGTGGATAAAGCTTTAGTATTACTTTTTATAATATATAAGTTAACAAATCTTTCCTTCCTTCTCTACATGATGTAGAACGTAAAACGTAATAACAGGCATCAAGTATGGAATCATCATCATCAGTTTATTACGCTTAACTTTTTTGTTATTCTCAATTAATTTTTAACGTGATTCTGCATTAAGGCAGGCATATACGACTAACGCTCTTGCTTATCTTCAATCCCCCTTTTTAATGCTTTATGTAAACATATGTTTCGCTGTTGTCCATCACATGCTTCACTCTAAACTTTCTGTTAGGTAGTTACTATTTTAGTCTCAGAATAAAGAAGCGTTCTATCGTTCATGTTTGCTTGGAATAAAAAAGAAAATAATATGGTTGCTACCTATTTAAATCTTGGTATTAACCGTAAGTATACACATGTAGTAATACACCTTGGTTAGCTCATTTTCCACTGTATTTGAAATTTCTGTTGACATAATATTATAAACGAGTATCTATGTAAAATTGATTGATTATTGTTGCGATTAACTAAAATAAATAATTTATTATAAAATAAATAAGTTAGTTAGAATAGTAAGATAGATATTAGAATACGTGTATATTTCAGAATATGATTCTTTGAAATATTAAATGTTGTAACATATGCTAAATTCTATTATGGAAATTAACCGAGAAAATTCAAAGGCAATTAGCATATTAATGCTGAAACTTCAGCAGTCGTTTGAAGATTCCAGCAGGTAAATCAATAATTACTTCAAAGCTGATAGAACGGATGCATAGGCTACCTAGTTTGGTGTGTAATCGAGCATTAGTTACTAGGACTTCTAATCAACGGCGCTAATTAGTCGGCTCATTAGATCTAGCTAATCTTGTCCACTGCCTGAAGCCTAAATAAACATGACGATTCACAAGATCAAGTGAATGTACCTATTAGCTTCCCCACCAGTTTCTTGCCCTTCGTAGACTATCAGGACAATATTTTATTATTTGGTAGTATTTTTGTGCATTTAAAGGCTACTCGTACTAGAAATCGGATTTTATTCAGTGAAACAATTGTTAAAACGGCCTGCCTTGGTAGCGTAGATGGTAGCGTGTCTGCCTCACGTTCAAGAAGTCCCGAATTCGAATCTCGGTCAGGGTGAGTTACCTGGATAAGGTTTTTCCGGGTTTTCCCTTATCCTGATAGGCGAATGTCTGGTAGCTCTATGCTCCATGGACCCCGGGCTCATTTGAGCATCATTTCACCCATTTCATTCATCGCCCGATATGACTTAACGTTGGAGGACGTAAACTACAACAAAAAATGTTAAAAAAGGTTCACTCTTACCTTCCTTGTTTCTTCTGATGCAAAGCATATGTATATATGTATAAGCGTAGGTCTCAATCGATTACTACAATGGTAATTTATTTCAATTACTGGGAAATGAACCAGGATAAATGTTGCGATGTTGCAAGCAGAGGAGAGAGTATCACAGGAATTGCTATTAAAAAGTCGATAAAACAGTGAGATATTGCTGCAACAGATTTCGTCAGTAGTGAAAGGTAAAATATGTAAAATGGACAAAATCCAGAACTTTCTGTGGGGGCGTGACGGCCTTCTATATATTATAGAATGTTATTATGTAAGTAATAGTGCTGTTGGCGCTTGTGTTAAGAGGATGAAACAACAAGAATGCCCGGCAATTAGGTATAAGATTTTACCATTGTACATATCCAGGTATATAACGTTATTTACATAAAAATCTCACTTGAATATGTTACAATTTACTATTCAGGGCTTTCTAAAGGCGATTATATTCTGGTGCCTTTGATTTGCTTTCAGCCTCGTTCTACAAATTGATCTCACAAAATAAAACGCCTATTTTAGCAATTGCATAGCATGTAGAATTTATTAATTAATAAATAAGTATGTAAATCATTGTATTATAACAATATATGGTACAAATAAATTGCATATTACCTAAATATAATATCCAATAAACTGTATTATATATCTTATAATCAATTATTGGGGTGCCTTTTGTAATACAATCAATTTTCTGCTGCTTTGGTAAAGCTGGGCACTATTGCTACCAACATATGTTTGTTATCTTGTTAAATCAAACATATCTGTATCTTTACCCAACAGAGGTATCGAGATCAGTCACAATTGTCATATTCATATACTCGCTGACTTCTCCCTCACTCGTACAATAACAATAATAACAATAAGGTTGATGTTTGATTTAGACATTATACAAACTTAAACAAGACCATGTTAAAGGCACTATATTCTTGTCCCCAGATTCTTCTGGCAAGTTTTCAAAATTGAACTGTCAAGGGGATAAGATTTAGTCGTTCGTTTGATGTACATAACGAGACTCGCTCATTGCTATTATGTGTTCCAAATGGTAAGATGTTTGTCCTTGAGTGCTTCTAGGTGATCAACCAATCGGAGTCCTGCGGTGTTGTCGTATTGCATTCCCGCTAAGTGGTGTGTCAGGAGCGCCAACCTAATCAATCTGTATCAAATACTATTCGCGCTAGGACAAAAAGTCAAATTTTGCCGAAACTGATTCATGTGGAAGGTAGAGAGTAATGTATCTAACATAATCATAAAATCCCGTATTTTTAGTTTAAATAGTCTTTCTAACACAAATAAATTAACCACTACTACCTGTATTAGAGCAATAAATCGTGACGTAGCACTGTATGAATATCATTATTGTTTGGCATGTATGCATGTACGTATATTTGTAATTACTCAGAACTGAAACGTAAATGTTTGACATTACGTGATAAAAGAATTACCTTGAATAATCCAATTCGAGCGAGAGGAAACAATACATTTCCTGCTGCCCTGGCAGAACGTGCCTGGTCACATTATATATTTGTTTATGAATGGTTCGTAATCTCTATTAACTCTAGAGAATTCAAACTGGTTGGTGTTTATGTATGTGCATATACTTTTAATTACTCAGAACTGTAATTTAAACTACTGACATGATAAAAGGATTTCTGTGAATAAGTCAAAGTGTTAAATTCGAGAAAGAAAAAACACTTCATTTCCCGTTAGACTGTGGAATGCTGTATGCCTATGTTTATTAATGAATGCTGGATACGAAGTATTTAGGTACTCTGGAGAGTTGAGATCAATATCATTTAGTTGTTCTTTACACAACAGTAGAGTAAGAGTTAAATAGTACAATGGCTTCTTTGAAGTCAGTTTCAAAGTATTATTTTGAAGGTGTACACGTTCTTCAAAAATGTTTCGGAAACAGAAACTAAAAATGAGCAAAGAGTACTACCGTTTAAAAACATGGAAAAAGTGTATCAGCTGGATCAACTTGCAATTGAAACGGGACACAAGGTAATACGGCTCCCACCTTACCACTGCCAATATAATCCAAATGAGTTGGTGTGGGCTCAAATAAAAATGCGGATTGCAAACAAAAATAATACTTTGAAACTGGTGGACGTTAAACGACTTGCTCACGAAGAAATTGACAAGGTAACACATCAGGACTGGAAAACCTGCGTGAGGCATGCAGAAAACATTCAAGAAGATGATTTTAAGATAGAAATAGCACGTGACGAGATTTTGGAACCTATAATCACAAATTTGCAAGACTCAGACGATGAAGTCAGTGACAATGACGAATTCTCTTAACGGAAATGGGATTGACAGCGATATGGATGAACCACTGGCAGTTCCAATGGATTAGAAAAACAGGTAATTCATAAGCTGTAATTATAATTGTGTTATTTTAAAATATACATAATTTATGAAAATGCTTTTTCAATTTTCATTTTGGCAACTGCATCATTGTAAAAGTTTGTAAAATATAGTTTGCTTACCCTTACGTCTGCACCAAGCACACCCGCATGTTGTGAGTGTTCGAGAGATAGGGAAATATAAAGGGAGTGGGGTAACAAGCTGGCAACGCTGAGTGTGATACGGCCTCTGATTGGCTGGAGTCCAGATCTCTTCCCATTTGAAACACATAATAAGCCAGCTCATTGTAAACGCAGCATCAAATATACGATTCTTTATATACCCTCTTAGGATAAATGTACTATGCTTTCGAATATTTGCCAATTCTACATTTCATAGTGTTGTTGTCAGGCGTATTGCTGCACCAATTCTTTTGTTCTCTGAACGTTCGTTATATCGAAAGCTAGAGGGACATTTTCGGCACTTATATTTGGGGTTCTTCCACCAAGACATCTTGCAAATGGAACAACGTTATAAAGGCAGATGAAACGCATCAATGATAAGTGACTACTGCTGGTTTCTAATAAGAGAGGATATGACAACACATCTAAAGCGATCATTCACTTCAACCACATATAAGTGAGTAGTCAGTACACTTTCTCTAGCCGGATATGACGTCTAATGAGAGACTTGGTTAGGCCGACACAAGTGATGGGGCAACAAAGGTGTTTCGGGTTTTCTACTGTTGTAATAGCGTCGCAGTTACAGGTACTCTTTGGCTGTGGTCTTTATTATATTCGTGTTGGAAACACTTTTAACACTAAATTATTTCGTTTAACTTCGAATCATAAATCGTTTAGTAACGTTTTTACAATCTGCAAGACCAGTTTAGAATTCGTTAAGTATCTAACATTTGTGAATGAGGTGACAATGAATATTTGAGCAAACTTATGTTAGAATTATTTATGTTGCTGAAAGGCCAAGTTACAAACTGTTTTGCCACTGTTGACGGGAAGCGAGCTGTTACGTAATTCGCAGGCAACCAATCCCGCTAGAAACTTTACCATTTGGAATTAGGAAATCATCTTAAACCTTATTGCGTAAGCTTACTAGTCCGTATTTTTAGTTTTTCTCCCACGTTTGTAGTAGGTAGAGAAGAATTGCCGTGGACTTAAAAATTAGGTACTGAGATTTCACTGAAGGTACACTTTTGAGGTCTCCTGAATACGAGAAAAAAAGCACTCATGGTAAAAATTTGGCATGTGTGTCTAATGCTCGTGTTTCTGTAAACAAAATAAGTCAAAATGAGAAATCAGCTGAATACAAACTTGGTATTCAAGTTCAGAATATTCCAAGATTCCTGTATGAAGATTTGCAAGAACTTCTTCGCACTCCAAATTCTAACTTTTGCAGTTGATTAAAACACAAAATGTATGTCCTTCATTCTAAGATGTATTTTGCATAAATAGCAAACCGTGACAGATAGCCTGAATCTTACAAAAAAAAAAAAAAAAAAAAAAAAAAAACCAAGCAGTATGTGTCAGTTTTGTATGTGGGGAATAAGCATTTAGGACATATTCCTTGTTTTAAAGTTGTGCTTAAAGTCTAAATTTTATATTACAAATACCAAACAATTGCTGATGCTTTCTTCGTATTGAAAGAAAAGATCGCCTTTCTATTTCTCGGCTATACCTAGAGAATAGAATGTCAAATCCATCACACAACGATCATCTCATAAAGAATTTGACTATCGTTTAAGTGTAATGTAGTCTGCTATTCCCATAGTACTAGTAAGAAATAAAGACATTTCTCGCGGAAGATGAAATCATTTCTGCCCATCCCTGGCGATAGAATGACCTACTTATACGCGGTCAGTGAGTTACAGTGACAGTATTGCGGTATCATTCTCACTTGCAGTAAATGAAAGGCACACAGTCATCCGTCATTGAAAATAGGCCTGGCTCTCGCCGTGGTCATTAGACGGGGTGAAATAACATGCGTAGGGCAAGCAAGCATATCTGCAAAGTTGAGCATCCCTCTTGTACATTATTGCTTCGTTAGAAGGAATTTGTTTAATTGGTCAGCTTTTCCCGAGCCAGGTTTCAATTGAATGAATAGGGCACCCTATGACAATCCTACGATATCAATGATTCGGAGTATGCAGGAGTACGTACCTATTTCATGGTTAATGAGTACAGTAGAGATGTCATGTTGGTGGTTTTTTCTTTCACTACCATTAAACGAAATACTAAAATACATTTCGGCATATATATACCATGATATTTTATATAAAATTTCATTCAGGATTTCTCCGGGAGGAAATATATTAGTTATATATATATTGTTTTTCAACATAATAGATGCAATAAATTAACGAATGATTACTCCTTAAACTCAAAAAATAATACAAGTTTCCTTAAAGGAGATTACGCTGCTAACAGTGTAAATATAACTTTGTAGCATATATAATTAAGTGGACTACTAGAAAAGCAAATCTTCATGCTGAGAAAAGTTATCCTATTGTAGTAGTTATTATTGTTATTATTGTTATTGTTATTATTGTTATTATTAAGACTTTTTCTCGACAATAATCTCGAAACGCTTCCGTGCATCACCTGACCCAATACCAGAATATCATGCGACGTGCTTTCCACTTGCGGACACACCGGACGTTCTAACAGAAGCATCAGCTGGTTCGGTATAGCTTTTAAGGAAATAATGGAAATAATATTGATGGTTTAAGTTAAACCCATGGCACTACAGCCATATCGGACCAGGACCTACCAATCTGACTGCCGGCCTCACGCCCACATATGCAAGGCAGAGATGGACGATCATCCAACCGATACGGAGAGGAGATGTGGTTAATATTTCGACACCCCCAGCCGGAAAGTTGACTTTCATGACCAGGGTTGCTTACAAATCACAAACTTCTCAATTTCTTCACGAGACGAAAAGGGGACCGGTCCTATACCCGGGACTTAAAATCCGCACCCCCTAGGGGTGGGATCAAACCCGGGCCGAATTCCGTGGCAGGGAACTAAGGCCTGAACCTTAGCACACTACGTCACGGAGCAGGGCTAATATTGATGGTATAGATAGTTAAGTACATTAATCATAATTTTCATCCAATCTGAATGGACTTTCAGAAATATAGTTCTTACCGGTACACATAGATCGTCCGTTTACATAACTCATCGTGATCGAAGGCATATATGATACAAATTAGTGACCAAAACTCTTTAATGGATAGCTCTTATTTGAATGGTGGTTGTGTTGGTTTAGCTTTTCCTTTAGCATTTTATGCAAGATAATTGTCTCGTTATTTTCTTGTGTTCAGTTCTTCATTAAGCAATAGTTTGGACAAGACTATTTTTCTGAAAAAGAGAACCCTAAAGCAAAAATATAAAGAAATAAAGAAAATGAAAATAAATAATATAAGAAAACTATCTGAGAAGGAACTATCTCAAAATGGGTTGAATACATTTCGCCATTGAAAGAGCTATTCTAAAATAATAAATCTCGGTGGATGCTTAGTAAATGCGATCTGGAAGGTAATACGCAGTGCACAAGCCCTTGCTTTTATCCATTATACTATTAGTGCACCATTCTGAACAATTCTGTGAAGCTTTAAATTTAATTGTTCAAAATCCAAATTGCCTACAAATTTTGGTTTGGACGACGAAAGCTTAGCTGCTCAATTCTGAATGTTAATAGAAAATTACGGATTTTTTCGATAGGACCATTTCCGAATTGTCTAAAATTTAAGGTTACATTACTTTTCAACAAGCAGGTGAAAGTCTTTTTCTTGAGTTGTAGAATGCTACAGGTTTAATAGTGGATTCACTTCGAAATACTGCTGAATTTGACTCCTAAGTTAGGGCTCAGAAGACAGATTATACATTGAGAAAGATATGAATGATTAATAATTATAAAGGGATAACGCTTAATGTTAAAATCATCCTACTTCGTTTTGAAACGCAATATCTTTAAGATATCGTACGGAGAAACATTAGATCATATTCTCGGGTTCGATTTCCATCCACTATGCATTGTGACCTCGAGTTTTTTGTAATTTTACCAGGTAAAAATTGTTTCTCATGACATGATTTCTTTTCCGTCATTTTTTCTTAATTCCTTATCTTTCAGATAGGTTTCATGGCGTAATAGTTACAGGTATATTAGGATTAGGATTACTACAAAGGGGATCCAGAACCGAAATCTGAGGTTTATTATACCTGAACATCAAGTGGGACATATCCGGGAAGAAAGATGAGGCGGTAGGAAGCAGAGTGTTATCGAACCAAGGAGTCACGAGACACCCACCGATACTTCTACCTTAAAAGAGACCACCAAATGAGAATGATGTGAAATGATAATGGAGCTGAAATGAGCGGCAGGAATTTTCAGGGGATTAACCTAACAAGTATTCGCCTGGTGACCCGAGAAACCCCTGAAAAAACCTATGGGTCAGGTAGTTCGGCCGCGGGAATCGAACTTGGGCTTTCCGAATGCGTTACATATTCACAGGTGGTAGAATATAGTACGTAAAATACTAATAGAGAATATTAAGGCCAGCATACATGTAGAAATTGCCTATTTGTATTAGATCAACCTCCCATGGTCAGTGTGGCGTCTATGTGGAGAAGTGTGTGCTTTCTCTTTCCGTTTCCTCCGGGCAAAACTGCAAGAGAACCAGAATCACCTTAAGCCCATCATAAATTCAATGCTCTCCTACAATGGACAACATATCCTCTATTCCATCCCACAACTTGCGACATTTTATTTCTACTCCCGTCCTTTATTTTAAATCTATCAACACGCCATTAACGGACAGAGTCCTGGAATGGTAAATTATCGAATGCTCCCTTACGTTTAAAGTGCTGTTCTTGTTTTGTTTATTTAAATTACATTACATGAAATTTTCTATTACGCATTTAATATAAAAGGTACATGATATACATGAATTACATGAAATTTTCTATTATGACTGTAATATAACAAATATCGCTATGTACACGAGGCATAACAGCGCTCCAAAGGGAGCGAAATTATTGGAAGACATTTTTATGGTAATATCGAGAAGATATGACGCATTAATATCGAAGGTACATATCAACGCATCTCATCCGGCCAATAGGATCAATAAATGCTATCGACATATCAAGGCATCGCAGTTCGGGCTAGGCGATTTGTTAATACTTTTGTTGCTATCCCTATCGTCCCTGCATAGCTCGACAAAAATTTTGGTTTCCAAACCATGTAGTCATTGATTATTAATGTCGTTCACTTGCAAATATTTGCAATGTTTTCGCATTCTTAAACTAGTTTTAATCCATAAACTCCATAGTGGATACAATGAATTGATTGTTAAATTAAAATTTATTCCAATGAATTACGTTTCTTTAAACAACAAAAACAATGTGGAGGAGAATACCTGATTTATAAGGGCTATCGTGATAGGATAAATATTGTAATTATATTATTTTTATAATGAATAAGCGTAATGAAAGAGTTAACTTACCTATTTTACTTAATAAACCTCTAAAAGAATTTTATTGTTAATTCTAAATAATAAAAAATGTTAAATTAACATCAACAGTCCCTTTCGTGCCAAATATGTGAAGGAATTCTGAGTTATTTACTGTAATTATATAAAGAAAATTTATTTAATCTATCTTAAGTACCGTAGTATATTAAGTAAAATATAATTTTCTTTTACTATGATCACATAGTAGAACATAACAGTTAATCATAATATATTTTATTCCACAAATGTTAATTTAAACATAATTCTACAGTTCTATTGTTTCTACTAGAGTTACATATTAAATAAGCTAACACAATTTCATCATAAATTCCTGGTTGTTCCTATGCACTATAACATTCTATAAAAGTGCTGTATCTCATAGGGCTATATTTTTAAATATACCAGGTGAGTCACCTGCCCCTATTTATTTTCGAATTTATGCTACATGCTAAGCGACACGTGACTTAGGCCTTTCTTTAGTACAGTGTAATCGATGATTTGCGGAGCAGCTTATAGAGAAAGGGTAGATAACTCAGTGAATAAGAGTTGTATGAGACAGAAAGCAATCACTATGTATGTCGATTACAAAAACATCATACCCAGACCAGAAAGCTCCAGTAGCAATTTTAGAGGAGTTTACAAACTTTTATTCATTAGCGTACATGCACAAACACCTTTAAGCACGCCCTTGAAGGAACAGCCTATCGCGTGCATCAGTTGACAATATTGTAACGTTCACGGTTGCGCCAACTGGCAGGGCAATTACACTTTCCCATTTAACGTTACTAGAGGGGGGAGATGTTCCTACCAAAGTCTGGGTTACCAGGCAGTTGGCTTAAGTTAAAATTCGACATTTAGTTCTGGTTAAATAAGGTGTATTCTACAATCTACCCAAAACCAAAAGAAATTATCTATACGAGGACAACTGTGGCTTTTACCTGGCCTAAGGTTCCTGCTCCTTGCTTTTTGATGTTCATTCTTGGAGATTATAGACGTGGCCGTCAGATAATCGGGCGACGCAGTTCCGGTAGCACGTGCGAGACTACTCCCGCCTGGGCCAAAACACTGGGGTTTAAATGCCGAAACTGCCAAAGCAGCGACTGACTCACTGCTTCGTCAGCTATGTCAGCAAGGCTTTCGACCTCCGCTTAACAGCCCAGCATGACTTGCAAACCCACGCAAGTGTACCGATATTATTCCATCTTCCAAGTATACAACTTTTACCAATTTTGTCTTTTTTAAAAGTGTATCGAAATATTAACGTCACAATATCTTTGGAACATAAAATGGCCGATCTACACAGAGGGACCAATTTGATTTAAATCTTCAGCCAACGCGTGTTTTCGCTGTACAGCCATGTCAAAAGGTGCTAAGAAATAGGTTGTTTTCGCTTTTGTCATAAATTACAGCAATTTTTAGCCTATTCAGTAATTGTAAGGGCGGATTCATCTTTTTATTTCCTTTAAAACTACCAAAACGAGCTAAAACCATTATATCAAGCTGTAAAAGGCGTGTAAAGATCCGAAGTGGGAGTGCGAAGACTGCGGTTACATATTCGTAGAGAAACCTCAGCTTGCAAGGTAACGTTGGCTCAATGGTATTATCCAGGTTGCCTTACCACTCTGCCACGATAAGTTGGGTTCAAATCTTTCGTGTTCAGCTCAGAAATTTTATTGCTATTTGTTTTACCTCTTGTTACCTAAACTTTGCTACTGTGATACAAATAGCGTTTTATAATATTATACGTGTTTATAAAATACAACAGTTGCCATGTTTTCCACTGGCAGAGAGGTAGACATTTACAGTTAGTAGTAGATATTTTACTATGGTCAGTATTATGCTGGACCCAGCATAAGAATCAAACACTTCACAAATTCAAAGTGACTTTACTTATTTGTGCCTGCATCAATGTTTGTCATAAATGAACGCTTCATTACATATAGGTATTTGAAACATTTCAAAATTTGATTATCAAACACTCTTTGATAATTCATTTTTCTGTTTAACCAAGCACTTAACACGTTCACAACTCCTTTGTCAGTAAAAGTGACAAATAAGTTTTAAGCATGAAACAAAAACTATTAGATTTAATGTCGTTGACATGTTCTTAAAAAGTGAACGCTAACTACGTAACATGGCTTACAACACCAGATACGGTAAAGATTGTAAATGATAAAAAAGCTAATGATCCCTAATTATCGGATTGTCATTCTTGTGTCTTCGGCTCAAAAGAAAATCAATAGCAACAATAAATAAATTAATAACTAAAATACAGACAATAGAGACTAGGGAAAAGGAAAACAAAAGCAACATGACGACGTTTCGAACCCAGACCTAGCATCACCATGTGCCCAACCATCTCGACCAACTGCCATATTCCATATCGCTCGTTGGGAAAGCATTCGAGTATGCCCTTGGAAGTATAATATGCGTGAAAAATCGTCGTTGATTTAAGTTTACTCAGCTTCTTGGTGCTCATTCAGGGTTGTAAGTATTAATGCTGTCTGCGTATATTGCCGAATAGAAGCGCAGAACTGCAATAACGGCTTTTGCGCTAAAATGGTCAATGTCACATTAGACTATAAAATGCTGTTTGCATAGATAAGAATAAATAGGGGCAGCTGACTCGCCTGGTATATATTTTTCCTAGGAATTATTTCAAGGTAAGCAGTAAGTGAACTTTACATAAAGTGTTCATTTGCAAAGGACATTAGAACGTTGTGTTAAGAAGCCCATGCACCGTGAAGGAAAAAATGAATATACTGAAAATTTTTCGTTGTATAAAAAGTGTTAACGAGATTTTAAATTATTAAATAGCAGGGCTTTATCTATATCTTATGGTTTACAATCTGTACAATTATACAAGAAATTAATTCAAAATGAAAAAAAAAAAACAGTTCAAGAAAGGTGATTCATTAATTACTTACATCAATATAATCTAAAATATTTTTGAGAAAATTACAAGTAATGGGACATTCTTTATTTAAAGATGAAAAATTTCTCTGAACATAAAATGTAATAAATAATTTGATATTTTCGCGACATTTTGATTTTGAGTTGCTCTGTATACACACCCACGCACACCACATACACACATACATACACAAAGAAAGCTTTCGATTGTTAAAAGCGAATGATTTCTTTAATAATGACAATAAAACGCTGCATTTTTATATACTTGTGTAATTATCAAAATCATGTAAGAAATTTTAACTTTAAAAAATGAAAGTCGATAGCCGTTGGCCTGAACAAATTTTGAGCCAAATTTTCAGGGCTGATTGATTAACGTAATAATAACCCATGGTGTGACAGTCCATAGAGAGCCAGGACGATTGACTTACATAGGCACTTGAAAGACCATATCTCTGAGAAATATTAAACAGACAGGTTATGCATTTTTTCACAGTGTTCTAATATATGGTATTTCTCTCTGGAGAAACAGTTCTAGTATATGGAAGGTAAGTTATAAAGATGGTTTTATATACGAGGGGGGACCCAAAAAACAACCGGATTGTCATAAAAACTTTATTGATGAACCTGATGAGATTCCACCGGAACTTTACATTAAAAGGTTCTTCTCAAGCAGTTTGCTATTATAGCAAGTTATGTGTAATATAGAGGCAAATGAATAAGTTTTGAGATCCACAAAGTTGCGTGCGTGCGTTGTGTTTGTGTGTTTGTAAAAATCGTAACTCAAACAGCTCGTTATTTTAAGTTCAATATCTTCCAAGGACGCGACAGTAAATGTTTTAAATAAATTCTCTTATTCAAATTTATCCTTTGCATGAGCTGTTTATCGAAATTGACCATATTTTCTAAACAATTTTGATTAAATTACTAATGTTAGTTATCTTTACACGCCTTTTACAGCTTGATATAATGGTTTTAGCTCGTTTTGGTAGTTTGTAGAGCTAACTACTTCAGAGATATTCATTGTTATTGGTTTGCATTTCAAAATAATTATATTTCGCTCAAGAGGTCATATGTTTTCTTCTTCCCTCTTGGTCATACAAATAGATAGGAATTCCTAACTCTCATAGCATTGCGAAGGTTAGTGTCGCTTTAGTTTATTCGGTTCTTTTATATGCAACGAAAATTTTAAAGAACGTTTTGTCAGCTTTTTAGATTTTAATGTATATGTATTATATATCAATAAATATCATGAAAATGAAAGTTTTATATATATTTCTAGCAAAAGCAAGGATTATAACGTCTGTATTTCACACAATTCCTAAGATGTTATCTTATTTCCGAGATTAAGTTAAGATAAAGGTATATGCTGAAACCGGGGCAGAGCACCTCATGTAGGACATCCGGCCAGTGTTGCTTCTATGGGAGTGAGGGATGACGGGAGAGAACTAAAGGGCGACTAGATATGGATGACGATGGATGCTAGACGCTGCTCTAGCCCACTACAGTGGCTCTCTCCTGGTGGAGCCCGCATGGAAGCGTGTCTAAACTCTTTAGACCCAGCCAACGCCAGTACCAGCCTGGTACCAAAGACCTGAAAAAGACAATGAAGTAAATTATGGCTACTGGAAATGACAGCGAAAAAAGCCGTGGTAGAAGAGGAACTACCACAGCATTCTGCCACCGAACCAGGGAAACCACGAGAGAGCCATGGAAACAAGAGTGGACTGTCGCCAGGAATTGAATTTGGCACCTCCCGAATTTGAGTCTCACATGTACCACGGCGCTACTTCTCTCCATTTTCGAGACGAGCTTTCACGCAGTATGAAATGTTCCACTTTATGATGTTGTGTATAAATCCCGTATCTCTTTTAACCTGTAAAAGCGACTGGAGAGTAAACATTCGCCACTTTTTTACTTGTTGCACATGTAATAATAAACAAACAGGAGTTCTGTTCTTATGCGTAAAACCCTCAAACAGTGTATCTTAAAACTATCTAAACTGTGCAGTTCAATAGCTCTAACGGAAATTTGGTAGTCAATGATGTATTTAAATAGGTAACCTCATTTGTATTAATGTGATTCTGGATCTCTTGAATTATGTTGAATGTCATGGAAACCTTCCAAAGTATTTGGTCCACGAGTTCCGCAATGACCGAAATTTTATTTCAGTTCATTTTATCTATGCAACACACCCATATTTTATCTTTAATTCGGGTGAACAATTACAGACTTCGAAATGAGCATTCAAACGCAGAGCCGACAAGAGCCAAGTTTTGTGTGCCAACCAGACGAATCATCCCCATCATATACACTTCTATTACGTCATAAGCTATTTATGGACAGGTAAAAGACCTTTACCAACCTACGCTCAATTAATCTTTTACAGTAATGTTTACACTTGGGAAAATTATTTAGAATTTACTTCGGCACAGTCTTACTTCGCAATACAGTTACTCTCTTGGCAATACGTCATTGGTTTTATTAACCTACGGAAAGGGAAGTTTCTGTAATAACTGACATTTCTTGCCAGTCGAATATTTTATGGGCAACACAGGTGTTTCACTACAAGACGTGAGTCTGAGTGATTTAAAGCTTAGTGTAATTACTACACAGCACATAGTGGAGTTTGGCAACAATGGAGTTGCCCAACAAGCACTGAAAGGGAGTAAAGCAATTAATACCACTTTAGATTTAATTTTATTTTGTTGCGTACCATAGACCATGGTTCAAAATGTGCACACATAGTACCTCCACAAAGTGCTGTAGATACAGACGCACCCGCTGTAGCACAATGTTACGAAAGGGCATTGTCGAGCAGACAGAACAACAAACAGCACTTGCCCAGCATATACACATAAGCGCTAATGCAAGAAAACTTGAAAATTCTGAGTGTTTAGAAATGTCGAACATTCTGGAAAGTTCCGTCGGTATATAATCGAGCACGCTGAAAGTCTCGGAAGCCTGACCAGTTAGGAAGTCTGGTGGGGAGTAGGTGAGATTTGACGATAAGTTTGGCAAAGCGAATGAGTTAGCGCATGCGTTTCTGTTGTGACGAGAAGCACTATACCCAAGCAAGTTGATGACTATGGGTGTCTGAAGTCTGTTTAGTTAACTGGTGTGCACGTCGGCCGCTGCCTTTGACGAACCCTTATAATCGTTTTACAAAATAGACCCTCCTTCTCCCAGATCTTTCTGCAAGGTTGCCACCTTTCGCGATACGTCATGGGTATCGTACGAGATTTCGTCTAAATAATCTTATGTCCATTACTGCAAAACTTCCTTAGTTTTGACGATATATATATATATATATATATATATATATATATATGCATATATATCGTAGTGCGAAACTTCCTTAGTTTTGACATATATATGTATATGTATATATATGTGTATATATATCGCCAAGCTACAATTCTACTGGATTCCATATTAACCCTTAACTTATTCCAAGAGCGGTATTTGAAACCCAGCTCCTTTAGGACACCGCGAAAAGTGCAATGCCCATAAGGAAAATCACAAATTACTTACAAATGTGCAACCAAATCGTCTAAGGTGGGCGCTCTTCCTTTTGCATAGAATCTATAAATTTCCCAACGAATTAAATCGCATGTGAAATTATCTACTATAGAGAAACGTTTCCTTTTGTTTTCACAGTTGATCGGCGTCTTTGGTATTCCTTTCCTCACAATATTTCTTACTGTATTTCTGTCCCAGAATTTATCATCAGGTTCATTGCACGACTCCTTACCAAGATTATTTGTGAGCACATATTTGTGTTCAAAACAAGCGCTTGAATGTGCTTAGAAACAATTCCCGTTATAACTTTGTGATTTGAGGCTTTTCCAATAACATAACTCGGCCCAGTTATTCACACCATTGTCTTAACTTTGATTATTTTCACTTGACTGAAAGTTATCTACTACTTCATTTGCATTTACCACTACATTTTCTTCCCACGGTCTCCACATCGTGACACACAAGGAATTTCTGCACGTAATGAAACAGATCAACTGGAAGTTGGAACTTTGGCAACTGAGACTCCACGTGGAGTAGACATGTGGCTGTTACTTCGAGAAAGTCAGGGTTCTTATTGGTCCTCAACGACAGTGTTCCATTTCTGAAGTGTGGAGGGGGTCAGGTTCCTTTGACTCCGAACTGCACACGCGTTAACTAAACAGACCTTACTGTACGAGGTTAGAGACACCTTGTGTTCGACTAACATTGAGAGAAACATCTGAAAGAGAAGGATGCGTAGAGTATACCTCGTTACGGCGCTACGTCACGGAAGAAGGTGAAATAATAAAACAGTGAACCAGTTATCAACCCTTTGGCTGACAAGATGTGAGATCCAGTGCCAATAATTGCCTTTGAATAATGTCATGATCCGATCCACCTAGGTTGGCTTTTCGCGTTCAAATAATTTACAAATTACGCAATAGATGGCGTATGTGTCCACCTCTAATCTGCGATATATAAACTGTGTGTTGGTATCTTGATGAAAGCAGAATTGTGAAGTATTGGAAAAAATGTTACATTCAACATTTTTGGACGAATGATTCTAAATTCCTATATTTTATGCAAAGACAATATAAAACGAAACTAACCAATTGGATGATTGCAATTCGGTGTCAATAATAGAAGTATTTGCCAACGACTACCTTGAGAAGAAAACAGTTGTACCAGGGATCTCGGAACTTCAAGCTGAAAATTTAGAGCCAAATTTACTAAAGCATAGTGGAACCAAAGAAAGAGAACGCTGTATGAGTTCTTGGAATAATGGAAAGAGGAAGCAAACAAGAACTGTGTGTAAAAATTGAAAAGGTGTTCCATCATGACTGCTTTTTGAAACATAAGTGTTCATTGGCATTCGCTGGAGGAAAAACAAACCTCTAAATTGCAGTTCATACCTGGTGTTCATTTTTATCTTGTGATTTTGCCGCGCAAAATTTGATGTTATCAGTAGCATCGCTGATGGAACGAGTTTATATAAGATTCCTCTAGCGGTTGGCGATCTTATTTGATGTACTGACAGCAGCTATGAGGCCTCCCTCTACCGGAAGGTAAATATACGATATGAGAGGTAGGTCGTTCCCGCGTTAATTTCGCCTGGTTTGTAGATACGATAACTGTAGTACTTTGCTTTAATGAATGTTAACACTATAAATGACGGGTAATTACAAACAATTTCTTGCAATTTGCTGTTTCTCTGTGAAGATACGTAACTTAATATAATTTAATAAAGGAATGCCAAATTAATAACAGTATTAGTTTTAAAACATTTTAATAAAGAAGCAGACATTTTTCTTTTCAACAGTGCACGTCATATCAAATGATGAATGAATGAATAAATGAATGAATATATGAATGACTAAATTAATTAATGAAACGGGTGATATGCTCAAATGAGTCCAGTGTCCCTGGAGCTCAGTTACCCGACATTCGTCTTCATAGGATAAGGGAAAAACCTTGGAAAATTCTCATCCAGGTATCTCATCTTTTAGCGACATTCGAACTCGCGACCTCTTGAGTGTGAGGCACACACGCTACCTCACATCACGGAGTCGGGCAAAAAACAAATATAAATCAACCAAACAGTAGCTACTTCTATTGTTAAACATTAACTTCTGTAAACAGCAGTACGGAAACTAAATAGCATGAAATTAGCTGAACACAAATAAGTAAAGCTGAGCCAATGAGGCAATTTAAATATCTGCGCTACTTTAAACGAATGGTTCAATGTGACCGCCATTGAGAGCAAGACACTTCCTTACTTTTTTACCATATGTTCATATGCAGCTTGCAGCATCGTAGCTGTAACTGTGGTCATCTCGTACATGATTAGCTGCTGTAGTTGCTCTATAGTCTCGGGTCACCTCAAATAAACCCGACCTTCGAGATAACCCCAGAGGAAAAAATGCAATGGGATGAGATCTAGAGATCTTAGTAACCACACAGGACTGTTAACGAATCTGTTGAGGAGAAAACACAATAACTCAGGTTTTAAATGCTGAGCACATTTCGGAAAATATGATCTGGAATTTTGAGGTCTTACCTCCCAGGAAAATGTCTTTCAAGGAAAGCAGTTGTACCACGGGCGGTATGTGCAGGGGCATCATCCTGCTGGAACCAGACAGTTAGTCAATAAAATCGGTTAAAATTCCATCCCTATATCGCTAAGCATTTAGTATTCCTTCAAAGAAAATGGAGCCGATAATTCGCTATCGTGACATGGCTGGCCATACGCCATTTTTTAGTACTGTGGGATTTCCACAAACTAATTTGGAGGTTCAGAACCGCATATGCAAGCATTTTGTGTTGACACAGCCTGTCAACTCGAACCAGCATTCGTTTTAGGTGAAGAATAGATTGAATTGCTCACCAACCTCAAAATACTGCAGAAAGTAGTTGCAAAAATTTACACGGGCCGGTAGGTCATGCCTTTGCAACTTATGCAACCGTGTGATTTTATACGGGTAGAGTTGTCGTACCTTCCTGACTGCCGTATGGTCAGAACCAATGGAAAGTCTCGTCTCCCTTTGCCGCAAAGATTTCTGAGGCCTTTCTGTCATAACATTTATTTGTTGCTTTTAGATCGGGACCAGTCACTTTATAGCGTCCCTTGTCTCTCTTTCTGCGAGTAACTGATCCTTTATCTTGGAAATGTTTGGTGCACCTATTGGTTTTCAAAGACATAAAGATACCCGCATTAATAGACATATTAATTAAGCGCCAGAATGACAATAACTGTATATCGTATACTGGTAAAACGTAAGACGTTTATGTTGCAAACAAAAGTATTATCAACTTGACAGTACCTGGACACTTTTGACATTACCCTCCAAGGGACTTATCTGAATGCCGGATAGCGTTGCATAAACTCCTCTATGCAGCGGTTTAAATTATATTTATATGTCGCACCAATTTTAATGCCATTACGAAAGTAGCATTCAACCATGAAGATGCAGTGCTCTGTGTTCATATCCATGATGGTCACCTTTAGAGTAGAAACGTGAAAATTGACTTATGTACTAGAATGTCACTCACGATTATCGTAAGAGGGGTGAAAAGGAGAGGCTGGTTGCATTAGTTACTAGCGCAACCATACTCGGAGCGCTATAATTTGCTTACTATTCCGCAAAAATTACCACTTCTTCTCCACAGCGGACACTATGATTTCATGATAGACTCACCATTTAACTATGACGTCATTCTTTCTCTATCGGAGGGCGGGAAATAACGAATAAAATGAACAGCGTGTATAATTAACCATGCTCATTTCAACAATTTTAAACATAGAAGTTTCAAAATTTGTAACTTTATAAATAATATGCTGGTAAATTGACAGTCAGGAGAAAATCCGTATGTGATAATTATGGTGTCAAAAATAAGCTGAAAGTGGAAAATAAAAATTTAGAAATAAAAATTTACAAATTCAAATCTTTTTTTAAAAATATGTGCACTAGAGCAATGTTCTCAAAAGTATGTATAAATATAAAGCAACATTTCACTGAGTGGGATGACTCAGGCGGTTTTGTCTGTGGCGCACATTCGGGAGGCCCGGGATAGATTTCCGTGGCCGACCTACCTGACCCATGGGTTTTTCAGGGGCTTTCCCGAGTTGCTAGCCGAATGCTGGGTAGGTTAATTACATCCGCCGAATTTCCTGTCCCTCCATTTCATCCCCACGATCATTTTATATAATGTCTCATCTCTTTCAAGGTAATAGTGCCGGTGCGAGTGCATGGCAGGATGATATACTCTGAGTGAACCTCCTCCGGTAGGTCCGTTGCCGGTCTGCGAACCGACTGTTGGGACCGTCTTCGGACCACAGTACGGGTGAATATCCGTTGTCCTGGCTTGCCGGGGAGGTTACCATCTAAGTAAAATATAGGGTCCCTGCCCTATGCACTTTGGTGGCTCCTTGGAACGGCAGCCTTCTGTCTCCTCTCACCGCATCCTTCCTATCGGGGATACCCCACTTGGAGACATAAGTTACAATATACCAAGACTGGTCACAGCGTCGAATCACCTGAAAAAAACCAGTTTCAGAAGTGACTGCAAACAATTTCAACGCAACGGATTCAAAATTGAGGAGAGTGGAAACCTTTGTGTTAAACCTGGCATTTTCCCACATTTAGGACTGGCAGTTTAATAAGTAGTATACCATTTAGCTTGGTAGCGAAAGGGTTAATAATGTTAGATGTAGGAAGTCTCGAAAGTTGAACAGCTTTCGGTGAAAACTGACGGAAGTGACAGACTGACAAACTGTACGCAGTCGTAAGACTTTGGGAAAATAATCATAGACTTTTATCCCTTTATTTCGATCAGTACAAAACATGCTTGCAGAACATAAACTAGTTGTTCTCTCATTAATAGGAATATCGTGTGGTCCTCAAACAACATAGCATAATTTCAGGCATCATCTACACAAATATCTCATACGTATTTCGCCTGATATACTTTCGTTACAGGTGTAAGCATTAATATCACTAAGCCTAAGACATAAGAAACAATTCACGAAGCATTTATACTGAATTCATTATTTTTATTAAATGCAGTCGGAGGAGCTACGACGGTCAATGAAATGAAAATGTGCGAAACGCCTTAACAACCAAACCGGTGTGCCCGCTTGGTGGCGTAGTACTAGAATGTCTGCCTCACGTTCAAGGGGTCCCTAGTTCGAATCTCGGTTAGGGTGAGTTATCTGGATAAGGTTTTTCCGGGGGTTTCCCTTATCCTGTAAGACGAATGTCGGGTGAGTCGAAGCTCCATGGACCCCGGACTCATTTGAGCATCATTTCAGCCATTCCATTCATCGTCCGATATGACTTAACGTTGGAGGGCGTAAATTAGAAAAGAAAAACGGTTGAAATTTGAATATGGCGCTTTGGGATAACATAGTGAGACATCTAATGACGCGAATGTAGTGTCCGGCCGCGGACGCCCGCACATGACGCAGGTGAGAGACAAGTTGTAAGTTCCGTCCAATTGACGCGGCAGTGCCTGTGACGACATCCTGGCGTTTACATTGCAAAATTTGACAATTGAACGTGGAAGGTTCGTCAACCATCACAGCTCTAATCTGAATACTTCAAATTGCGCGTTTGAAGTTGAGTGGAGGTTCTCTATTGCTATGAAGAACTTAAGATCTCTGGTGTTTTTAATGAAATAACTTTGTGTATGGAAAATTCTTTTAGAAAATAATTTCAGAACGAATTGTCAATCATAATCTCTGTCTCGAGGTACTCTGCAGTAATTTATTTACCTCACTGGTTCATCTCGTATCCATTTTCTGCATCTGTTTATTAACACCAACATTCCTAAATTTTTCTTCTCTCTTTTTTCTGTTATTGGTCTTCAAAGTACACTCTTATTAGTTATTACACTCTAATTAAATCCAATGTGATTAATGTACTTACGTTGCTGTTCTCATGACCTTTATTGTACCAGTAAATTGTGTTTGCTTCGCAGAATCTTAGAACAAAGGAATAAAGGAACAAATAAAAAGATATGTCTCATGCAGCAATAGTGCTATCAGCTATGGTTATTGTAAAGCTATGGTATAGTTTCAATTAGCATCTTGGAGTAACATTTATGGCATAACAACCACTGAAACAGTGTTAGTCCCGACGAAAATGACTAGAATGTTTTCGAAATAATGCCGTTTTATTAATACATTTCTGTACTGTATTGTTTATTGGAATCGGAGTAAATATTGTGGAAATTGGATATCGTATACTTTGAAGTAACAATGATACTGGCCTAAATTTGGCCGAACAGTAACATCGCTATCCTTCACCTATCTGCTGCAAATCCAGCGGTCAAATGAGGAATTGAGGAATTCATACAGTCACATTCCATCATCATCGCATATCCATCTTCATCATTTCTTCATATACTCCCCCGCGAGGTGTGCAGTTGGAAAATGGGTTACGTGACCACCCTCTGCTGTGGATGGGAGGTATCTGACCGCAGACAACGATTGATAGCTGAGCCTGTACGAAAATCGTCGGTGGGAACGCAGGGTATGCGCATAGACTACCAAGCTCCAACAGAAAATCCCATTTGCTTAATGGATTTCTTCAGTTTGCATGCATATCACAACTTGTCCGACACAAAAGGCAAGATAAACCTCAGTAGCCAATTTAGCTGAAAGGTTGAAGAAGTAATGAAATCACTACAAACGACTTGTTTAACCGAATCACAATGACTTCATTTCAATAAAATTTACTTGAAAAGTTTTTAAAATATTTACTTCACAATGGAAAACTACTAAGACCAGTCAGACCATTATTCAAAACATCGTCTTATTTTTACTTGACTACAATAAGTTAACCATTCAAAATGCATTTTTGGGTAACCTTTGCACACAAATGTAGTTTATATATGTACGTCATAATTTAAAGGAGTAAGATAAATATCAAAAGGTGTTAAGTTTTAAATCTTTTAAGGATGCTACACAAAATGCTCAAGAAAATCTCACCAAATTGCTTTCATATGGAGCATTTTTACTATCCTTTATTTTCTGAGAAATTTATCTAAAGGTTTTAATAAGAATAACCACACAGTTGGTTATAAAATAACTCTCTTGAATTTCTTAATAATAGCTTCTGAAATACTTTAATATTTTTATCAACCACATAGAGTAATTACGGAAAGGATTGCATTCAACCGAAAAATTCGAACTGGAGATTTTACTGGAAATGCATATAATTGGACCTCCTGAAACTAAAGGGAAGCATTTATAAACATTCAATATGTGTGGGTTTGTGTATGTGCGCTCGCGACAATCAAAATCGAGGGGTCCCTAAAATATTAATCTTGGCATTTAAGTTTAGCATCTTTCAAGGAAGCAACACCGAAGATTTTAAACTCCATTCATCCCTAACTACCCTTTAGACACAACAATTTCTGATGTTGATTTTCTTAAAATTGTGACGAAATTCATTTCACACAACGAATGTTGTAAGTTTATGAAAATTTCTTGTGAAGTGACGTATAGTTTCTAGGAGCGTATTCATTATCCTATTCATTCTGAATGAGTTTCGCATAACTGATAAACCAAAATATATTGAGGGAGCTTTACTGTGTAATAAACGTAGATTTAGGGAAAACATGTCTATTTTTTTAGTGAAATATTTTTGTCCCCCTTTTTGGGGGGGAATTTTGACCCCTGACGCGCCTTTGGATCACAAAAGCCGGATCACTGATCGTTATTCCTCTTTAGTGCAAACTTCTAATGTAGCAGAAATGATCTATCTGTAACAAAAGGAAGACAAATGGAGGAATGGCGATCAACCTTCATAGCAGAACCGCAGCATCAAAACAATGAAATACTCTAAGACAGAAGTCAGAAGGTCCGATGTGAGAGACATAGGTTGCACATAATTTGACTTAAATCGCATATATCAGCAGCAGCATATCTGCAAGGATTAAGATATATATTCTTTTCTGGGCCATTGGTCTCATTGTCCTCTTAATTGTTCTTATGATATATCTTCATTTTGAGATAGAGATTTTTCCATTCTCTGCAAATACATTCTCTAATTTTGATTTAGTTTTATTTATAGCCTATTCAAACAACATAAACTTTCCATTTTCACTTACATATTTCCTTTATTTTGTTTCCAAAATGGTTAACTCCAGAAAAAGAAATAAAGTGTTCAAAATAGATTCTTTACTTTATCGACATTTTTTTGGAGTAGGGCATTGTCTCTCCCCTATACGGTTTATTAATTATACAAGTCAATCAAAGTGATGCAAACTTCGAAAGAGTATTCCCAGAAAATTGAGCATTTACACCACTTTCCTAATGAAAATCTTGACTATATGGTAGTTTACTCAAAACAGTGAGCCACCTTTGAGAAAATAAAAATGTTTTAAACATTTTTATCGCAAAGAAATCTTTGGATGCGGAGATTTTCTTAAATATTTTTGCAACATTCATGTAATATGTTAAACTTAAATAGTAGCTCTGACATTTAACCAATATTTCATTTGAGCAACGTTTTTCTCACGCATGCACGCACAAATACGGACCTTTGTCTGAAAGTGCTTTATTTTGTATACAAGAGTCCAGAAAACATGTATTTCCGGTGTAAACTGAAATCCACTGAAAGTAAACAACTAGAATTTGCGCCGACGCTATTATTAGGGAAAGCAGGAAAGCCGAACGAATTCCTTGGAATTTTGCACCTGGTACTCTTTTGTATTTAACATTTCACGAATTCCTGTTTCCACTTGGAAACTTCGAGGACTTGTTCAGTAAAGTTCATTAACTCCACTAGGCGTCGAAGACGTCAGAATTAAAATAGAAATGTAATGTTATCTTCATCATGGTAAAGCACGATTATGTATGCAAGCATGCCTTTGAATTGGTTTTAAACTGTCGACTCTATTGTGCTCTGGATTCGCCTTTTTCCTTATGACCAATTTCAGCAATGAATCCATGTGACAGGTGTTTCGGTAATTAAGAATTTTTATAGATGGATATCAAACCTTCGTAAGGAGCGTTCATTTTATGACCTGTCCCAGATTGGTGTATGCTCGCTCCACACTCTGTCTACTATACATGCCAAATCGCTCGCATTAGTTAATCACGAGTGATAGTAATACGTACTGTCATGAGTGCTAAGCTTGTAATAAGTTGTGTACAGAACGCTGAACATTCCTGATAGTCCTCGGCGTCATAAGGTTATAATTCATGAACGATACTCATTTTACTGTGTTTAAATTTTACAAGTTTAGTAGTTGTATGATGAGACATTTCTGAAACAGCTGCTTGCTGTACAACACATCTTAGAGACTTCTTTGGACATCTTTCGATTGATGTACAAATTCCACCATTTTTTTTATTCTATTCGATTTTTTCACTTTTTAGACTTTAATGATCCCTTCTTAAATTTATATTAATCACAAATGTGACAGTAGCTCTGTTTGAAACAGGGTACGGGGAAATGTTTGCTTAATCATGTGTATTAAATGACTCAGTGTGTACGTACGCACACAACGTAAACAGTAATTCTGATTTTTATCCCCAAATTTGAGATAGACATTTCCAAGGGCTAATAAAAAAAGAACTGCAAAACTAATATGAATATTGTGACTGCTCAATTTTAAAAACTCCCGCTTTAATTTGTTTTCACTCTCATTTAATTGCCTTGTCCAATTTTCTCGATTCTTTGCTGAACTAAAATTATCACTTCACTGTGAACCAGATCCAATTACTACTATCACTTAACTTGGTTTATTATTCACTTTAACTTCTTCCCCGATGTGGGTCGTAATAACATACGCCTGACGCAGACTCTTCTTCCGAACAGTTCATACACAGGGAAGTCCAAAATAAGACTGCCTTGCTGTAAGAAAACTCACTGCAAGTTATCACAATCACAAATTAGCAAGTCGCACAAGTGCACTCACTCCCTCGCTAACTCACTCACTCACTTCGAGAGGCTCACTGACTCAACTTGTGAAAGCGCTCGCTTATATAGCTTTAGGACATTTCCCTACAGCTCTGGTACATTCAAAAACAAACATCCAGAAGGTATCTGGGCCTAGTGCATATTGTGTTTACGCGAGTGCGCCAATTTTGCTTACAGTTCCGACTACCCGGCGTCGACTTCCACAGAGCCTTGACGTTAGCCGCTACGTTACTTGCGCTAAAGTAATTCGCACACAACACGCATTTTTCATTAAGTATTCACTTTTGGAAGCACAATAAACAAGTTATCCTTTATAACACGAATGGAAGGGGTAACATGGCACTTTCGTACCTGATAAGCATATTAAACTAGCATAGCAATAAAAAGCACGTTGTACAAGCGGATCAACCATACTCGCGATCGTGGCCGGGACATAAAACTGCCAACGTTTATTAGCTTTTCTAAAACGCTGGTTATTATCTCTATTGCTTAAATCGATTTTTCACGTAAGGTGGAGCCTTCAGATACTTAAACAGCTAAATGAGACGCAAAAGAACGAACATGGACCTAAATTATACTTGTCGCATAAATATTGCATAAAATACCTTGAAACAGATCGTTCAGCCAGGTTCAGTAGGAGAGAGCAAAAATAGAACAGATAAGTTGATGACTTGTGAGGTAAGTTGATTTTTAGTCATTAAAAAGTTGAATGCCCCAGGTCTTGGCGCCGAGAGCCTCAAACTTCGTTAGTCCTATACGTACATAAGTTTATCCATTAACTAAGAAAAAATCGGCTTGGATTATAAGCTATAAAATATTAAACTGGTTGTACCAAAGATTTAGAATGTATATTTTACTAGATGTGAGGAGGCTTTGAACAGTGAAGAATCGTAATGTTTGTTTCTTGTTTTGCACTTAAAGAAAAATTGAGCATCGGACTAAACCATTTAAAGGCTAATCGATAGTCAAAGAGATTATAATTTCTTTGATAGTATTAGAGTAGTCGTTTCTGAAGAATAATGTGGTTTTTTATCGCAAATTTTAACTTTATTTTTCTGCTTCAGCTGCTAGAGGTATTTATCCTAGTGGAGATAATTCGACTCTTTGCATTATTCATGTCTCTGCGTAAACGGCCTACTTTTCAGTAACAAAAATGCAGATATAATTAAATTTCTAAAATTCATAATCCATATAATTAAATATAATAATGTACATTTTTGTAACTAAATTTTAAATTTGTAATAATTATGCTATGTAAATACCATTAACAGCATGTCGCGATATACCTAACTGTAAGTTAAAGCGACATTAAATGAACATTATCTAAACAAGGTATTGCGTATGTATGCATTTTTTCTGATGGTGGCGGATGAAATAATATCCAACAGGAATAACAGTTACATTTTCTTCCAGCATTGCATAACTTCAGAAAAACTTATGTATCTGTGTGTATCTGTGTGTATATATGTAATAAATGTGAATCTATTTATCAATCTGTCGCGAACTGTGGACAGCAGTCAAATGTGCAGCGATAGACAAATTTTATATCGCACTACTTTTAAGTGTGTAATGCGTTTTTAACTGTAACCCTAAAAACACTATATTATGCGAATCTCTAAAATTTGGGTAAATTAAATACGTAATTAGAGAATAGCAGTAATACGTTGCGGTCTTTAGTGTATGAGTATTGATCAAAGAATAGTTTAATGCAATGTGATCAGCGAGTCATTCTCGTAGCGTTAGTTCAGACGGAGTTACTGTTTAATAAATAATGTTAAGTACTCAAACTTATCATTATGTTTATAAAATGTATATCACAAAATTAATTAAATCTTCAAATAACAATTCTAGACTCATAGTGTACTTTACCTGACTATTGACGATGTATTAAAGCAATTTTCCAACCGGTCTTCTGTGGCTCAAGGTTACATTTAAAACACATTTTCGCAGAAGTACCTTTCACTTGGCTACATAGTTGGAACAGGGTAAGAGAGGAAATAAAGCATCTGGTGAAGCTGGATCATGTTATGTATTTTATTGTAAACTTAATGAAGAGGTTGACATTCATAAACTCTTAGGTTAGTGTCCAAATTCCTTGTAAAACTAATCCTGGCTTTCTACGAGAGAATTCTAGCTCTCATCGCTGAAGCAACCATCGAACAGATGGAGAATTTACCTAGATCAGGTCATATACAAACGTCTGATATCTCTGTCGTTAAGTTTAGACAAACTCTTGAGTTATCTAAGTAAGTTACCAACTTCTAACATACAACACGTTGTTGCCGTAAAAGGAAGAATGCCGAAGATGAAGTCAGACAAACCTGAAGAGAATAACGGTAGTGCAGAGATTACTTCCCAAAAGAAATCCTCAGTATAGGGTACAGGAGGTCAGCTGTTTGGCAGTGGGGCTACGGGCATCACGTTCCAGAGCGCCGGATACAAGGACAAACAGAAGGCTCTAGAGACGATGAAGCTCTGGGAAGGTCACAACATCTACGAGTTCCGGATCATCAATTCCAAGTACCACCGTGCCAAACTGATCCTCAAGCACACCAAGAACACTGAAATAGCCCGCAACACTCAGAAGCTGTAGAAGTTATCGAGAACTTTCTCAATGACTACAAGGCGCATTCTCGTGCAAAGGAGTACCTCAATTACTTGCCAGTGGACGTGTTGAGGGATTTGAGCCTTTGGCGAAGTGCTGCTGCGTAGGTAGTAAGGTTCTCTGATGTCCCAGTAACCTCACAAGGCTGTAGATGGTGATTTAAATCGACCAAGGATGTGTAAGGTCGATCCTGGCGAAGAAAGCAGCATCTCCTCTACAGGTTTCCAGGAATAATAATCAACAAAAACAAATGCTATCTATGTCAAAATACAAATGCTAATGACATAATTTAACAAAACACTGGTTATGTGCGTTCAACTTTTCATGTAACGCTATAAGATTATATAACCTATCATAGTAATTACCAAAGGTAATAATATTGAATAGTGCTGATGACATAACCTTCCGATATCTTTGGAAAACTGTCAATCCCTTGCTGTACTTGAAGACTAGTGACCGGCATTCCTGTTGATAAGCAATTAATGGTATACTAGTCACAGATGATGATTATGATTATTATTATTATACACGTTACAAATACAAATATATTCTGTCGCTGTCTTCCTCTAAAGAGTATTCAAGCATTCACTTGTATTGTATAGTTTATATGACCTCACAGGTCAGTTCTAGTTTAACTGCTTTTCAAGCCATGACCTACAACAGGAGCTCTCAAAACGCATTACTGCGGTCTGTGTTACATGTATTTATGGCTCAGCGAACTAGCATCCACTCTCAAACTAAACGATATTGGTTGTCGGTAGTTTCAGTTCTATAATATGACTACTAAAACATTTTGTATAGGTTTTGACTACTTCCGAGTTGCAAGTTCTGAAAATTCCTTGTTATCTCTGAGCAGTTGGAGGAAGTGGTCCAATCTCGGACTTCTAAGCCCTCTTGTGGAGTGGTTTGCCGTTCCCTTCTCTTATAATAATACTTTCTACTTTTTGCGATATTTGCAGACTTATAAAAATGGTAGCACTCGGTATAGATTTCTCTCTGCACAATTACTAACGAGTATATGACGACATTAATAGAAGTTATACTTACAGCATCACGTTGAAAGGTAGATCTTTTCTGGAGTTTCAGTGGCATCTCATTTGATTTCATCTCCAGACTACTGCCCGGGATAGTGTAAACGGCTTCAGTGTTGTTTGAGAGTTTTGGATTGAGTAAAACATTGGTATTTATAGTGTGCTTTGTGAACACGAATTAGCCATTACTTGCACTCTAGAAATGTAGCGGTCGCTTTACCTACTCCTTAAATATCTCTATGATCCTTTAGCTCAGATTAAATCTCTTGTAACATGAATTAGGTGAAGCGTATATAGTATAGTATTTTCTCTTCTTACTAGTATATACCAGGCACAGGAGCTACTCAAACCACCCACAAATTCGGTATTGAGATTTTCGTACGAACAAGCGCTTTGAGATTTCTTTGATAAAAAAAGTAATAAAGAAATATATAAGTAGTAAAATAACCAGAGAAATAATAAACATATAAATCAATGGAAAAATATTACTCGTGTACTTCTCGAAACACATTGGTTAAAGTTGAGATAGTGCTCGTTTATATCGTCATGGGTCATTTACGCAAGGTTGTAGTACTTTCCAAAAGATATATGCAGGTCTCTGTGCCTAGTGTATATTGTGTTCACGCGTACACGCCAATTTTGCATAGAGTTCCGACTGCTAGGTGTAGGCTTCTACAGAGCCTTGACAATAAGCCGCTGCGTTACTTACTCTAGAGTAATTCACACGCAACACACAAGTATTTTTGATTAAGTTTTCTCTTTTGGAAGCACAGTAAACAAGTTATCCTTTGTAACCCGAATAGGAGGGGTAACTAGGCACTTTCGTACCTGATAAGCATATTTTTGAGCTAGCGTAGCAATAACGAGAACACGTAGTAGAAGCGAATCAACCATATTGGCGATCGTGGCCGGGCCATAAAACGACCAACGTATATTAGCTCTTCTAAAAAGCGGGTCATTATCTCCATGGCTTAAATCATTGTTTCACGTAAGGTGGAGCCTTCAGATACTTAAACAGCTAAATGAGACGCAAAACAACGAACATGGACCTAAATTATACTTGTCACATAAACATTGCATAAAACAGATCGTTCAGCCAGGTTCAGTAGGAAAGAGCAAAAATAGAACAGATATTTTTAGTTAATTGACGGAAATTTATCGTTTCTTCTCACTAGCCGTATATAGGCTAAGGTTTTTTATAGTCAACATGAAAAACTCAATTCCATGGCCGGAAATTGAACCAGGATTTTATCCGTGGTTCAAAACCCAGCCATGGCATTGAATTTTTCATGTTTACCCTATCTATGTAGAAAAGATAAGTTGGTGACTGATAACTTGTGAGGTAAGTTGAAGTTTATTAGTCATTTAAAAAAATTGAACGCCCCAGGCGTTAGCGCGGAGCGCCTCAACTTTCGCTAGCCCATACCTAATTTTATCCGTTACCTAACAAAAAATTGGCTTAAATTATAAACTATAAAATATTAAATTTGTTTTACGAAAGATTTAGAATGTTTTACTAGATGTGAAGAGGCTTTGAACAGTGAAGAATGGTAATGTTTGTTTCTTGTTTTGCACTTAAAGAAAAATTGAGCATCGGACTAAACCATTTAGGGGCTAATAATTACTCCAAGGGATTATAATATGTCTTTGATACTACTAGAGTAGGCGTTTCTATAGGATAATGTGCTTTTATCTCGCAGATGTAATACCTACCTTTTAGTAACAAAAGTGCAACACTATTCAAAATTCTAAAATTCATTGATCTATATAATGAAATATTATAAAGTACATTTTTGTAACTATATGTTAAATTTATAATTATACTAAGTAAATACCATTAACAGTCTGTCGCGATATACCTAAGTTAAAGCGACATTAAGTTGAACATTATCTAAACAAAGTATTGTGTAATGATGTACTTTTACTTGTGATGGAGAATAATATAAGATCCAACAGGGATAACAGCTACATTTTTTCCAGTATTGGATAATTTCAGGAATATATAGGTAATAAATGTGAAGCTATTTATCAATCTGTCGCAAACTCTGGACAACAGTCAAATGTGCGGCGATTGACAACTTTTACATCGCACTTCTTTTAAATGTACCCTGCGTTTTTAAGTGCAATCCCAAAAAAACTGTATTAAGCGAATCTCTAAAATTTGGAAAAATTAAATAAGTAATTAGAAACTAATACCAGTGATCAATTGCGCAAACTTTAGTATGAGTATTCATCAAAGAATAGTTTAATGCAATGTGATCAGCGAGTTATACTCGTAGCGTTAGTTCAGACGGAATTATTGTTTAATAAATAATGTAAAGTAATCAAACCTATAATTATGTTTATAAAATTTATATCACAAAATCAATTAAATCTTCAAATAACAATTCTAGACTCATAGTGTACTTTACCTGTTAATGGTCGATGTGTTTTAGCAATTTTCCAACCGGTCTTCTGTGGCTCAAGGTTACATTTAAAACACATTTCGCAGAAGTACCTTTCACTTGGCTACATAGTTGGAATAGGGTAAGAGAGGAAATAAAGCAACTGGTGAAGCTGGATCATGTTATGTATTTTATTGTAAACTTAATGAAGAGGTTGACATTCATAAACTCTTAGGTTAGTGTCCAAATTCCTTGTAAAAGTAATCCTGGCTTTCTACGAGTGAATTCTAGCTCTCATCGCTGAAGCTACCGTCCAACAGATGGAGAATTTATCTAGTTCAGGTCATATAAAAACGTCTGATATTTTTGTCGTTAAGTTTAGACGAACTCTTGAGTTATCTAAGTAAGTTACCAGCTTATAACATACAACACGTTGCTGCCGTAAAACGAAGAATGCCGAAGATGAAGTCAGACAAACCTGAAGAGAATAACGGTAGTTTAGAGATTACTTCCCAAAAGAAATCCTCAGTATAGGGTACAGGAGGTCAGCTGTTTGGCAGTGGGGATACGGGTATCACGTTCCAGAGCGCCGGATACAAGGACAAACAGAAGGCTCTAGAGACGATGAAGCTCTGGGAAGGTCACAACATCTACGAGTTCCGGATCATCAATTCCAAGTACCAACGTGCCAAACTGATCCTCAAGCACACCAAGAACACTGAAATAGCCCGCAACACTCAGAAGCTGTAGAAATTATTGAGAACTTTCTCAATGTCTACAAGGCGCATTCTCGCGCAAAGGAGAACCTCAGTTACTTGCCAGTGGACGTGTTGAGGGATTTGAGCCTTTGGCGAAGTGCTGCTGCGTAGGTAGTAAGGTTCTCTGATGTCCCAGTAACCTCACAAGGCTATAGATGGTGATTTAAAACGACCTAGGATGTGTAAGGTCGACCCTGGCGAAGAAACCAGCATCTATTCTACAGGTTTCCATAAATAGGAATCAACAAAAACAAATGCTATCTATTTTAAAATACAAATGTTAATGACATAATTTAACAAAGCACTGCTGATGTGCGTTCAATTTGTCAGGTAACGCTATAAGATAATATAACCTATCATAGTAATTACTAATAGTAATAATATTAAATAGTGCTGATTACATAACCTTCCGATACCTTTGGAAAACTGTCAATCCGTTCCTGTATTTGACTTGAGACCGGCATTCCTGTTGATAAGCAATTAATGGTATACTTGCCATAGATTATTATTATTATTATTATTATTATTATTATTATTATTATTATTATTATTATTATTATTATTATTATTATTATTATTATTATTATTATTATTATTATTATTATTATTATTATTATTATTATTATTATTATTATTATGATTATTATTATGATTATGATTATGATTATTATGATTATTATTATTATTATTATTATGATTATTATTATTATGATTATTATTATTATGATTATTATTATTATGATTATTATGATTATTATTATGATTATTATGATTATTATTATGATTATTATGATTATTATGATTATTATTATGATTATTATGATTATTATTATGATTATTATGATTATGATTATTATTATGATTATTATGATTATGATTATTATTATGATTATTATGATTATGATTATTATTATGATTATTATGATTATGATTATTATTATGATTATTATGATTATGATTATTATTATGATTATTATGATTATGATTATTATTATGATTATTATGATTATGATTATTATTATGATTATTATGATTATGATTATTATGATTATGATTATGATTATGATTATGATTATTATGATTATGATGATTATGATTATGATTATGATTATGATTATGATGATTATGATGATGATTATGATGATTATGATGATGATTATGATGATGATGATGATGATGATGATGATGATGATGATGATGATGATGATGATGATGATGATGATGATGATTATGATTATCATCATTATGATTATCATCATTATGATTATCATCATTATGATTATCATCATCATGATTATCATCATCATGATTATCATCATCATGATTATCATCATCATGATTATCATCATTATTATTATTAATTAGTAGTAGTGATAAAAGTAGATAGATTGGTATGTGTTTGTAGGAATACTTTCTACAAATGTAGAGAAAATCACGTGGCCATGACTTTTTATTGATGAATGAGGTATGCTTCGGTTTGAATACGGATAGTTCGCGACGTTTGCTTCAATATAGGGATGAGATTCATAGACAAATGATTACATTATTGAAAGCTTTTTTATGTCGTTATATTTATAATAAGTAAATGTAATCGGCTACATATGTTTCCAGATTTAACATATATAACGATTGTGTACCAATGGTTATCACACTCTGATTTGTTAAATGCTCACGGCTTTCAATTTATAATATCGTTTACTGTTATACCTACAACGAGATGATCTTAATATAGGTACCTTATGTTTCCTATATGTCATGTTATCAGGATAAAAGTTTACAGAATTAGTTACTTCACACAATTTGTTGCAAGCACAGAGGATGGAAGAAAACCAAGCCCTAGGTTTAAATGTGGCGCACTAGCCAACACATGTTGAATAACGACAGCACTTAATGATTTAATTATTTAAAAACTCAAGCAACCTTTTACCTGGAACTGGCTAATGTCGTAATAAACGTATTTCGGAAAACAGACTTATGTTTTTGGTATTATTTATGATTTGCCCTTTATACAATTCTGTATAAAATTATAAAAAAAAAAAAAAAAAAAAAAAAACTATTCACTAGCTAAGGGGGCTTCGCAGCCTATTTTCAGAGAGTTTAAAATATGCATTTAATTTTTATGAACTTACATTAAACTTAGCTTTAATCAAAATCCTTAGCCATTTTTAACATAAGTATGTGATAATTTGTTCCTGGAAATGGTAATTCAGGTAGGCTGGTTTTCTTAAACGTTTTATGTTACTTCCTGGAATTCGCTAAAACTAAATACTTAAGTTTATATTTCAAATGTATTTTTATGTTGTGTTTGTTATATTGCATACACACCGGATATATTTTTATAAATGCTTGTTCTCTGTTCAATAGATCTCAATATTTACATATTTCCAGTGTAATCTCCACATTGAATTTTTTGTGGAATACAATATCTATTTTATTTACAGTACGTAGTGAAGAAAGTAAAGTACATTTAACGAGCTGACGTGCTAGAACCTAAGAACTGCCTCTCAATCTTATGAATAAAAGCTGGGTATGGTATTGTAAAAATATCAGCAACCCTCTGGTTTCAAATTTAAAAATCAAATCTGCCTCTTATGCGAGAGTTCTTGGGTTTCATCCCAGGCTGGGGGGTTCTATAGAGAAGATGGTTCCTTATCCTTGCCGAATTTACAGATAGGAATAAAAGGATGATCGAATATACAATACTCAGTGAAAAATAAGGCATCCAAGGACATCATTCAACATTGAAAACTTTTTTCAAAGGTAAATGGGCACCAATGTGGCCATTGCAGTTATTGGTGAGGTACCGAGAAAGATATCGCGGTAAGATATGCGACTCGCATTTGAGAGAACCCTGGTTCAATCCTCGGGGACAACTAATTCTAACCAATGGGTTTTTCATAGTTTCCCATGATTAATACGGCCACCTTTTGGGATAATCTTCTCATTCCTTCTATCTAAGGATCAAGGTGGAATCATAAAGGGATGGGTGGTCTATGTACAATACTCTGCCTCATTGGCAAGTGCTCTTCTGTATGAAGGGCGCGTTATAAATGGAACATTAAAAATAAAGTATCTCATAGACAGAACTGATTGAAATAATAAATTCGAATTGCTTCACACACATACATTATTATTACTGCCATTATTATTGTCATGTAATTAGTTCCGAATGTAACGACTCCATACAAAGACATTTCACTGAAAAATAAATCGCAAGAGCTATTCGGAATAAGAAAATTATCAGGTTGGAAAGTTAACGCTTCATTACATGAAAATGGAGTGGTAAATATTTTGAAAGCTAAATCGATTAGAACATTTTTTCCTAAATGTGTACGAAATCTCTTTGTACTGCTTCTCACCTGTAACTTCAAAAGGGGGCATCGGTTAATGAGATAAAGCGACCAGGAGAATGATGTTGGCACAGATTCACGGCTGGAAGGTTATTGAACCCAAACGATAATAAATTACTCCACACAAAATATACGCAGTTAAATTTGCCAGCTTGCAATGACTGGTTAAGTGAAAACACTATAATCTATTAATAGACTTACTGGTAATACCCTCATTTATTTAGTAGGTAATGTCAGTCTCTAATCGCAAACACTGGGACTACATAAACATCACTCACGAGGTTAAATGTGTTTAAAACCAGAGCAGATCACGAGTAGTTTTCTAACGCAATCAAACCAACAGCTTGTGAAGCTTAAATGCACAGGTTAAAGACTGAAAAATCTGATGTATAGCACTTGCATACATTCTCTACTCAGCCGTGTACAAATGCTTATTCCCCTACTTCATATTTTGCACAAACTGCGTTATTGCATGTTTTCTTGTAGGTATAAAGGGATTAGGGAAACAATAGTAAGCTTTATATGATAGCCAAATCCTTCAAAAGTGGGCCGTAATGTCATGGCTATTAAATTACGTATCTACTCTTTGCATCACTAGGAGAGAGAAAAGAACGAATGTATGTTTGAGAAAAATATAAAATTAAAAACTTCAAATCAATAACAAGGAATAGCCTAGAAATATAAAAAACTCCACTGTATTTAATAGAATCAGCCGAAATGAAATGCGTACATTTTGTAACGAGATATACACTTTTAGATAAAAAAAAACATTGAGGGCATTAGAACAGAATTAAACATATTCAGCCTAAAAGACAGAATAAATGAAACAAGAAATAACCGGTTAAAACATATAGGAAGGATGCCACAAAATAGATTACCAGAGACATTACTTCACCACCAAGCTAAAGGTGGGAGAAGAGTTAGACGTCCATGTACCAGATAGACAAACCTGATCTCTTGATGTGGAAACAGATCAAAGGCCTAAATTCATGAATTAGAAGATGATATATAACTTAGTCAGCTTATAAGCTGGTGTCTGTAAGCTACTCGAAACATTCTGTATTATTTTCACACTCGCGGAATAAGGGAATTGCTGCAGTTTTCAGAAACATATAACTACTAAAAATAATTTACTCCTGACCTATGCCATAACATCTGTTGCCATTCGTTCCTTCATTAGGTTTATAGGAGCAAATCGGTTTTCCACTTCTAAAACCCTATCCCTAAGCATTGAAGATATAGCATCGTACTTGAAATTTTTAAGAATTTTTATCAGTCTACAGTCTATAGATATAAAAAGCGTTCTTTGTTGAATAGTTATTACAAACCTTGAAGCAATTCGAGTATAAGAGCAACAAGTTGAGTGTCACGATAAATTAGTTAATGGAGACAGGCATTTGCACAAATGGTCTGTTACATATTTTCTCATAGATATACAATTAGAATGCAGTGGGCCTAGCAGTTCAATCTAGTAAGAGCTTGTTCAGTTTCCCTCAGTCAATAATAAACATCCAATGATTTCCGGTTACAGAAAAGCATATGTAATTAATTATTTAAATATTTACTGATTTTATTTGACGCCCCCGTTTTGCGTAGTAAGAATTGGTCTATCTCTCACAATTTACCGGTATGCTAAATTAATCCGCAATGAGAAGAAATTCTTAGGAAATTATCAGAAAAAATTGAACATATATTACGAGATCGAACCTTACCCCTCAAGACAACTTTACAGAGAGGTCGGCGCCTTACACCAGATATAACATTGCGTTCAACTTACCACATTGAACGTCACTAGGGGTTTTGGTCCTAGTGGGAACCCAAAGGGGACAGCTCAGAAAGTATATTTTACCTAAAAGATAGGCTGAGGGGAAGGTTTATCTTAGTTTAAAAGGGTGACTGTACTTCAGGCATAAAGTGGGTTTATTTTTTGTTAAAAATGAAGCTATTAATGCACATAATAACACCACTAAGGACTGGAAATTCAGACTGACCATCTATCCAACCAAGGATTGTTCAGTAAAGTTTAACTGAGGAGTTTACCTTGGGAAAGCTTGCCGACGTTCTGGAATCCATCCTCGCGAAGAGATAAGTGATGCACTTTGGTCTGGCACGGGAGAGATTGTCCTCTCTTGAGCCAAATTCGGGGGGTTTAAATATTAGACCCCTTTCGACCCAGCAACTGATTCAAGGCTTCGTCAGCGTATGTCAGCTACGCCGACGACCTGTACATAACAACTAAGCATTACTTACAGGTACCCTGACAGAAAGTCGCGTGTTCCGGTGTTATTTGTTCATCTTCTGAATGTGATTTTTACAAATATACTCATTTTATAAATGTACAAAATATTATCGTCACAATAACTTAATGTTGGTACTTAAATAAAAATGTTAGAGCCATTTTTGAGAAATATAAATTTACAAAAAGAGTTCCATGAAAAGGTTAGTCTGGGAGTTGGTTTTATTAAATAGAAGAATTATATTCCGAACTTAATACCAAATTTGGTATTAATCCAATTTTAGTTTTTGTGTAATACTGTTCAGACAGTACACGTATACATGTTTCTTTCTAAAAGTGCTCCTTTTGGATTAGAGGAGTTTCAAAGCCTCTATTGGCAGCGAAATCGCTGTATCAGTTTTTTGTCATCGTAGAAAGCGATATTCTTCTAATCTGCATACTCCAGAAAGTAAAAATGTCCAATTGTCAACATTAGTCCAATAGAAGAGACTGTGTACGACCTTACAAAGTTTTAAGCGTCCAACATAATATGCACAGTAAATAACAAATTTGATATTACGGAAATGACATGGTGTTTTGATTAGTTTACCGGTTTTATGTAATGGGACAGACAATTAAAAGTAAAATAATTATTATTGTTATATTCACTAAGCTGTATCTGATAATGCAAATATCTAGGTACAGTCTACATTACACAAAATGTAATTCTCATGCTTCGTTTATCACCTATAGCGCTTTCCTGGAAGAGGCATTTTCCTGCATATTTTAAGCGCTGAGAAGACACGTGAGATGCAGAATAATATTATGCATTTACTGTGGGAGATTGGAACAAGGGAAGAAAGAAATAATTCGAAAAGATTTTGCCCCAGATATAACAGGTGGATTTGGTGTTCTAACAAACTATTCGCACTTTTCACTTATCTGTTTGTTCATTTTGGTTATATAGGATGTTCTACAATAAAAGGATTGCAAATCACGCAATCATGTTTTTAAAGTGGACCTGCACAATTGTCTTCCTATTACGTTAAAAGGGTCGAATGATAAGGCCTCACAATCATTTTTTTTCTTAATTGCGTAATTTGTCATACCGGTCTTCTAATTTAATTAAACCATATCTGTAGTGCGATTTATCATGGCCCTCAAAATAGCTGTTAACTGCATCAATCGCCTCCTCATTGCTGTAAAATCGTCATCCGCCAAAATGATGTCTGAGGTTCGGGAACAGATGCTGGATCTGGCGAGTAGGGTGGATGTTCTAGCAATTCCAACATTCATTCGCACATTTTTCGCATTGCTGTGACTTAACGATTGGCCGGAGCATTGTTATAAAGAAAAAAGGTATTTTTTATTGCCAAATGACATTTTTTTCCACCTCAACACTCAAACGTTGCAGTTAGATTGCGTAGTAGTCACCAATGATACTTTTACACTTTCTCAAATAATGAATAAAAATTGTTTCCTGTGCATTCCAGAAAACAGTTATCATAACCTTGTTAGCTGACAAAATTGACTTTGTCTCTTGGAGCTGGTCCACCTGGCGCAATCCACTGCTTTGACTGTGATTTACATTCTGGAGTGTATAGATGCATCCAAGTTTCATCCACGGCAATAAGCCGACTCAAAAATCACTGGAATTTTACAGTAGAGCTCCAAATTCTTAATAGAAACAGTTTTTCTTTGCAACTTTTGATCAGTATAAGAGGGCCAAGACCTACCAACCCGACTGCAGGACTCACGCCCACTTACGCACGGCAGAGGTGGACGATCATCGAATCGATACGGGGAGGAGATATGGCATCTCGGCATCTCGGCATCCCCCAGTCGAAACGTGGGTTTTCGAGACCAGGGCCACTTACCTAGCGTAAGCCCCTCACTTTCCTCGCGATGCTGAGTGGGTACCGGTTCTATACCTGGGACTTAAAATCCGCACCCCATGGGTGAGATCGAAGCCGGGCCACTATCCGTGGCCAGGAACCAACGCATGCTACCTTAGCCCGCTACGCCATGATGCAGGAAGAAAGCCCAAAACTTTACTTAAAGTATTACCTACAAGTTTTTCTTATAAATTTATAGCTTCTACTATCTCAAAAGCTTTGATCTGTGGTCGTCCACTACTAAACGATGAACTTTTTCAATTATCGCTGGAGTTGTGACTTCTGCAGAGCGTCCAGTGCTCATACGTCCCATTTTAAGCTCTGTAATCCACCTCTTTATCGTTGTACGTGAAGGGGCAGAATCTTCCGGACAGGAAACTGTTCCGTTTCCTTTTTGATTTCTTTAGGCATTAAGCCCTGCAAACGGAAGTATTTAATCAAAGCTCATTTTCCGAATCCTCAATTTTCGTGATACCTCTACAGTTGTATTGTTTAAAATGCTAAACCAAAACTAAATAAGTTATTTACCTGTAACTATGGATACCAGCTAGTCTAGAGTTTAACTATATAATGCTCTCCGTCAAACTGGTCCAGTGGTGCCATCTCTATGTGAGGCCCGGGACTCATCGGGCAATTCTCGTATTTATGATTGATTCTGACATCATATTTGCGTTGGGTATGAAACGAATCTCTTTATTACATTTTCTACTATCTTTATCTACTCTTCTAATGTACAGAGTTAAGTAGACGTCCTGTATCATCTGGATAACCATACAATATTCTAATTCTTATTTTAAAACTAATACTAATTACTTAAAAACCAATAATGTTCATTTGATTTTGCTGACATACTCTCTTTTTAAAATTAAAAAAATTAAATGTAATTAATGTAACATTAATAATTGAACCATATTTTTTAACACAAACACTGTATATTTAAGAGATTTATATTTCTCCATAGCCTATTTTCATGTGGTTCATTGATACACTTCTTCTGAATTCAACTTCATTAGTTATTCCCGTAAAATTCTACATCAATCTACGTTTAATTTTACATTTAAAAATTCAAGGCACATCTAAATTTAATTGGTAATAAAAAATATTAAACATGTGCTATTTTAGTCGTCATTTCTTATAAAAAGGAGAAATGTTTCCATGTATGTGGTGGTAGAATTTTCTTGGAAGTCACGTATCGTGTTATACGATGTTTTAGTGTTGAAGCGACCTTTTGGTTTTGAACTACAGTGTTTGCACACATACACATACACACGCGCGCGCGAACAGTTATGGTATCTACGCGCCAGACGAAACTACGCACCTTTGTTACGCGGGCATACGTACTTCTCAAATAGTATATTTACCTGCCGGTAGAGGGAGGCCTCAAAGCTGCTGTCGGCACATCAAATACGATCGCAAGCCGCTAGGGGAATCGTATATAAACTCGCTCCATCAGCGATACTATGGATGACGACAAATTTTGTGTGCCAAAATTACAGATAAAATGAACACTATAACACTAAAAAACTAATTATATCTGCCGGGAGTTGGGGAAAAATAAGAATTTGATACGATTGACCAGTAGACATAATGTATGTAAAGAAGTTGTTTTGAACGTTGTAATCGGATGTGTAGTCCTCGTTGAATAAAAAATACATGACTTGCATTTGACACTACATTAGCCTTTTCTGTAGTTTATATATCACATTGTTTCACATTTGCTTAATTATATTAATACGACTATTCCTGTTTGATACTTACTTGTTCCTTTACAGGCCGGGTAGGGCAGGTGTTGACTATTAAATCAAACTGAAAAATTGTGGGTATAGCATCGCACTTATTACCTTGATTCTACTTTTTGACTTTGATTCTACCTTTTCACTTTGATTCTATCTTTTATTCCTACTTGCGTTATTAAACACTTCGTCTAAATCTTCTTAACTTGTATTTTTAATCTCGAGAGTGAAATACTCCAATTGGCAATTGAAACCAGACCCATTTCGAATTCTCTCCTGCGATAAATTTAGTGATATCTCCTCGAAGCGAATTCCTTAGACAATGATACAAAGCAAGCTAGTAAATCAGCAGTGGAAAATTCTAAGCTTTGAAGTGTTGTTAAAGCACCGTGAGTTTTTGTAAGAGAAGAAAAGTGCGAAAGCCATCAGCTTTGTTTGCCATCCATAGGCCAAATAATGCCATTTTCAGTTATATGGAAATATATAATTATACAATAAAATTATACTGAGAAGTAAGTCTTGTAGATAGTTCTGGTGTAATGTCTCTGCCTTTTACCACATATGAGTTATTAATTTGAAGCAATCGCTTATAACTTAACCATTTTATTAGAACATAGCATAATTATTTCATTACCATCAACACGGAAAATTACCACCTATTACAATATAATCGGAACATTAAGTTGTTAGGAAGAGAAACTGCTCTAGAAAGCTACACCCTATGGCAGCTACTAAAACAGATTTTCGTTTTTTTAAAACGGTGGCAGCATCAGAGTTACACAACTGTTAACAGCAAAAACTTCTGATACAATAAATACGATCATCTCCACCAAGTATTTATTTTAATAGACTTGTGTACTCTCTTGTACCCATTTTCTTCCATTCAGGTAAACAAGAATATGGAAATTAATTGTTCTTTCACACTGGCCGTGTGTAGGCTAAAGTATGGAAAGATAGACTGAAAAATTCAATGCCAAAGCCGGGATTTGAACCACGGATCTTCTGGATGCCGTCCAGCCGCTCTAACCCTTGAGCTACTATGGTCAACGTGCCGACATGACATTAAATTCTCGTGTGTTTTTTCCGGTAAACCACTTAGGAGTTCTCATAAACACATGAGACAACTACCTTAATGGCGACTTACTATATTGTAAGTACTTTAAGGCCCGGGCTTTATAGTTAACCACTATTAGGTCAATTAATGGAAATTAATTGTTCTTTCACACTGGCCGTGTGTAGGCTAAGGTATGGAAACATATGTCATGTCGGCATGTTGGCCATAGTAGCTCAAGGGTTAGAGCGGCTGGACGGCATACAGAAAATCCATGGTTCAAATCCTGGCTAAGGCATTGAATTTTTCAGTCTGACTATCTTTCCAAACAAGAATATGCTTTACATAAGAAGTAATTGATAAAGGCTTTCCCAACCTATTTTAATAAACTATTCCTCTAAATTAAAACATAAATGATTTTTGTTTTCGTTTCTACTATATGCACTACATATATATATGTAGCAGGTACAGGATCGCATTTGACCGAAAAGTTCGATGCCGTGACTTCATTGGAAGTACACGTTTTGAAGTTCCTTGAATTCCACCCCCCCCCCCGCCAGAGCACATGTTTAGAAAAGGTTCCAAGTAATTTCCATACGTCCGTGTCTATGTTAACAACGTATGTCCAAAATAAAAAGTCAGTTAAATATCAACTTGAAGTTCTTAAATAATGTTAGTATTAAATTTGACAAAATGGGAAATTTAACAATATAGATCTTAAACTTCATTCAAGAAGGCGAATAGTTTCTCCACTTGGGACATTTATGCTGTCAATTAACTGAAGAGAAATGCACAGGCCCATGCTTATTAATTTTAGGACAACTTAAAACACAGTTGTCTGCCAAACATGTCTTTTTTTAGCATTTTCCGCTACATTATGCAATTTTATATTAATTTGTTTCAAAATTACTGTAATACTCTCACAAATATGTTAAATAATGTCACAATTTTGAAATATAATTTACTTCTGAAGCATTTCAGAATTAAGAAAACACGAGATGTAATAACTTTAAAAATAGTTATGGTATCATATAAAATATGATAAAATAGATATTATTGTAAACTTGTTTTCTGAGAAACTTAGTTTTCTTATGAGCATTTGAGATGCATTATCTGGAGGTTTTGATTACAACATTGAATTTACATATTAAAAATTAACATTTAAGTAAATATACAAGCTATAACTTCTCATCATGGTAAAATAACAGTACGGTAAAACATAAAAATATAAGCTACCCCTTAAGCTTAATGGAATTTGGTATCTTTTCATTTCCGAAGTGAGTTTTCAATGATGTCCTGTGCACTACTTCAGTTATAAATTACAGCGCCGTTACCTCTTGACTTATCATTTGATTAGTTTACAATGACTATACGATAAAGGCCTATAATTAATTTCTATTTTGATTTTGATAATGCTTTCCTCCATGCACAGGAGTATTGCCAGATCTTGGCTTCTCTTCCTGTGAAAGATTGTAAAATTCGATAAGTACAAATTACTTTAGTGACGCATAGTGTGCGTGACGCTAAGGGTTTTAAAGAAACAAAGTTTACGGAAAATTCTTGAATAATTCATTTTCCCCTGTGTGAGGAAAAGGCTAAAATCTCTAATGGGTTTTTCTTGGGTGTGAGGAGACACGTTTCAAAATTCCTGAAAATATTTGAGCAAAGGCGAAAAATCGGAAAGCTTAAATCAATTAATTCTAATGCTCAAATTTGTGGGAACTAATCTTAATTCAAAACTAACGCAATTAGGAAGCTTAGACATTTTCCCTCAGATAGCTGCTCATCTAGACAGTCAGCAGGTTCTCTTAATAGCATAATATATTTCTCATTTTATCATCCTTTATTTATACACTAATCTACCTAAAAACTTCGGACAGCTAAAATGAAAATGTAAAATTGCAAATTAAGTGCACCTGCGTCAAGTACTATTTGTAGGGAAAACAGAGGCATTTTCTTTTTTGTTTGCTTTGAGGTTTATGACTGATTAATACTAAATTTTACTTTTTCAACATACCATAAAATGTCTGTTTTCCATATGGCCATAAACAGCCATATCAGGACAAACATTTTCCTCCTCCCAGAAACGTCCACCCGCAAGCATTTCTTGGGCCAAGTTCTTCATTTTCTTTGGAGACCAGAACCTATTTTATGTTCTCTTTCCATATAAGGTTTCCTAAATTCCTTTACTGATATGTACACTGCGCATCTTAGTTTATTCCTTGCCCTTTTGATGTTCAGATTTTATGACAGTTTTCTTCGCCAGCAATATTTATGATCTTACATTTCTGGTTGTAAAGATGTTTAACTTTCCCCCTCTGTTACTAGGCATTGATTTGAAAATATCACAGGTTATTTCTTCTTATTTCAAATACGTAGAGTGTACCTCACTGAAGCTTCGAAATGTTATTATCTCAAGTATTTCAATCAACAGTATACAAGTTATTGTTCATTGTGCTCCCTGATTGCTCATTGACATTTTTTACATCTCCAAGCGTTAGCAGAGACTTCAGACCACGAATTTATACAGTATGCGCCAAAATGTACAGTACTGGACGTATCGCGATGATAGAGTAAATGTTCAAAATGTGCTCCATTGCTCTGTAGGCAGTGTTCATAACGATCACGCAGATTTTCCAACATATTCCGGAACGCAGATTGCCTCAGAGTTCCGAAGAAAAAGATGATCTTCTGATATAATGCAGACACAGCTGTGGGTGGATCTGGATAATTGAAAACTTTCACCTTTAACATTCTCCACACATAAGCATCAGGTAATGTAAGATCGGCAGAATGAGATGGGTAGGGGAACTCCACCCCGTGGGAAATTACTCGTCCTGGAAAGGTTTCTTACAGCATAACCATAGACTGTCGATCGATGTGGCAAATGGAGAATACCCAAGTGGGAATGCCCAAGTTCAATTTCTGGCCACTGGAACATCTGGTCCGGATGCACCCAGCCTCTTGAGGTCCCTGGGGGCCATTTGGGGAAAACGTAGAGGCTTTAGGTTGGAAAATCAGATTCTTTGACCGGGAGCAAACCACTGCTCAACTTTTAGTGCCGCACCCAACTTATGGAACCCGTAGGGGAGGTAGTGTTAGACGGTAGGCCTTGGCCCGAGATAGGCTTTTGTGGAACGGAGCTTTAGTATTTGCTGTTCTAGTGACTTCCGTGATCTCGTCTTAATAATTGGACAACTTTAGAAATAATTTTATGAACCTTTTCTGATCTGGATCTATCTGAAAAGAAAACTTTCTTTCCTTTAAAAGTTTGAATTTTAATTTTACTGCCTATAAGGCCTATTGTATCACTTTTGAAGACTTGTGTTAATGTTAAAACTCAAATTTATTTTGCTTGAAACAAGTGTAATAAAATGTAATATGATCTATGACTATAGTGCATTGGATTTTTATATTTGAGTGTAACTCTTAGTATTAATCTTTATTAACATTCTCGCACCAAATGATTTGTTATAAAAAAGTATTGTAGGGCAACATTCCAGTTTACCGACCCGTATTGGCAGTATTGCCGTCAGTAAGTAAATATAACAGGCATTATCATATCATAAGCTATTAACTGTAATATCAGCTGTATGCTTTGTTAGTCACTATAGATCAATAGTACTACCTCCACACAGCCGCGGTGTCCAATCGCCTGAGGTATGTACTGTACTCGGAACAGCTAAGGCAGAGAAGTTGCCTACCAGCACGGCAGAATTAGATAATTACATTAAGAAGTAATATATGGGAATGAAAGGGGATATATCACAATGGAGTTTCAATGCTACTAGGGAGGAGAACTTCATAATACGGAGCTCCTCGTGAGATAGGATGCTGGGGAGATGCAGCAATTCTAAAATATGTTGATAAATATTGTTTGCGAATAGCCTAAAATGACCAAGCAAATCTGAGGGCAGTGCTTACCGTCTATAATGGAGGCCAGCAGAGTCACAATACCAATTATCAACAATTGCACTAAACGATATTTGACAAAGGGATAAAGAAATATACAGCCTGTGATGATAAAAATCGAACGACGACTTTGCGATACAAACAAGTAGGAGAGCGGAATGTGAATATAGCCAGGATTACCATTTGGGTTACAAAACGAAATAAAACGGAGTAGGGTAACGAAACACTCTTCAATTGCACGGAGTAGCATGACTTAAGTTGCGAGGATGAGAAGCTCCTGTTGACGATGATGTCAGCAGTTGCATCTTGCGGGGAACAGGAAGATTTGCATGTCAGTATGTGTGCAGAGAGAATAAAGAAATATGACCTGAGCTATTTCTGGCTTTCAACATACAAAGGACAGCATTCAAGAACTTGGTCTTAAAAGTCACATTAGCCAAACTTGCGTATATACTTAATAGAAATACTTGTATGAGATAGGATATTTTATAAATCAGCTAAAATATATTTAGTATTCCAGCAATAAACGATGCGTGTGTGCATGTGCGCGTGCGAGCCGTTTATCATAAGTGATGCATCAGTATTTATCATAACTCATGAATTATTAATCAAGTCTTCTTAGAAAGCGTGTACGGCTTTGTTGCCTATACGACTATGCTGTGCAGTTGATGTAATATTGAGTTCACTATAAATATTGCTGCTGTTTTTGTTGCAACAAATGTTACTATTTTTATTGTCTGTAACAATGATTCGGGTATTCCCTTGAAATAAAGCACCAGATAATATTTTATGCAAACGTTATGCTATTAAAGAGTAGCTGTAAATGTTAGTCACATTTGCCTAATTATGTTATGCGTACTATATGCAACGTATTAACATGCTATAAAAGTTGCTAAGGAATGAGATACTTATCGTATTCTGTAAACAGTTTAAGTCTCAGTGATAAGCAAGTCAACCAGCATATACGAGATATGTACAATTAAATATATTAATTAAGATAGAAATATTAAATTATTTTGAGTTGAAAAGGTACTTCCAAGAACTTTTTATCTATATATTAAAATAAAGCAAGCCTTAGTCAAGCAGGTTTTAAAAACAAAAGCATGATAGTGTGTGTATAAATATAAAATTGCCTTTAACTTTAAAATGTGTCATATATTTAAAATATAATTATGAAGAGCGTTATCAATTTATCATATTTGTAAAAACTATCAGTGTATTTCGACACTACTACATCTGAGATCTCCTGAATTGCCTGTGTTTGTATAAAATGTCTAGATACGTACTTGTGGCCAGTAAACAAACTTCGCCCTTTCAGCGAAAAAGAAAAAAATCTGATGTATAGGAATAATATGGGTTTCACAGTTCACTGTTGTAGAATTTTTTCTTTCAAACCGTATTATTTCATCTACTTCTTGTTAACTAAGAAAGCGTCTGCAGAAATCATTTTATTGCATTTTTGTAGATACTATTCAGTACACTTTAGCGATAATCAAATCTTTTAAGAGCTGGTCGCTATATAATGATATTGAAATTACGTTCTGTTCTGACCAGAGAGATAGAGGGAATAATAAGGATATTCATATTGAGAAAATTAGAGGTATTTTGAAATGTAAGTCAATAGCGAGGAATATCTCGGAAATGGATAACTGCACAAAAAACTAATTCACATTAATGGTGTACTCTAACGAGAATCATTATCATGTTTGCATCTCTTAGGTTTACTAGTAATGCAAAACCTATAGAGAATAAAGAGGACTGCAGTTTATATTTCAAGAAAGCTCAATATACGTTTTATATGTTATCCTATAGGTATTCAGTATCTCATTATAACCGATCATTTAACCTAGACCTACCCCGTTCTAAACTATAGGCTAGAAGGAGTACCTAGCTGTACTAGTCGCTCTCTACAAACAGCATATTCCTGATCTAGAAATAAAGGCTGTTTTAGCGGCAGAGAGCACTTTAATGCCTACCAAAAATTCTTCACGTTTAGGTTGTATATTCGAAAATAACTTGGAAACAAAAGTGCGTCAGAGAAAGCAGCTGTTAAACTTTTACTGCCTTCAGACAAAAGTAAACAATAATGTTAGCTATAATAATATAATTAAAATGTTTGATATAATAAAATCAGATGTTAGTATTACAAAAAGCTCAATGAACGTTTAACTATTCATTCATTCCTTAAAAGTTACAGAAAAGAATTACAAGAAAATGACACTTTTTAAAAAATTGGAAAATGTTAATAGTTCAAACAGTTAGTAATATATTTCGGAAATGCCTCAATGACGCGAAGAAAGTTCTTAAGTTTCTCACTGTTTAGGAGAAATATATTGGAAAAAATTAAACAATATAAAACAGTTATGTATCACAACAACTAAAAACATAAAAACAAGGATTTGCTCTAAGATGAAATACTATTTAGACAAACAGTGACTAGATTTTTGCTTCTTTATGCTTACTTTTCGTACAGTTTTGTTTAAATTGGCTTACTAGCCTCAGTGATCGGAAGCTTCTTCCTGGCAGTATAGGACAATATTATACAACCGGAATAAACAAATAACTGTTACTTTGATTTTCCGTGATCTGTACGCCCCAAAATTTGTCGTAAAAACTTCTAGGAGTAGAAGTATGTAGGTCCCATAAAACATATAGTTCTACAAAATATAAAATTGAGAAAACTAGGAATAGGTAAAATAAAATCTAAAATATTTTAATGTAAACTAAGAACAGAGGGAAATGTTATCAACGTTTCTATTTAATTGCACATTGGCTGTTTGTTCCTGTTTCACTAAGTGACAAGATGGTGCTTCCGACACTGCGAAACTTTATAGTGCTAAAGTAAATAAATTAATAAACAGCGCTGATGCCGAGTGCACCTCAACACACAATCAAAATAATACATAAAGCTAACTTCATATTATTGGATATTTGGTGTAAAAGCATATGAAATTAGTAAACCAGTACTCCTTTATCTCCAAAGGAGAGATAAAAATTTCTGGAGATACATTTTTTAGTGGAATGTAATAGAAGTACCACTTAAAATAATTTTTAAATAGTGGAAAATGGCTAAAAACCTGTCACCTGCGTCTTATACTTGTGATATTACAGCGACAAGAAATATAATACAATTAGGTATGTCCAGTGGTCGAACATTGACATTATGGCAAGGGTACAAAAACAGGCCTACTCAAGACAGACATGTCCTAGACTATTCCAGCATTATGGGTCAAGTTATAGCGTTAAGGTTTATTTAGTTTATAGAAAGACACAAATCGGTCATCTCATTTAGGTTAATTGCACGTTATGGTCTCAGCTGTCTATAAAACCCATTTCATTCCTTCAACTCAGCAAAGCTGAAAATAACTAACATTTACGTATATTTTCGTATATTAAATATATGATAAAAAATGTGTAGTGTTTAACGCTCACTTTTACTACATACAGCACGTAGGCGATGGCTTTGATGATACATGAGATGAAGATGGAGCACCGGTGGAATGAAATGGCGGGGGAAACCAGAGATCCCGGAGAAAACCCACCCCAGCGCCGTGTTGTCCACCACAAATCTCACTTAGCAGTCGCCTGGGATTGAACCCGGGCCGCCTTGGTGAGAGTCAAGCGGTCTAACCACTGAGCCACGGCGCGACCAAATATATGATACATTGACATGAACTTCTGTCTCTATATTCTTTCCATGACACCTAGGAAATAACTAAAAATCGACAGAATTTTGAAAGAATAAATATTGAACCATTCAAACCAGTATTAAGGAAAATGGCTGATGCCACAAAAAAGTTATTTTCAATAAATTGTAACTTTAAGGGGATGTAGATTTCTTGAACAGTACGTTTCCGTTTATCGCTCAACGCATTTCTATTATTCAAGGTGACAAACATTTCCTTCTGAATGAAGAGGACTTTATAAGGCTTTCTCAGAAAGTTTAGAAATACATTTTATCTGTCATTTAAACATCATTAATATGCGGCGTTTTAATCACAATATTTACAGGCATTTTACAGGAAATAGTTTCGAAAATTATTTCATGTAATGTATAGCTTAGGATAGATAATTTTGTAAAGGTATGCGTCTTATTACCTTTGGAGGGTATTTCTCTTTAATAAAGTTTGATATTAAGCCTATATTTCGTTTTGATTGTGTTATTCAAATTCACACACACAAGAATCCTTTTATAAAATGTTTTTATTATTCCACAGTATAAAATGTTGTGTATTTTTGGTTGAATGCAGTACTTCTACTTATTACGTATCGGTAAACGGCAGATAAATTAAGAATATAAAAACATATACAGTAATATATACCTAAGTACTAAAGTTGGTGACGATGATTGATTTACAGGTCGCTTGATCAGGCATTAGATATGGAGATGTAATCCACTAAAGCAAATTGAATGGTAGAGCGATTGTGGGAGTGGGAATGACGGCGATGTTGGAACAAATGAACCAGAGTATCCGGAGAAAGCCTATCCTGCGCCACAAATGCCACCTGTACGTTCTGCTACATAACCGATGTCACCCTAGTGACAGCTGAGCAGTGTAACCACTTGGCCACGACCCCACCATTCTATAAATTGTTAAATTCAGTCTATTAGTCTGCTCTTAGAAACTCCTTTTGAGTTCTTATAACTAACAGATATCTTGTCACTTAAATTCGGATATTATCTCTGTCTTCCATTTTTCTCTTTTTGCTTTTCACTGCCTTCACCCCTCACTGTCACTGTCTACTTCCTCTATCTATTTTCTCAATGCATGTTATTTATGTGTATTCTTTATTTATCAGCTTTTTCATTGTATACACCTCTCTGGAGAGAGAGAGAGAGAGAGAGAGAGAGAGAGAGAGAGAGAAATAAATTTCTACCGTTGTTTTGAATGGGTAGAAAAGGTTATGTGAATACAACGTATGAGATATTTTTAATATGGCTTAAAATATGACTTAGTTTTTTAATTAATGCTCTCACAAAAGGGGAAAACATAAGGACCTTTCTCTAATGCTCTTTTGTTCTTTGAAGGGGAGATTAAAATACCTGAAAACACGTACACATTTCAATTAAAATCTCAATATAATTCATTTCTGGCTACAATTTAAGTGATACAAAAAGTAAAAATAAGTCCATTTCATTTTAGAGAAACATTATAAATCCACGATATGTTAAAAGCCAACAAGTAAGCGACATTAATAGCCATTGGTATTTCAGAAATAGTACGATAATTGTTTAGGGCACCATGTTAATTATTTACTCCCCTGGAGACATAGTTGGTGAGAAAACAGTCACATTTTCCCCCCACAAACTGTTTAAATGAATGCTATTATGGTTGTTAAATCCGTCTTGTTGTGACAAGCTTTATGAAGCTTTAACAAACGATTTTCCATTGTGCCGCTAAATTTACACCCTCACAGTACCACTTTCTGAATGTGCGAGTTCATAATTAAAACAGTTGTGTGAACTTTGAACTTTGAAGAGCTGGCCCTTGTTTACCGGTTCAGTAATTGAAAATTCCATATCATATGTTCCACACGGCAGGGCCTACAGTAGCTCTGTGCACTACATCATCTTGCTACTCGTATTAACGGCCGGAAGGACTAAACGTTTCGTTTTTGTTTCCTTAACATTGCACATTAATGGCCCAAAGTGATTAAACCTTTTGCCTTTGTCAATTTACGATTTCATTTAATTCAGTGATGTAGATCAGATACGCATTTTATCTATTCTTTTGTTCACCAACCTGCATTTTAAGATAACTGGAGATTGGCAGGAAAGATTTATACATAGATAATTACAACTTTACTTTCTACTGTTGCATTTATTTACATAGAAGGAAGCAGAGGAAATCCTTAAAAATAGATATTGTTTCTAATAAGCACAATTTAAAAGTTTAATAACACGCATTTTTCATAAATTTATGGAAAAGCTCTATGAAGTGCAGATGTGCTTGTCGCTTATATTTTATGGATAAGGTCAGTAAATCTCAAGGGAAACTTGATGCCTTGTTTTTTTATGCGCCCAAACTTGTTTCTGTATCAGTATTCATTTTACTGGCCATATTTAATACACGAGGGACTTCTTATTCTATGCTCAGAAAAGTATTTTAGGTCACTAAACTTGACGTGTTGTCCTCCGTGATCTAGAAGTAATATTCTGGCTCATGGTTCCTAAGGTCACGAGTTCAAATTGGTGGAGGACAATGCAATTTTTGGAGCTTAAAGTTCTTAGCATTTCTTCGTTTGGAAGGGCAGTTATGATTGTGGTTCCGCTTCCTAGACTTTACGTAAAAGAACCGCAAGCCTGATAATAATGTCTGAACAAAATTAAGGGATTCTTTACGCCCAATATAGAAATTGATATTCAGAAACATGGCAGTCGAAGAAATAAAACAGAATAAAAGGTGATGCAGTTGTACTCGGTCATTTAGATGTGTACTGTGTGAATGATTTTATCCAATAAGGAAAAGTTCAGGTGCTTGTAAAACTACTTAAATATCTGAGATGTTAGTCTTTCATTCAGAATTCATGAAAATAAAATGAAACTAAGGAAATTATTAGATGTATAACTTTAATAAAATAAACTATGAACTAAATATTTTATCTAAGCATCGAATCAATGATAAGGAGTGGCATACCAATGGTCTGAATGCCTCATTGTGATCGAGGCAAAGAAATAAATACAGGACTGTGGCTAGAGTGTGATGAGGTAGTGAAGAGTAGCATATTTGCTGACGACCGTAGACGGTCATGCATGTTTAACCAAATTCGACGGTTTACATAATTATTTCACTAATTGATATTTTATGGCGGTGAGTATAAATGCAATGAATTACCATTGGATCCTTAATAACGCCACTGTTTAACTGTCAAGGAAGTCAGTTAATGAAATTATAATGCTTCGTTCCTCTTTGTACATAGCTTTACTTTCTGGAAGAACGGAATATATAGCCCTTTCTCCCTAAACAGTTCTTTTTGGAAAGTTTTCTTTCCCAATTTGTTATTCACATGGTCTTCTAATCTCCTGTAAATTGTAAGGAGTGGTCAGAAGGGCTTCATTATGCTGGATAATGGCAGTTAGTATTAAAGCTTTTAAATTAATAACGTTCATAGTTTTATTTCTGTTCATCATTCATTAATCTTATGTACTTTTAAAATCCTCAATTTTTTTGTTAAAAGTTGAATAGTTATATTTAATTCACATTTAATTGAAGTAACTCTCATTGAATTTTACATTTCGCACATTGAAGTAAATGTAAACCAGTAATTATATGAAACACATCGTCATATATTCTTGTATTGTATGTATAATATGACACTGACAAGAATCAGAAGGGCGGATTTAGCACCACAACCAATTAAATCTTTTGTGCCTAGACCCCATATGGGAGTCCGCGGAAGGAATCGCTGAGGTGAAGTGAGTGAAAACTAAGGGTGGCCGAATTGAGGAGAGATGACAGGGTCTCCAGCATGGCTGGCGCGCACCCAACATTACAACGGAACAAATCCATCAGCAGCAAAAGCTGAGCTCCTACATCATCATACCAAGAACTGTTTGATTTCAACATTATCTAAATTATTAATTTAAACCTACTTCTTCACCAGAGCGATTTAGGAATAGCATCCTTTTTTCCTTCAGAGTAAAACTACTTCCTCACAGTGTCTACCATCCCCAAACACAACCTTCATCTTTAACCCATAATTAACAAAAGAACATCCCTCCTGCAGTAACAATCTTGGGTGGGCTCGCAGCAAAAATCATCGGGCTGAACACAGCCTCATCGTCATTGAAGAGATGACAGCAACAGGGACCTTGAGATTAAGGTTTAAGGTCTTCGGTGTCTGGATCTTACAACCGGCTTCCCTCCACTCCCTGCGGGCTTTCACATTCCGGGATTTGAAGATCTCCCTGAATCCGAAGGACGTGGACTTTTGCAGAGCGAATTCTCTACAATGCACTCCGGGACTCCCATTGTCATTTATAATCCTGAAAGAGCTAACCAGAATGGAAGGCGAAGTGAAATAGAGGTAAGAAAATGTGGGAGAAGCACCCAGCACTCGCTTAGTGAGCCGGGGTCAGGAGGGTCGGCAACGGGATCAAAGCCATAACGTCCCATCTGAAACGTCCCTCTCGATACACTAAAGTAACCAGAGTACTGCAAATGGAATGTGCATGTGTCTATTGTATATATGATTAGCGTCTGGCACTAGCTGAGAAGCCACTTGAAATCAAGGTTCAAGTTGCATACGCACAGTTCAATCTGTTCAAGTTCCTAGACATTTCCCACAAGCAGACTAAATGAACTGGAGATCCTAGAAATATGTAGTTCAGTATGCTCCTATAATCTCGCATATCCTACAAAATTGAAATTTCGAAGGAAAATATTTGCAGAATCATTTATTGAAGAATGAAATTATTGCCTATACAAGAAACCTGCAATGCAGTGTATAATCAAACGCCCGTAATCTACATGCGCATTTAATACCTTCACCTGTATTCAAGAGGTAGCGGAATCTTACGTTGAGGGCTATAACGTAATTCGATGGATACTTTAATATGGTTATTAAAAACTTTGAGCAAGGGATACCTATAGATAACGCAATATTTGCAGAACATGATGGGCCATCAGGGTAGGTTAAGGAACTCGGAACTCGGACCGATATTTATCATTCTTTACAATTATTATCAGTTTTCATGCCCTAATAGGAATAATCGGAATCATGAGAAAATACCCTATATGACACGACGTAGTGGATTAACCACAAAAGTACGCCTAAAACATAACACATCAAAGGGATAAAAAAAGACGGGAGGTAAATTAAATTATTTCGACATTCGAGTTTGAAAAGCTAATATGTAATATGTCGAATAAATCAGATAGTAAGTAATACTGAAACTTTCGAGACTTACAAATAAAGCTTTGGATGAAAGTAAATGATATGCGCTTTCTTACCCTCAATATTTGGAGTCATTTTTTCCTAATGCACATATTATGAATGAATGAATTCCTTATTTCCTTAAGTGGAACATAGGGTCTTCTGAAACGCGCAACCTCGAGGAGTTGCAAAGGGTGGAGGAGCAGAGGTTTCCTGATCAGAGAGAGTCCGGGATGAGTGATTAGCGCAACGCTGAAGTGAAAGTACGAGAGATGAGGTGCAATGCTGGCGGGAGGAATCGAAGGACTCGGAAAAATATAAACCACCTTAGCGGCATGCTGTCCACCAAAAATCTCACTTTGCGGTTGCGTGGGGTTGAACTCGGGTTGCCTTGGTCAGAGCCAAGCTGCCTAACCACTCAGCCATGGTGCGGCCATGCACATATTATAGTTACAGACAAATAAAATAACATCAAAGGTTTATTATTGGCATCAAATATAATAACAATTCGCTAGCAGAGAAGCCTACGGAAGTTTTCGTAGTTATTTTCTCCAAAAAGTAATGATAATGATAAGAGTAATAATAAAGGATTTGCATTTCATTTTATTGATGAATTTCATTATCGGTCCCTTGCAAAGTTCTATCCCGATGTCTGCTCAACAGAGCACAACAGTTAGAACTAAATATTGGAGAATATCAAGCATTATTTAAGATAGGCAGATCACGTCCAGAACAAATTCTGAACCTTAAGTTAATCCTTAGACACCAAAGAAACTGTAGCAACAATCTAAAGGGTACATTCGTGGGCCTTAAAAAGCTTCTGACTGAAATATTTGAAATATTGAGAGACCAATGTTTAGAAAGTTAAACCCTTGCACTTATTGCACACATACAGATTCAAAGGCTAAAATTAAATTTATGGGGGGGGGGGGGCATTTCTGAATATTTCGTAGTTAAAACGGGATTAAGACAAAGATATGGTCTTCCTCCACTACTCTTTAATTGGGCTCTTAGAAAATGTAATACAAGAATGGCGTAAACCTTTAATTGGGCTCTTAGAAAATGTAATACAAGAATGGCGTAAACATAAAATAATTCTCAAAATTAAACAGCCAATCATATTAGGGAGAGGAAAATTAAAGCTGTATTGCCTAACTTATGCAGATAATTTAGCAACCTTAACTGGTGACATCCTAATAGCTGAAAAACATATTGAATTATTAAAACAAACTGCAGAGAAATTTGCTTTTCATACACCTTTCGAAAAGAAGTGAATATTTCGTGCAATAAACAAACAACAAAATACATGGAAACCAAATACGAAAGATTAATCGAGTTTCACAATTTAAATATCTTGGGGGGAGGGTATAATTAAGGAAAATGGAATCGAAACTAAAATGGTTACAACAAAGTTAAAAATAATAATGATGATGTCAATAAGACTGTTTCTATGATAAATTGGTAAATATATTACCGGTGATACAGTCCATATTATGTAGTTGTTTTTAATGTAGAAAAATGTTGAAAATGTTGAAAAATGTTATCTGAATATGATTTAATATGCATTATTAATGCACTTGCGTACATCGAAGATAACACTTAAAAATTTATCAGCATTCACTCGCATAAAAACAAAGGCGACTGTCAGTGGTGATATACACTTGGTGTACTTGCGTTGTACGCAATTCATTCACAGGTCTGCATTAGGTATAGAGGGATGTAGATTGAAACATGAAGAAAGTGATAAATGAGAGATAGACAAATTATACTAATGGGCATAGAAATATAGTAAATCTCACTCTACGCCAAATTCTTTAGTATGCAGTCCAGTACCACAAGGAAATAATTTCGGGAAGATAGGTTGTTGCACTTGGATGTTTATCTTATTTAAAGATGATTTTCTTTCCTTTCGACGAGGAGAATAACTTTTTAATTGCATAATAACTGTGTAAAAACTGAACTTCATTCTAATATGTGAAAGTCAAAAGAAGTCTAAAGCAGTGCTTGTCTCGCTTTAAAGGGTAGACAGTCCTTACTTTATCTCCTGTGATGTTTGACCACTGTATGCATTGCTCTAGGATTGTGAGAAACCTAGTGCTATCATTAGTTTGATTGCTTTATCACATTGCGTAGTGCACTTATGTAGAGTTTTCGACGATGTGTACCAACTAGTTATAGGCCATACAACCTAAGGGGACAAGTGCATTGCAACCTGTTTTAATTGTTGTGGTTTTAGGGGGGGGCCTGTAGGAAGGGATGGCAGGCGGCCACGGCGTTTCAAGGAAGTCCACATTCCCCGGCTCGAAGACTCATCTCACGGTCGTAGGTGCCTCGAAATGATGATCAACGATCATTCAATCAAGTAACCCCCTAATGTTCACGTGATCTGAACAAGCATCGGAGCAATCACGTGCCACAGAACCTAAAGACGTGAAGGAAGCGAAAATAAAGGAAAACGTGCTGGATAAGAAACACCCAAGCATTCTACCGAGCATAACAATCACAAAAAGCCAAAATTATAATGGGTGGACAATGATATAGAACCTAGAACCTTCAGAACTCGAGCCTCACACGTTACTGTAAACCCATTTTGGCTGCTATTAATGAATAAACAATTTTATAATTTTGGAAAGGTAGAGTCAGATTGAAAAATTCAATGACATAGCCGGAATTTGAACCACGGATATTCCGGTCTTCATCCGGCTGCTCTTAACCATGGAGCTACCATGGCCAACGTGCTGATACAACATTTAATGATCCAACTGACTCGTGTTTTTACCGGTAAAGCACTAGGAATTTTCACAAACACATGAGACAGCTACCTTAATGGCGATTTAGTATACTGTTCGTAAGATACAATTAATACGATTCATAACTATAGTATAATTAATATAAAATTCCTTCTACTTTGGTGTAACACGGCTAGTGTGAAAGAACAATTTATTTCCATTAATTGACCTAATAGTGGTCCGGACTTTAAAGTCCGGGTCTTAAAGTACTTACAGCATAGTAAGTCGCCATTAAGGTAGCTGTCTCAGGTGTTTGAGAGCTCCTAGTGGTTTACAGGGGAAAACACATGAGTCAGTTGGAGAATTTGTCATGCCGTTTATTGGCCATGGTAGCTCAATGGTTAGGAACAGCCGGACGTAGACAGGAAGATCTGTGGTTCAAATCCCTGCTATTACATTGCATTTTTTACTGATTCTACCTTTCCATACCTTGGCGTAATGACGGCTAATGTGAAAGAACAATTAATTTCCAATTTTATAACTAAACTAACATCGTAACTAAGATCTAAAGTAAAGAGGAAGCAGCTCCTATCCCGAAATTTACTCCACCTGAAGACATTTGTAATTGGCTAATGTTAGATATGAATGAGTCCTACTGAACCGTAACGGTAGTACCAAAACTGTACACTAGCGGTAGCATAGTAGCCTGCTTTCATCCAGTGGAATCGATTTATATCTAAGTTTAACCATCTATCCCACACGGAGTAAATTATACCATAGGAGCTGGTTCCGTTATACTACACCTTACAATGTTTGTCTAATTATAAAATAATACAACATTATAAAATAACATTATAATATGAAATATAGCTCAGGTTTAAAATGGCAATAAGAGTACAAAGTTATGAAGATTGGTTTAAGCCATTCGCATTAATACGAGGTGTCCGTCCTTATGTAAGATCTCTTACTCACAGAAGTAAGACACGTGAAAGCAACAGAGGGTGATTCAGTTTGTATACAGACTTAATTTTAAATGAACTACTTTATGGACTTGGAAGTGAGATCTGCCGGAGTGACGACCTACTGCAGTGCAGGACATAAATGTCAGTGAAGTGTGCTAAAGACAATAGCACAAGGTCGAAAGAGACTTGGCCCTTTCCCAGCATGGCGCATGCCTGGCAGGGGGAAAAACCAGCAGCAATCTGCCAACTACACCATCGTACTTCTGCAAAACCTACACAATCGCATCTAAATCTTAACAGTGGCACACTTTCATAACAAATGTCTGTCAACATAGTTAAGGGTCTATAAAGTTACGAATGTATACTCAGGAACTGAACCAAATTACTTAAACTCTAAAACTATAACCCAGGAACGGTGGCCTATTTCTAAAAGGATTTAAGTGGGCATAAAGCATTGTGTTTTCGCCAACTATTCTGAGCCAGTTGTGAGTTATAATTTACTACCATATCCATCATTTGTTACCAGCAAGTGAACTCACTTAAAAGCACAGGCGGAAACCAATTTTAACGCGTGAAAGTAACAAGTTTCGAGTGCTTCATGGTATAAGAGCAGAGTTGCCTTTCAAATAGGAAGGTTCAAGTTAAAATCTTGCTCAGAGTGTGATGCGGGATTGCGATTTTCACATAGGCTCACAAGATAGTTCTTAGCATAAAAAACAGGGCATAAGAGGCTGAAATAAGTGTTATTTAAAACCATACATTTGTGAGATTGGGTAAGATGTGTGAACATTTCCAATTTTTTATATTTGAATTTCTATTACGCTTAAAATTATACTTTCATGATAATATAACAATCTTAAGGCCCAAAATTGTTAGCCCAGTAACAGGTAAATAAACCAGTGAATTTTAAGTTTAATGTTTCTTGATTACTTTTTTCCGGCCACTCCCACTTCAAAGGAAAGGAATCTAATTATTTAAAAAAAAAAAACAATTTTTTAAATATGGAGTGCTTCAATTGAAATTAATTTTCACAACTTACATTGAAAAAACAGGTGTTCTATGTCGTATGTGCAAATAGTTTTCTCTAAAATTAATAATTTCCCTTATGTTCATATACTAAATTAAACCATTGTGTAGAAACATCGTTTTACATTACAATATTAAATAATGATAGGGTAGATATGCTTATCCGGGTTTGTGAGCCGTGGTCCAGTGGAAAATCTTTTTCCAGACGTTTCGATCGAAGCTGCGTGGAACATCCTCAGTGGCGTGGCCGTAGCTTTCTGGTTCTGTTCTCGGCTGCAGCAGATAATCATTATCTACTAAATGACTCCGGCCGTGAAAGGTTACGCACTTCAATAGTGATAATTACGAACAAAAACGATTACTATAACAATCCTTTGAAACGTCTCAGTAAAATGTTATGTGCCCTATGCTTTAAGTTCTGAATGACTATATATTAAAAATATAAAAGCAATGAGAAGCAAAACTCGTATTTTTTTGTTTCATTTAACCGCACTGGTCATATCGGCGGCCGATCTCCTTTGGAACATATAGAAGGTGTTAACTCTTGTTCGGTTGGTTTTTAATCATTACTTCACGCACACATTCCCACTCTCATTGATATTTCCAGACTCGGGGGAAGGTGAGGAATTATCTTGGACGGAGAAAAGTTCCCACCTCCCTCACCGGGAAGTGAACCTGGGACCTCTAGCACGGCAGGCAGGTGCTCTACCGACTGAGCTATGGGGCCAGCCTCTGACACTTTTAATTTTACACGTGCATTACCTTAATTCATTTAATCTATACCTACCTACAGGCCTAAGTTGCTAACGAGAACTGGAATTTTCAAAAATGAATTGTTCATATTCCTTAAAATACCTTTACCACAATTACCATTTTTAATTTTTGCACATACACCACAGCACCTGTGTTTGAGCCTGTTCATCTAAATTAATGTATGTTTTTTCTGTATCGGAACGGCAGAGATACGAAGAAAGTGTACCAGAGGATGTCTCCTTTCATAGGAATGTGCCACGTAAACCTCAATATTCCTTGGCGTTAAAGGTTTTATATTACATTTCAATTGTTTACTTGGCCAATTACTACACAAATTGTACATTTAATTATACCCAAATCTATATTAATATTACGAGAGGAGAAAATTTATATGTATATGTGTACGCTGAATGCCTAAAACCTCTCAAATTCTTTTAGTTCTTTCATCGTCTACCATTCATTCCGAAGAGCATGGTGCTACACGCATTTAATCTCGTTTCTAAAGTTATTAAAATACCAAAGGGGATAGGCGTACACATACGAGCACATGGGAAATAAGAGTGAGCATACTGAAAATCTCCTTAAATTGGAACGTTCCTTTTTCCTTTTCTTTTCTCTCAATATTCTGGGATGGTACAGGCGGTTTCATCTGTGGCCCATATTCCGGAGGCCCGGGTTCGATTCCTGTGGCCCACCTACCTGATCCATGTTTATTTTTTCGAAGGTTTTCCCCGGTCGCTAGACAAATGTTGGGTAGGTTAATTACATCACCAAATTTCCTCTCTCTATTTCATCTCCATTATCATTTCATATCATCTCTCATCTGGTGGTTTCCTTCAGGGATAGAAGTGTCGGCGGGAGTCTAGGCGGTGCGTGGCAGGATGATGTGCTCTGAGTAAACACTTCTCCGTTGGGATGGTGTGTGGTCTCTGAATCGGCCTAGTGGGTCGATTCAGGAACGCGGCTGACGGGATGCCGGTTGTGCAGGCGTGCCTGATGGGTAGGGGGAGGGCTCGGTCTCCGAATCGGCCTCGTGACTGTTTGGGAGCCACGGTAGGTGGGAAGCCGATTGTCCTGAACCCACCACCGGGGAGATTCTACCCAGCAAAGTGTAGGGTTCACTCTGTACTGTAGTGACTCCTTGCGGTCGGCCGCTCTGCCTCCTTTCAGCTCATCCTTGCTCCCTGTGGAACCCCACCTGGGGCATAGGTACAAAAGACCAGTCTGGTAGAGATACCGAATCCCTTCCAACAACCCAATCCAGTCTTCTGTTTATTGAATCTTCAGCTGCTATTTTTGAATGTTGATGTGAGTGAATATGATGTTTCTAAAGTCCCACGGACGATTCCCAACTCATAGTGAGGTTGTGCATCTTTTATATAACACGTGTCGTTATCACCTTGTTCTGAATCATCTGCAGGCGCTGAAGAAGCGCAGACACATATTAAAGACGAGGAAGTATCTGAACACGACTACACTTATATAAATGGGCCAGGCGGTGGCATCACGCTAACCACATGTCGCTCTCAATATTGTACTCTGCTGTCATGTCTGTGTCAACGGAAACAGAACGGCTATGCGATAGAACTTGGCCCGCTTGTGTCTTTTTTATACCATTTACAAAATTTTAGGTCTGCATTATCTTTGCTTCACAACTACTACAGGAATTCCCCCCCCCCCCCCTTCACTTAAATATGCATTTCCCGTATAACAGACATCGATTTATTTTGTTCGAATGCAACAAGGCATCCTACTGTGGGGTCAGATAACAATTAAAAACCATCATTTTTGTTCAGTGTATCCTTCTTATACCGGGAAAGCTAATGAACTGTGAACCAGCTGCGGTGTTTATCCTGCTCGCGTCCCCGATGCTCGTGCCGACTGCCGCTTTCATGGAACGGCGCAGATGAATCATACATTTATTTAAATACTAATTTAAAGGGTTACTCTTACCAATTTTATGAAAAGAGATGCTGAAAGTGGCCATCGTCGTTGTACACACAATTTTTGGCACTTCTTTAGGAATCTATCCATAATTTGCCGTAGTCCACATCGAGCAATGGTTGCAATTTCTTGGCCGTTTCCTGGTTATTGTGTTTTAATTGTTGCAGAGTGTGTGGGTTTGTTTTGTAGTTAAACTTTGTTTTAAAGTTACCTCAGAGTTAGAAATCGTTGGAAGTTAGTTCGGAGGCCGCAGGGGGCCATAAATCTATACTAATAATCTATCCTTACACTCTTAATTGTTATCATGAAACACTGAACGTAGAAACAACTGTTCTAAGGTTAATAATAAGCAACCTGTGTCAAAATATTTTCTGTTAGTTCTCTAAAATAAAAGGGAAAAATTGTATTCGCATATGTCCTGGCGTCAACTTTGACCCGCAAAAAATTGCCCTAAAATTCCTTTTCCACTCATGAAATGTGCCAATGTGAAATGAAGGTTTTCTCTGTTAACAAGAATTAGACACAAAAATGCAACTTTGTAAGAATAGCATGCCTTAAAATTGAGTAGAGCAAATCATGTGATTGCAACGCATCAAATTTTTCCAGAAACCATTTCCTATCGTTTTTAGGAACATTATGCTACGGTGGCTTTAAGTAAGCAGTCCTGCTAATGATTAAGCTTAGATTTTCTTTAGCGACCAAGCTGCAACTACGCTGTGACATATAGTTCTGCGATACATTTGCCAAAACCTATAACGCACAAGTATTCGTTTATCTTTAAATGTTGTGTTGTGCACAATTAACAACTTGTAGGGTGTGAACAATCACCGCTGGCAACATTAAAAGTCACAGAGCGGTAAACAGCTTCTGTATTTATGACCATGTAGCCATTTCCAAGCCTTTCAAGCTTCCACTATCCCAATCGTATTACGGTGCTCGTGTGCTTTGACAGGATCAGCATATCGTTAAAGGAAATAGACATGTGTTCCACGAGACCATAAAAATAGAAACCGGCGTATACTGTCGAACCCAAATGAACAGCGAAAAACTTACCCCTGAACAGTACATGAATAACAGAATAATACATAACAAGAAGTTCTTAAGATAAAAATTTATAATTCTAAAATATAAACAAGAACAACAAATTCGACTTCACAGTTGAACAAGAACTATAACGAATTTAAAGTACCGAAGAGAACATATGAAATACAGGCTAAACTAATATAAGTGTATTGTGAAACAATAATGAACAAACGAAATGTGAAAATGTGATGCTATATGCTGAACAATGAACAAACAAACAAATGTGCGTACGTAACTTGCCCCGGACGTTCCGGACTCAGGGATATTTTGGAGAATCTAGTGAACTAAACGGTAACTCCAGAAGAAATTTACAGAATATTTTTCTCAACAGTTCTCTTTATTGGCTTAGTAAACTATCGGCTTAATGGATTAGTAGTAGCCAACTGCAGCACGGAAATTCTTAACTTTGTGAACAGATATAAACTTGAAGCCGATTACATATAAGGAGAAATAATTAGAGTTTAAATTGTGCAAGATACCTGCTGTCGTAAAGAAAATTTTATCTGGATATATTAAAGCTCATCTTCGTTAACTTGTGCATGGCTCTAAAGTTACACGTAGCCAACCTGTTAAACCGAATCTTTAATTTTTCATTGATTTCCAAGCTGCTTTGGAAGCCAATATCTTGGGAACACTTGGACTCCCGAAGGGAGACTCCTGTTTTCTCTAAATAGAAATTTGGGCAGATATATAAATTATGAAACTCCGGTGTGTATATATGAGTGAGAATTAAAATAGGTAAATCCCAAGAATAAGGAGACTATTTCTTTTTATGGCTCCCCACTCTAGCAATTTTTATATTTTCTAGGATGTCTCAAAAGACTATACCTAGTTAAAATTTCTTGTCGTTTAGGAGATGGCACCAGAATTAAAGTGCAAGATATTTTAAATTTCTGTTGCCAATTTATGAAGCACTAATATATTCTAAATTTTATATAAATCGGAAATAATGTCTATATGAGCATTTACTGCAGGAAAACAGTAACTTTTATGTCCCTTAAATTGTGATCAGTACTATCCGTTTCCTGAGTCTGTGTTTTTGTGTTTTTACTGTTCGAAGATAAAATATTTTTGAAAGTCATTCATGTAATACTGGAAAATAGCTATGCTTCTGTTTTACATTATCTCAGGACTAACAAATCATCGCCTTCTAACGCTATGTTGCTTACTTCACTTCCAGGCAAATACGAGTATTCAGCCTCAGCTAAAAAATAGCATTTTACATAAGATATAGCTGTAAGAGATCAAGGACAGGCAAATAAATTGTAAAATTGTTACACATTAGCAGTTCTTCGGATTCTAGGAACCACAGAATAAAATATCAAAGCAATACGTAATAGTACATAGTTTTTACGATATTCAAGTAGTTTTGTAGTTGAATCATTTTAAACTTAACTGCACATTTGCTATAGAAGTGATGCGATGTTATCCAGTGTAGTTAATCAAATGTTTAAAATATTATTCCTATAAGTCAAGAGTATATTGTAAAGCTAAAGCTTGGGTAAACAGTGGAACTGTCAAAACCATGCCAATATATAGTTCGGTGCTTCTTGATATTACTGACAAAAATAAATGTGGAAATGGTACTGGCGGATATTTTCAACATTTTTACTGTTATAGGTATATGCCATCGACAGGAACCAGTGGTGCTGATTTTGCTAAATGGTTCTCCTTTGACCATTTGTGCTATAGATCACCGCGCCTTTCATTAGCAGAAACTCAGTGGAATCTTAATTAACATTTTACCGTGAAAAACTTAAATAATCACGGGATGCGTTACTTTATTTTGTAGTTTTCCTATTTTCAGTAACTAGGGAACATCCTGCGATCTATCCATAAATTCGATACAAAGTTTCATCAGAAATACGTATTTTGTGACTCCTTTGATAATGGTGATGATATTCAGATGATGATCAGATAAAAAATGCATTAAAGTGTGTGTGTGTGTGTGTTGTGTGTGTGTGTGTGTGTGTGTGTGTGTGTGTGTGTGTGTGTGTGTGTGTGTGTGTGTGTGTGTGCGCGCGCGCGTACACGTCTGTCTGTAAACAGTATAAGTGGAAAATACAAATATTTTCAAAACGCGTATTGTACTCCACACTATTTTACACCAATTTTCTTTAGAAGAGCTCCTCGATCTGAATGACCTTTGCATAGCTGGTAAACAGTAGGTGATAATCAAAATTGTATTACTTGGAGAATCTATGAGCAATGTAAAATATGTCATTTTGTTAAATTGAGCATTTTCGGAATATTTCGTGATTTTTATTTAAACATTTTATTATTAATATTTTCCCTTAAATAGGAAGTCGTTATTCCTTTTGTATGTCCTGACCATGTGAAGAGAATGAAGTTTAAAACCATCACATGGCGACCCCTTGAGATTTTGCTGTTACTTAAATCTACTTCATGTTCTATCAAGGTTGTATCTGCAAGGAAATATGCAATAAAGCAACTTGGAAAAATATTCATTTGGAACATCAATTAGAATAAGTATTTGTAAGAATAGTTTTTAATGGAAAAACAAATAGTTTGAGCAGTAGAACATTAGTTATCATATACAATTACAAGCCTTATCTTTGGATGACGAATAGATTGTACATGACCAGAAAGTCATATGAGTGAAATGCATCAGCTTTCTTATCACTTAATCATCCAAGGATAACTGAATTTAAAGTACATAACAGAGACCAGCTCTCAGAGATAATCATCGCTCAAAGCCTACTGTATTCCGATATTCTCTTCCAGCTAACACTAATGAAAGTATATCTACAAACATCTATTTTGCATAACAGGAAAACATGGAATAAAACGTGTTTAAGATAATTTGTGCGTATCTGAGTTGAGATAGTCATGTGAGAGCACAGGAAAATTGATTTTGTTTGGGAAGTCGCAAGGTATGTACTTCTGGTCAGATATGAAGTTGCAACTTCTGTAGAAAATAAAATCCTTTCTCCTCCCTTACGTACGCGGGAAGGAATGTAAACACGAGAATTTTTTAAAACCCTGTCAGCTAGAGTTTTGTTAAAGAGATGTACGAATAACATATATTCCTTTGTGTACTTATATCCATTGACAGAAATAAAATCCCTGTCTGTTTCAGTATCCACTTCCTCTACTCTGAGGGGTTTGTTGTTCGTCTATATATAGATACTTCTTCTCGTTTGATGATCAAGTCGAGCAGTTGTACCCCAGCTAAGTTGGTTTGGCTGGAGCAGATGCTCAAATGTGCATCAATGCGTGCGGGAGATGTACACTATAGAGGTACAAAGACACTGATGAGAATCGGTAGCGGCAATGTAAACACAAGCACTGTGACTCTATTTTGGGCTAGTCCCTGGGGCGGCACTGTTCTCCCCGCACCGGGATCCCTGTTATAAAAATAAACAACAAAGGCCCACAAGTGCACAACAAACAACGGATGCCTACTTTCCTTAACTTGATATGGGCTACTTCAGCTACTTAGTTCGTTTCTCAACTTTACCCAAGGCACCAGATCCATCCTTCCTAGCTGGTGCCACCGTTTGGAAGATTTGCATCTATTCCGCGCGCTTGTCATATATGAGCACTAAAAGAAAAAAGAAATGAAATTCTAACTAGTTGTAATGCATAGAAGAAATATTGCACTTCCTCAATCGAGACATTTGCAGTACACTTTTGTGGTCTCCTAAGTAAATAAAAAGTAAGTTTTAGAAAAAGGTGTGAACAGCATACACAAAAAGGAAAATTTGATTTTCCCGTAAACGGTTATAACGATTTTTTATTAAAATGCCAAATTTTTGAAGTACTTCCATAGAAAATGAAATATATAAATTAAATTTTCATATAATCTAAAGTCTTGCATCATTTTGTAGGTTTTTGCGTCACAAATAAAGTTTTTTTTATAACTATATAATGATCGATCAGCAGTACAATGCTTTTCAGATCAGAGTGAAAAGAAGGTAACAGAAACATAAATTAAAGAACAATAACACTCAGGGGTAGGCTAACAGGCCATCCCCTAACTACATTAAGTTAGAACTCCAATAATACACTCTGAGGAATTAAGCCAGTATTGGAGATGTGAGACACACATCAAGCACTAGAATCACTGGAATCAGACGTTTCACTCACAAGCAGGCCGTGAGGGTTGGCGCGTGCGGACGCCGATGTTATAATGCACAGCTCCTGTAACTTCTTGCAGCGGGGAAAAGAAACGGCGGGCGATCCTGCGAATGTAGTCGTGAAGTCCTAGTTCGTAATGGAGCTGCTGACATCGAATGAACCATGGAGCCTTGGTAGCGATGTGCATGAAGCGATTCTGTATAACTTGAAGACGACGAAGATGACATCTATGTGCGGCCCCCCACCCTTGGCAGGCATAAGTAATAAGCGGACGAACGAGTGATTTGTAGAGTAACAATGAAGACTGTAGGCCGAGGCTGGAACGGCGATGTAACAGAGGTCAGAGTTTTGAAGTCGCTCGGAGGCCAATGATATAAGACGATCGATATGAGCACGCAAGGTCAGTGGAGAGTCCAAAGGCACTCCATGGTATTTAACGGGAGTTGCAGTGGGGAACCAAGGGACATTGTTCCTTTAGAGACACAACGGAGGAAGTGGAGTATATTGGCGAAGAAGGATCAGTTTCGGAAGGACTCAGTCGTGTTCGTTGTTACTGTTGTGGACGCTGTGCTTGTTGTTGCTGAATCAGTGGCTGTTTTTGAGAAGCTGAAGTTGGTTGCTGTGGATTGTGACGGGATGTTATTGCCTGCTGCTGAAAGCGCCGAGACTGTCGTTCCTTCAGCTGTAAGTAATGAGAACAACCGCGATAGTTTGCCGGATGATCTTGTTGGTAATTAACACCCTGAGCTGGTATAGTGGAGGGCTTCGTGCACTTAGAAAAGTGATGGTTGCCTGTGCAGCGAACCCAGCGGCGCTCTAAGTGACAGTAATTTTTGGTGTGGCTACTACGCTGTACAGTAGTCGGGAAAGTTTAAGAATATTTTTACCTTCGTTATTGTTAAGGAGTTTAACCACACAAATAGGCATTGGTCCATTGTTCTTACGTAGTGACCGTTCTGAGCACAAAGTTAATCATAAATGTCTTGAGGGAACACGGTAGTTTGCGTATGACGACTGAAAAAATTTTATGTGAAGGGTTGTGAAATGTGTAATATTCTTGCTGAATTGATGTCAAGTACGAGGTAAGGCTGCGGTAGTCTGTGGAAGTCGAAGTGTAGACCTTAAGAATGGCTGCCCGTAGCTCAGTGTGAAATTCAGATAAGACACATTTTTTACATCTTGTAGTAGCAATTGATAATTGTGTACATTGCGGACACAAATAGCAGGGATTTTCTCTTTCTGAGAGGTGGAGGCTGTGTGAGAGGAATCGTGGTCTGGAGCTTCACCTTAAGGATTGAAGCGATTAGATGTAGGAATTGGGTATGCATAGCGTGAGAGAGTAGGTTGTTCGGAAACAGAGGCAGTGCATCGGCGTTTGTTTTGTTGTGACGTCGTGGAGAGAGAGGCTGCAAACGTTGGTTGCGCTCTAAAGTCAGATGGGGGCACAGTCTACCATTATATCATCGTCGTGCTGCACGGAATTATTTAGTGTATTAAGGGGCTGCATTGAGTGAAGCTGAGGTGGTCATAGTATTGGTTTACTTACTGTATTATCCCGGTAGCAGAAGACAGTTGAGATTAGATGACGTCAGTTGTACCGTAGAATTGGAGCTATCCCGGAAGTTCCGTGTCGTAGAGCCATGCAGATATATGATATATAGCAATGAACAAAAGCACAAAAGTTAGCTGACACAGCTAACCACAAAACGTGATTTGTAAGCAGAGCGTTCAGGAACAACCTTCGCGCTCGGCGTTCACTTGTCGACTGACAAATAAACGTAAAATGCATTATGTCAAAAACACATTCCTTTTGCAGCTCAATACAGTAAAAAGAGAAAATATTTCTTTCCACTCAAAAGGTCGATAGCGAAATTTTAGTGACAAATATATTATGATCTTCGATATTCAAAAATGACCCGTGCGTATGTGTTTAAAGTATTTCGTATCCAAGATCAACATCTTCCAAGGATGTGGCACAAAAGTTTACAAGAAGCTCCTGCTAACTCAGAATTTACATGCAACAGTTTTCAAAAAATTTTATCTGCTCAAAATTTCTTCAACGTTTAGATTTAAATGTCATATGTTTAAGATTCTTTAATACTGATGAAATAAACAAGTATATTATGAACTCTGAGAATGTCGCAGAAGTCTTCGAATGTTGCATAACTGATAAATCGTAAGAAATGGTAAAAATATCATGTATACCTCGCTAAAGCACAGTTTGTCATACAGTTTTACAAAATAAACGAATTCTAGGATATTCCTGTAATTTGTTTGGATTTTCCATTACTTTTCCAAATGGAACAATGTGCAACGACAATGTATTAAAAAATAAACAAGTACAAACAACTTGTATATTTAAAGAGAACTTGATATTTCATTTCATAATGTGCTGGTTGGAAAACGATGCTGTGCCTCAGAGCAGCATAGCTAAATAAAAAAATCGGTTAAATATTAAACTTGAAATGCGAGTTCTGTATACTCCTAGAGCCGATGTGGGATCATCTTGAATTCCCATATCACTCAAAACTACGTTTTAAATGATTCATTTTTCGAAAGTGATGATTTTGTTAAACGTGGCACTAATGATTTTGATTAAAGTACCACAGTAAAAATATGTTCATGCTAATGAAACATTTATCTTGAGAGTTTTGGGATTATCCTCGTAGAGCTTCTTCATTCTGGATGACTTCCAAAACTACTGAACCATATGAGATAGACAAAACCGTATTCCACAAAAATGGCGATTCTCGTCCAACCACACCATTTATGTCTGAACTCATTTATTTTATCTCTTGGAAATACAAAGAAAATGAACTTTAAACGGCATCAAAAGTGAGCAGCTATGCTCTTAAAATATTTGACCAATGCTTGAAATCCACTACATCCTCATATTTCCTTTCGAAAATTTCGAATACTACCAATAAGATCATATGTGTAAATATTTCTCAGTTAACATGGAGAAGAGTAATAGGCGTTTACAATTATAGTTTATTCCAGAGTCCTCTGAGTGCAGCATACAAGATATTTTAAATTCTGGAAATGCGAAGAGTTCAGCTCTAAAGATTTTATTCACTATATACCTGTAGCGAAATATGTAATAATTGGATTTCTGCAGACATACATCTTGAAAATATATGAAGCAGATAAATATATAAACATTTTAAGAGCATATGCAAGAATGAGTCTAAAGAGGCATTTGAGTGATTACTTAAGATTATTGTCTTAGGAATGAAAGTAAAATAAAATTTGAGGGCTATCGCATAGCAATCAGTTTTTAAAAGATTTCATGGTCACTTAAAGCTGCTCTGTTCTCTTATAATCTCGCTAGTCAATTAGTATTAAAATTACGTTTAACTCCACTAAGAGTAGGTAAATAGAGGAATAAGCGTTTGAAAGAATAGTTTGCAACTACAAGACTGAAGTAATAGTCTGACTGAAATGCATCAGGTCTTCTAATTGTGTCTTCATCGTTAGAAATTTAAATTGTACCCACTAAGTAGAAAACTTCAGCACCTGGAGGAGTTCAAAACTCCAAGAGCGTTGAGTGCTAACAATCTACTTGACACTTATTCCGGAATTTTGGTTGAAAATTGAGAGAGATCTGAAGATTAAAATCTGCAGAATCAACTGTTCCTGCAGTATGGTCCATAGAAAGGAAATAAGCAGATGAATTTTGCAATGGAAGTCTAGGTTTAAATTTACAACATTATTTTTAATTTCTCTGACAATTGTCAACGGTAAGGGAATCCTAGTATTTCAGGTCATAATAGCATTTGAACATTTACCTATGAGTTCGTTGATAAAGGAGCCTTTTGTCTTTATTTGCCCCGAGTGAGTGCGCTCGCGCAAGCGTGTGTATGTGTGTGATAGCATATTTAAAAATGGAAATCCTATCTAAATACCAAAACTTCATTTTACTTTGGAAATTTTTAGAGAATTTCATAGGGTTTATCCTGCTTCAGAAATATTTTAGAAAAGGTATTCTTTCTTTTTCAGCCAAAATTGGTTATAAACTACTTTCAACGGCAACATTATACAACTTAAACTATAAGAGATACACAAAATTTTAACTTCACAGAACCCAGAATTTTCCCTGTAGTTTGGTATTTTCGAAATATTTATAGATAATCTTTTAACGTATCTGTACTATTTAGAGAAAGTCTTATATTCCACCCAAAATACCATATCCATGTTTCACTGAAAACATAAGGATCTGAGTGGTAAGTGAAATTATTTTCAGAAAAAATGGTGTAGGTGTGCGTGCGTGTGTGGTGTATTCCTAAACTGAATGACCTGCTCACAGAAGTGGCTTTTTTAAGTATTTCTAGTGCAGCATTTTCTAAGGCAGCGACGTGAAGATTCTTAAAAGATATTTCCGCACAAAACTAACCTTTAGGTTTTGTCCTAATTTTCTCTAATACTACACTCTAAGATATAGTAAGTAAGGAAAACATGGCAACTCAACCAAACATTTTATATTTAGACTTTAGATATTTAATGAAACATTTTGATTTAAGACTTAACCGGCAGTATATATTTTGAGATCCCCGGCATGAAATAAAATCATTTATTTTTTGAAAAAGATTCATGTGTGTTTGCAAATTCTAACTGCATTTTTCAAAACGAAAAATCAGCTAAATGCCAACCTTGGTAGTTCAGCAGCTTCTAAAAATGCGACACCAATATTTTTAAGAAAATTCCTGCACACCATAACTACCAACTACAAAGTCCTTCTCGCACATGCATCTTTGAAGGAGAGGAATAAACTATCTGATATTCTAAACAAAGGCTTGTTCGGTTAGTTGAGTGCAATAGTTGTGCATAAGGGATTATAATGTAGGAAAGCAGCGTTTGTTTAAAGGAGACGCATTTTACTTTGTTGTCTGTAATAATAGCATGGTAAATATTAATCCTATTGGATCATTGGTTCGCTCATAATTGAACTTAATACATATAGCCTTTTTCAGTACATTTATATGGAGTTTAGAACTTGTTGGTATCCAAACTTCGCTACTGTAAATTTAAAAGAAATTGTAATCGTTGTTTTAATTCAAAAGCACTGACACGTTGTCAATATTTTAGTTTTGTTATTTTAAATTTATTGAGAACAGATTTAATAGAAAATTATTAAAAATTGCAGTAGAAAGAGAAGAATATTAAAAAGAATAATCGAAGCTAAAATAGTGAAGAGGTGGAAGCAAAGGGAAAAAAAGAATATTGTCACTGTATTTAACGATGATATTAGTTTAAATTATTAATAAATGTTGTTTGAACGTTAAATTATTTAAAATGATTTAAAGAAAACATTATGAAGATTACCAAAATTATAATGAAAAGTTTTGAAGTAACAGATAACGTAAACTAATGAGAAATTATTGAATTGCCATAGCAATGGCCAATTCAATACTTTCAAATCAGCTGGAGTTAAATTCATTCTACGTTGGGACTCCGCCGAGTGAAGAAGCAAATTGTGACTCTAGGTTTAGACGCCGTTGAGTAAATACGCAAAATTGTGATTCTGCGTAGGATCATCTTCGAGGAGTAAAATATAATTATAAAAAGAACAGCGACGCTTCTGAAAACTTGTATTAATTTTGTGTTACGACGTATTCATGTTCACTTCTGAAGGAATTAAAACTGGAACGTTTGAAAAGAAGTTAAATGATTATTCAATTTATTTAGTAAATTACTTTCATTCTACTCCCATGCGATACCATGACCGAGGTAAGAGGTTTCCATGTGACGACTGTAGTTACCGTGAGCGACCTAGAGCATCAGAATCAGCCCTAAGGACACGACGTTGCAACTTCCCATCCCTGAGATCCAGTAGTTAAGCCTCAGTGCGGTGCAGAAGAGCTTCATCTTATCCTAGAGATTACGTGAGAGAATATTTTTGGAATTGTTAAAGCTTCTGCACTGAAAATAATAAAGGTATAACCTTTAAAATTTCCACCATATCTAGATGAAAAGTTGCAAGTTTCTGTATATTGTATGCAACTGTTTAATATTTAAGTTGGAATAATTTCTCTTCATTCATTGTCAACAATGTGTGGTAGAAAGAATACTTATGCAAAAAGAATGTCTAAAAATGTTAAAAGGCAAACATGAGATTCAGATTTTCTCTTTTCTTTCTTAAGTAGAGTTCCAGTCCTATGTTCAACTTCTGAAGGCATTATTTAGCGATGTTTATAATCTTTTAAATCATGAAATACAATTTAATTTTGTTAGACTATTCTTATGAAAGTTGATTATAAGAATTAATTACTGATTTTGTTTTCAGTCGCCTCTTCTGGTGTAAATACTTCTTTAAATTGCTCGGAGAAGTAGGGGGTGTAAGGGAATCCGATAGATATCATGGGTGCTCATGGGGATTGATTTGTATTTCAACTCATAAGAACGTCGATGTAAAAGTAAACCGATAACCAATTTTTTCAAATAATTTTTTCTCAACTCAAGATCCTATGGCTGTGTGAATGAAATAGGACAGAGCGTGATGGCTTCAGCGGTTTCGCTGTAGCCTAGTTTCGGGAGGTCCGGGTTCGGTTTCCGTGGCAGGACCACCTTATCGAAAGGTTTTTAGGGGGTTACCCGGGTCATTAGGCGAATGCTGGATATAAATTACATCCCCCGAACTTCCTGGCCCTCCATTTCATCCCCATTATAATTTTACATCATCTTTCATCTGGTGGTCTCTTTCGACGGGAGTCTGGGCGCTCATGGCAGGATGGTATGCTCCTGATAAACGCTTCTTCCTCCGATTTCGCGTCATCCTAGTGGGCCATTTCAGGACCATGGTGGGTGCGATGCCGTGGAGTTTCCACCTGGACAATAGTACGGACAATAAATGCACTCTACACTGTCGTGTGGCTCCTTGAGTCAGCCGCCCTTGTCTCTGGTCGTAGAGCCGAATCACCTCTGTAGGAATCTATCCTATTCTATGAATGAACTATCTATATAAAAATATTTTAACTCAAAAATTAATGCTCGTATTTCTTTAAATGGCTGAAACATGCATTTAATTATGGCAATTATGATATCGGATGCCACGTTTTTCTACATTCGATGCTAGTAGAGCAGGAAGAACCAGTCATATGCAGTTATTTATAATGTTAGAATAGAGATTTTCCAAAGTATTGTTCAGTATGACACAAAGCCCTTTCTTTCTGTTCCAGTTTTTAAATATCAACCTTAGCAAAGCCATTTGGCATCTCAATATTTTAGTTAAATCCTTCCTTACATTATTTTTAATGAAACCTTAAAACAAAAAGTTTCACTCAAAGGGTAAAGGCGCACTCGAACAATCGAATGGTGCCCCTGTAAGGAGGAACTTGTTTTCTTTGATCTTCTGCAGTCAGAGTCAAAGAAACAGAATTGATCGCCGAAAGGAAGGAAGATAACAAACAGAAAAGAGCGTGGGGAGGGAGGGCCGTGAACAAATTAAAGGAGGAGAAGAGAAAGGAAATGAAATTGCATCTTTTGCGGTGTAGCCAATATTGTGATTATGAACCATCCGTACTATCAGAACAGAAATGACGATCAAGATTTATCAGTTTTATTGAAAAGACAACCCGAAACGGAAGAGTTATATCGCACGAAATGAAAGAACAAACGCTAACCTATGACTGAAATAACTTTTCCTTTTCTTAATAATAACCCTCGCCCCGTGAACATCCTCCGTTCTTACATCCAGATTAGTGTTGTGGCAGTGCATTAGAGCTGTCGAGAAATGCAGTTTATTCGTTCGTTTCATGACACATAGCTTTCAGGTACAAGTTATCAAGGAAAGGCAACATCTCGCGTACATTTTACATGTATCTATTGTCTGAAATTCTAGGACGAAGTGATGAAATGAACAATAACTATAGGAATAAAGTGAAGAAACCATGGAGTCTGAAGCAAATCAGACACTTGCAAGAATCCCTAACTGCTTCGAGCTTAACGACTCATATTCATAACGCTGCTGAAGCTGTCAGATTGTATGTGTGAACGTAATTCAACAAACATTAGAAATTATGTAAAATTCAATACATTACATGTTTGCATGTTTTGCTTAAACCTGAAAAGTGCACCACTTTACAAAGCTAAATCATGCTGTTACCAAATTTTAGTGGAAATTAAAGTTAAGTATTTCAAAGATGTTGCACTGTATTAATGTTCTAAACACAATTAGAAATACTATCAAGAAAACAGGTCTGCTGCAAATTGTGTTGTCTTAGCAAGATGGGATTATGAAACCTGACATTGAATTCAGCAGTGGAAAAAGAATCTCTAATGGAAAATGATTAAAAATGCTTATAAACCCTTAAATGTTTAGCAACACAATATCTTAAAATGACATAAAAATAAAATCAGTTTTCTTAAAGATAATGCAAGGCATCTTATTATTATTATTATTATTATTATTATTATTATTATTATTATTATTATTATTATTATTATTATTATTATTATTATTATTATTATTATTATTATTATTATTATTATTATTATTATTATTATTATTATTATTATTATTATTATTATTATTATTATTATTATTATTATTATTATTATTATTATTATTATTATTATTATTATTATTATTATTATTATTATTATTATTATTATTATTATTATTATTATTATTATTATTATTATTATTATTATTATTTATTATTATTATTATTATTTATTATTATTTATTATTATTTATTATTATTTATTATTATTTATTATTATTATTATTATTTATTATTATTTATTATTATTTATTATTATTATTATTTATTATTATTTATTATTATTATTATTATTTATTATTATTATTATTTATTATTATTATTATTTATTATTATTATTATTTATTATTATTATTATTTATTATTATTATTATTTATTATTATTATTATTTATTATTATTATTTATTATTATTATTATTTATTATTATTATTATTTATTATTATTATTATTTATTATTATTATTTATTATTATTATTATTTATTATTATTATTATTATTATTTATTATTATTATTTATTATTATTATTATTATTATTATTATTATTATTTATTATTATTATTTATTATTATTATTATTATTATTATTATTATTATTATTACTGTTGTTATCCCCAACACAACCACTCCTATGAAATCCTGAAGTACTGCAGAGGTGTTTTCATTGCCACTCTTCCGGTTTTATATTAAAAAGATTAGTACTTCATATAATATAAATTCAAGATTTTACTTGTGTGCACACGCAAATTTCATGTGAATTTAGGCTTTGCAATAACGCCAATGTAGCAAGCGAACTTGTTTCTCAATTATTTCTGCGTTAAAACGGGAAAAACTACATCAACCATCTGTCCATAGCAACCCACTGTAGATGAGCATATTTTTGTTTGAATGCATAATTGTTACAATTGACTAAAACTTGTTTGATGGACAGCTCATCCACAAATGCATAGCGCTGACTGTTCACGCATTCACTGAAAACAAACTTTCCGCTTATGAATGCAATCACGAATGGAAGCTTTCTGAGTATATGAAATGCGAAAGTGTATTCTATATAAGGATTAAGCATAAAGATGTAGTACTAAAATGGCAAGGGTGATAGACACTCGCTGAGTATTCTACAGAGCGCTATAAAAGGGAGGATACTTTCCTACTTAGATACATACTATGACCGCAGATCCTTGGAGCTCTCTCACTGTGGCTATAAATCAGAGATTGCATGCATAGGCCTTGAAATCCACTTTATAGTGCCAACCAATGGATGCTGATATAAGCCCTAAGTTTCTTTCGTTTATCACGTCGTCTCTGTTACAGGTGATTTAAAACGCGAACAGAAAACTATTTTGCGAGCTTTTTAATTCCCCCAACAGCTAAATAGATGATAGTAGCAGATTATCAACTTCCAAATTGATTCTTTTATTCGTATTTTTACATTAGATTATGATTTTAGTTAAAATGACAGTTTTTCTACTGTTTCCGTTCGTTTTTAAAATTCATAGTATCAATTTCAGTGTGTATATAGTTGAGGAATACGTTTGCATTATTTAATGCAACATATTAGAACTTCGCCACCACATCGGAATTGTATTATCTATTGAACATTTCTTTGTAAGATCGAAATTCCTTCCATTCTGTAAAAAGAAAATGATTTCATAACCTGAAAGTTTTATCTAGCTTTCGGAGATCAGTGACATGTGTCACATAAAACTCGAATGGGTTGGGCCCAAGGTAAATAAGCGGTGGTAGGATGTGCATGTCAGTTTGTTTGCATAGGGAGAAACTTCCTACCAACATACGAGTTCTTATTGTTGAATTGAAATAACAGTATGCATCAATTAGAACTACTTATATTTGGTAACGTACTAATATCTGTCTCTGTATGCAAACGTTTTAAATGAGACACAAGCATATAACTGAGTACAAAGAAGATGTCTATATTTGCGGCAGCAGCTAAAAGCCTATGACAAACACTGTGAACCACCTGGTGTGTTTTTATAACTCTATCCAGACATAAGAGAGAATCTTTATTTTGCTGTGTAGGCTATAGAACTTCTTAATTCTTCACTTGGAATGTACATTTTCAGAAAAATGCATCAATATACTTTTCAAAATAATTCAAAGAGTTACAGAAATAAGGTTACAAAACAACCTTTTTCGTAACGAAACTTAGTTACAAACTATCAAAACTAGGCACATTCTATTAAACTTGGTTAAGGATATCCGAAAGAAGTATCTCAAAATAATTTACTGTCTTCTGAGATGAAGTGAGTTTATTTCTGAGATTAAGGAACTCAGATGACTTCTTTTTGCAAATGAAAATCATTTTTTTGTGCTTTTAATGTAAATTCATTTTCAATTCATAATTTTCTGAAGTTTGTGTGCTTTAGAATTATCTTTAACTGTCATAATGCTATTACATATATCAGCTATAAGTTATGAGCGTGTCATTATTTTAATCACACATAAATTATTAAGCATTAAAGCTAGCAAACAACAAAATAAAGTTTTACGGCTTTGTTGCAATGTAGATAGGTTTTGCTATTATCTCTCGTACAGTCCCATTTTGCAATAGTACTATGTTTACCTGACCATCAGTAACCTTTGATTGCTGCCCTTTAGCTTCTCATATTGGCAAGTGGTTTCAGTGTAAATAATTGAGCCACATTGATTAAGGATTCCAATGACTGTTCATAATCATATGATCTGTTTTACCGTCCTGTCATTCCACAAATTTAGCTCTATTCTGTGAATGTTTAGTTTTCTCTCTACTTACGTTAACTAATTTCTCCAAACTGTTTCAGAAATAGTTTCATTGCTTATTTCCTTGTAGAGTACAATGGATTTTTAAGGATAGAAGGCTAAAAACGGGCCCTTCTGTGCTAACTTAAATTTCATTCTTTGTATGACAGCACGAGGATCAAACAAGTACTGGCTTAACGCTTCAGAAATACCATTATATATTAGTAGTAAATGGCAGAGTGTTTAATGTGATAAATTTCTTGAGATAAGCACTTTATTTGCTATAAAAATAAATCGAAAGTGAGGATAGCTAAACAGGTTATTTGCAAAGAATTCAAAATACCTACGCACTCCATTACTTACTCACATAACTTAAACATATAGTATTATTTTAATCACACATTTGAGAAGCCCACCTTGGTAGCGTGGTGGTAGCGTGTCTGCCTCACGTTCAAGAGGTCCCGAGTTCGAGTCTCGGTCAGGGTGAGTTACCTGGATAACGCTTTTTTCCGGGGTTTTACCTTTTCCTTAAAGACGAATGTCGGGTAACTCTAAGCTCCATGGACCCCGGACACATTTGAGAATCATTTCACCATTCCATTCATCGTCCGATATGACAACATTGGAGGACGTAAATAACAAACAAACAACACATTTGAGAAAATAAAGAACAAGAACATTTCTTAATTGGAAGATATTTTTGTGTTATAACCTCATTGCTTCCTGAGAAGCTACTGAATTATTCATCCAAATTTTCGTAGGAATCGAGCTGTCTTTTTTTCAGGTCACAGTTGGTTTGACTTTCTAAAACATTTCTCTATTTAGGTGACCTCAAAACCTCTAATTAATTTAAGAGGTAAATATAACATTTTATATAAGATAAAATACCTCCCCTCCCAGGTGCTAGAGTATGAGAAAGAAGTTTATATATATTGATATCTATATCTGTAATAATATCACCGATGACATCAACGAAATGAATATTACGGAAGGGAATTCTGGGAAGGATAGGTTCCAGAGCTAAGTTTAATCTGCCTGATATTGAAATCGAGCTGTTATTTATGAACACTCTTTAATTGCCGCTCTTCTCAAAATTTATTTTATATTGGAGGTGAAAGGCAGCTTATTTTTCAGATTTCTCTTTATTAGATTTAAGGTTCTTTCAGTGACTAAATCGACCATGCGGAAAATTCGAATTAGCTTTCCTTCCAAAGAAAGTCGTGCTAAAGATTTTTATGTTCGAAGAAATCCATCGCCTTTCGCCAGGGTTATCAATTTACCCCTAGACGGAAGACTACCTAGTGTACCTTATTAATACATAGTACTCGGAGTGCATGCTTCGAGGAGAAGTCCAAATAACCATGTCCGCTTTGGGAGATCCGGTGTAGCTTACAGTACATAATCTGTCCATAAGCTAGTGCAAAAAGACAAATTAAAACGTACGACTAATAAGCTACATTGTAGACCTATGATCGAAGTAGTTCCATATTGTGAAAATGTTTTCAAGTTAGGATACATAGAGACGCAAACCACTGGAATTATGTGTCAATATTTTATTCTGGGGAACAACGAAAATATAGGAAAAGAAAAGAAAACAAACAAGCGCCTAATAAAATCAGATATTCTAAGTTCTTCCATTAAGTATATGAATACTATTTCTTACTGTTCCTATAAAACTCATCCACCACATCAACTCACCACATGTTGGACAGAAAAGGTTTTAATATTGTTTTCTGTCTAACTTTGAGACTTGTGCTTAAGCGAAAACTATTTTATGCTTACAGCATGTCGCATCAAAATTTGATAGTTTAGTGAGAGTTTGAAAAGTAATTTTACTGACGGTTATCAAGGCATCGTGAAAGAACATGCAATCTCCTGCTTCTAAAGCACTAATTTTACCACAAGCCTAAAGCAGTAGCGTTACTCCCTTGGATATTTAAATTACCTTCATTAAATTTGATGAATATGTACATCAGTTGTGTAGGGAACATTTTCATGGAAAGTAAGGCAAAGCCTTTGCATATGTTTTCTTGTTCCTCTGGATCCAAAGGGAGTAAAATTCAGGAAGATAAATTGTGCGCACTTTTTAAGTGTAAAACCAAGTATGCTAAATCTTAAAGCCGCGATATGCAGAGCATGCCTTATTAATTTTTCAGACACGTTTATCTTCTCACTTAAACTTTGTGTACCTTATAAGGACTCCTGATGTTTATTTTGCTTAGTAGTTCGGAGCAATTATTGCATTTAATTAAAAGGGTTGATACTCAGATGTCACTTGGAAATGCATGTCTAGATGCTCCTGAATAAAATAACGTATTTTTCCTGTTACATACTGGTATATGAAGTATTGGATTCTATCAGTAGATATCAATTCCAAAATTTCACTGGAAATACATATTTTGATGACCCCTGAATAAAACATCTAGTTTCAGAGAAAACTCTCTGTGCGTTTGTTTGTATCTGAGAGCACCGTAACTCCAAAACTAAATGTACCACGAGCATAAAACCTGTTATTCAAGTTCATTTATTTTTAAAGGTAAGACAGCAAGATTTCAAAGAAAGTCCTTTTCCACAAATTTGTCTTTATATAGAAAGATGTTCAATTTTATTTTGTAAAGAACGCTTCCAAGGATTTTAAATGAACTGCTTATTCCTAATAGATGAAATGATTTCTTAGTAAAGTGATAAAGGAAACTAAATTTATATAAATGATTTCTTTTAGTAGTTCCAGGTTTTCATCTGAATAGAAATTTTTATTAAAGGTAAACCATAAAAGATAGACAAACTATGTTGCAAAAACTGTAAGCATGTTTAAAATTTGCAATTATTTATTTGAAATAGACGTTTAATATCGTCGGGTACGATTACCTAATATTCATAATTATTGATACGCATATTTCAGCCTTTTCTTACTTTTAATGTGTTCTCGTCATACGGTTATTCCTCGTATCTTAAAATCTTATGATACAAGATTATATATTTGTGCGTTTTATCTATATAAAAATCATGCATTTCGAAGAATGAACCTATAATTTGGAACAAATATTTCAATATATACGAGTATTTGCGTTATCTAAAACCGGTTAGAGGTGTCTTATAGCCTAATGTATGTTCCTAACCTAGACATATATTCACTCCATTTTATTCAAGAGATTGAGGAAACATTTCCTTTTAAAGAATGCTTTACCTTCGATTACTATTACTGTAGGATGGTCTGTATCAAGTCGTTCCACTCTGAGGATTTGTGTAAAGAAAACTAGAGAAATAGTATATTGACACTTATCAGGGCGAGAATGCATATTGGCTTGTCCAAGCATTCGAGCAAGCCATTTACTTTTTGCAACCATAAAAGTAAATAATAACTCATAATTTATTTGATAATACGTCGTTTCCTATTAGTACCGTAATTACTATGCTGTTGTGTATTACGTCACATCCAACTGTTACAGTAAAGGTTGAGCACTAGAACCGTAAGATTAATTGACTGTTTCATCATTGTTGCCATGGCAATATACAAATGTGTTGTAAATATAGTTGTAAATATACGTCCGCGGACCCCCGGGGGTCCGCGAGGAGATGTCAGGAGGTCCGCGGGCATGTCCCTTAAGTTCAGTTATAATGTTGAAATAAAACCACAGAAAACGTAAAATTGTATTTAGTGAGTCACTTATTTGCTCGGTGCCAAACTACAAACGTTTTGTAGAAATAAACTGTTCTTTCATACTGGCCGTATGTAGGCTAAATTGTGGAAACGTAGAGTCAGACTGAAAAATTCAATGCCATAGACGGGATTTGAACCAGAAGATCCGTGGTTCAAATCCCGGCTATGACATTGAATTTTTCAGTCTGACTCTACGTTTCCACAATTTAGCCTACATACGGCCAGTATGAAAGAACAATTAATTTCCATTAATTGACCTAATAGTGGTCCGAACTATAAAGCCCGGGCCTTAAAGTACTTACACGTTGTAAGTCGCCATTAAGGTAGTTGTCTCATGTGTTTATGAGAACTCCTAAGTGGTTTACCGGAAAAATACGAGTAAGTTGGAGAATTCAATGTCATATCGGCACGTTGGCCATAGTAGCTCAATGGTAGCGCGGCTGGACGGAAACCAGAAGATCCGTGGTTCAAATCCCGGCTATGACATTGCATTTTTCAGTCTGATTCTACGTTACTACATACGTTTTACTTAACATTTTTAATGCAGCTATGTCGTAACGATGTAACGCAGCTGATAGGTGCAATCAACGTAACAGTTGGGAATGTGTAGTACAGCCTTATAATAGCAGCGACGGAACTGTATGAACGTGGCGGGTAGGTGCGTTGCGGGTGAAGTCAGCCAAGCCTGCGCGTGCAGGTCTGAGTCAGCGCTGTCACTAGCACCGGCTACACGTACGCACGCACAACAAACCATCGTTCTCGCTGCATTGAAGCCAGTGATGATAGTGTTTCTCTTGACAGTTTGTAATTGTGAATCGTGAGAATTTATTCGCGTCGTTCAACATGAATCGTTGGTTACAGACTGGATCAATTAAACGTAAGCCTACAATAACTGGCGATCAAGAAGCAAGTTATATTAGTGAGACTACTAGTTTACTGTTGCTGTTCTGCCGATCTGCGAAAAGTAAAACGGCGAAAATTTAGCGAAGAATATTTAAGTTTCGGATTTGTTCGAGCTGGAACTGGCGATGAACAAAAAGTTCAATATGTTTTGTGTTATGATGTACCGTCCAATGATGCAATGAAGCCTGCTAAGCTGCGAAGACATTTAGAGACGAAACATCTAGATTGCATTGATAAGACACTTGATTATTTTAAAATGAAAAGCAAAAAGGCAAAGATGAGTAATTCTAGATTAGAAAACAGTTATACTGCGACCAGTAGTAAAAAGCGACACTAGTTTCCTATGAAGTAGCGCTACTCATTGCTATAAGCGACAAGCCTTATAACCTCGCAGAGGAATTAATATTGTCAGCAGCTAAAAATATATCTAGTATAATGATTGGTGACTCAGCTGCCAAAGAGCTAAAGACAGTCCCACTCTCAAATGATTCAGTTAAACTTAGAATTGTTGATATGTCTCAAAATGTCCTGGACCAGCTAATTATGAGGTTAGAGGCAACAACGTACTCTTTACAACTTTAAGAAAGTACTGATTTCACTGACAAGTTTCATTTGTTACCTTTTATACGATACGAACAAGAGAAAGAGCTTGTTGAAGACCTATTGTTTTTGTAGGACGGAGCCACAGTGATGTCGGACACAGCACTGGATTGAAAACTCGTCTTCAAGCTGTCAACCCTGAGATTAAGTGGACTCATTGCTGGATACATAGAGGCATTGGCTGTAAAACAAATTCTGCCAGATTTGACGGAAACATTAAAAGAGTTGGTTAAAATTGTGAACTCATTAAATCCCGTCCTCTTAAATCACGGTTATTCAAGAAACGATGTGAAGAAATGGGAAGTGAACATAAATAATTGTTCTAGCACACAGACGTTCGTTGGCTTTCTTATGGAAATGTTCTTTCGCGATTTTTTTAATTAAATGATGAAGTGAAGCCATTTTTTAAAGACAGCAAACACGAAAAGTTCCCCCTCGAACGGTTGTGTGACTTTGAATGTTTGTGGAAAGTGGCGTATCTAGCTAGTATCTTCTCACACTTCAATAAACTAAACCGAAAATTGCAAGGACCAAAACCAGATGTTATCACGGTTCATTCGAAAATTGAAGCAATGACAGGAAAACTTCAAGTGTGGAAAGGTCGTGTTGAAAAAGAAATTCTTAGGCTCCTTTCCTATTTTGGAACTATTTCTGACTTCATTAGAAGAAACCTTGCCTAAAATATTGCAAGCATTCATAGTAGAACACCTGAATGCCCTATCAAAAACTTTAAAGAAGTACTTTCCAGCACCGGTAGAGGATCAGAATGACTGGATTATATATCCTTTCCAGAAAAAAAGGCATAGGCAGCATTCGGAAAAAGAACAGTACCAACTAATAGTTATTTAGCAATAAAGGATGGAAGGTTATATACCAGGAAAATGAACTTAAAAAAATTGGTTTCTGGTGCAGAGTGAAATAAATGAACTTGCTACCACAGTGCTCAAGTATATCGTGCCCTTCCCAACCACCTATCTGTGCGTGCAAACATTTTCAGTGTCGTGCAACATCAAGCCGTTGAAGAGAAACAGGCTTGCCAATGTGGAAACTGACTTGAGAAAAATCACCAACATTAAGCCCAGTTAACTGAGCTTATTCAATAAAACAGTTGCATTGTTTATATTAATACATTTCAATGAACAAAATTTCAAGCCTTTTCCACACAAACTGATTTTTTTAGTAACACAATACTAAGTTTGTCAAAAGTGGTCAAATGGTGCATTCAGAAAATTACGAATACCTTTTTATATGTATAAAATGGTTTCCTTACATGGAAAATAAATTCATTTTTATAACATGTTGTGCCTAATGTTTTTAATCCTTGGGTCATCCAAAGAGTGTGGTATTTGAAATTTTTACGGATGTAAGGTTAAACTTAAATAACCTAGTTAGGCAAATCTGTTTAAAATTTACTTAAGTGAAAAAATAATTTTACTAAATACAGTTTAAAATATATATTTTTTATTTAAAATACATTTTATACATAAGTTTATTTTAGTTTATCTTTGATTTTTTAATTCATTATTAATTAAATTTAATACTAGATATGCTGGAAAATATTTTTTTTTAACTTGTTCCATTTATACCCCGCCTTTAACTACAATGTTCATATCAGCGGCCGTTCTCCTTTGGAACATATTGAAGATGTTAACTTCATTGAAGATGTTAGGTTTTAATCATTAGATCTCGCACACATTCACACTCTCATTCATAATTCCAGACTCTGGGGAAGATGGGGAATTATCTTGGTCGGAGAAAAGTCCCCATCCCCACCGCCGGGTATCGAACCCGGGACCCCTAGCACGGCAGGCAGGTGCTCCACCGACTGAGCTACGGGGCCAGCCCTGAAAATATCTTAAATTATACATTTAGTAATTATTTAAATTCCAATTATAAAGTTCAACAAAAAGTCGACTAGTTCATATAAATTGAGTTGCCGAACTATGGGGGTCCACGAACACGTTGTTAGATGATAAGCGGATCCTTCAGGCAGAAGAGTTTGAGAAACACTGGTCTATGCTACCTCATTTTATATTAGTCCATCCTAAAACTGGAAACTGGTCCGTGCATATCGTCCTGAAAAGAAAATTCGCGGTAAAACTACCAAAAGTGAGCAATAAGCAAAAAATCCTGTTTGTTAGTAGCTCAATGTCTCATCAGCTATATTCCTAACTAACGGTGTTCATTAAATGGGTACCGTATTTATCTGATTTGCTGTTATGTTTAATGCGTTTAGATTTATCTCAGAAATACTATAGGTCTAGTATACGAATTCAAATAATTTATTTCACTTAGTGCAATAGGTACATTTAATGGAAATGGCACAGAACTATTGTAGTCTTTGATCACTGTAATAGTAAATATTTTTCGAAGTTTTTGGTATGTGTAGGTCAATATTGGGATAAGTTACATACTGTCAGGAAGTTGGATATCACTCATTTGCGTATTTTCAGAGCTGTTGCGGAGGGTCGCTGATATTAATGGTAAAAAGAATTTCTCCCTAGTAGTAACCCGTTAGTTTTCTTGCATCTCTGGTACTACTCACAGAAAAACGCGCCTCTTCAGAATGAGCCATTTGTGGTGGATTTACTGCCGAAGGCGCTTCAGCAAATGCACGTTTATGATAGTTCAGGATAGGCTCAATCTGGAATAGTCAGGCACGTGGGTTTCGACGAACGAAGAGATCTTGCATGTGGTTCAGTGAAGTAAACTCCGTCACGTAGAGGGTTAAGCGTGCATCATGAAATGAAACGCAACAACTGAGAGTATGCTGAATAAATACGGAAAATCTGATGCCCTAAAGTTTTCAAGTTCAGTTCTCGGCTGAAGGATGGCACAAGAATTTATTTCATATCCCCTTTAGGATTTGAAAGTGTGAGTTTCAAGGTGTGTGAATTTAACAGAAATGATGTCTGTTAGGAAATGTGTCCTTGATATTACTCCAGTCTTTGCATTAACGACAAGTAGGTGCATCAACAAGGCAGTAAGTGAGCAATCATTGTAAAATATACAATTGGCTTATGTGCTTTCCATACACACTATTTTCGTTATAGTAATACCAACATTGCATTTCTCAATACCCTCGTATTAAAATTAATATAGAGAATATTTTTGTGACATTCTATTATTAATTACTACATGTATTACTCTGTTTGTTTGAATTTTTCCTCTACTAAGCTAAGCTCACGTACATTTTCATCAAATTGGTGATTTACGGAAGTTTGGAATATAGCAGTTTGTATGAGTAGAGTCAGACTGAAAAATTCAGTGCCATAGCCGGTATTTGAACCACGGTTCTCTCGCTCTCCGTGCGCTTGCTCTAAACCTCTGAGCTATGGCCAACATGCCGATAAAGCATTAAATTTTCCAAATAACTCGTATGTTTCGCGGTAAACCACTAGGGGGTACGCATATGCTATGAGACACGCACTTTTTGTGGCGACTTACTATGCTGTAAGTCCCAGACTTCATACTTAAACCACTGTTTTTATTTTAGGTAAATTGTTGGAAATAATTTATTCAACACTAGCCGTGTGTGGACTAAGCTATTCCGTGCACTGAATTTTTCAGTCTGACTCTACTCATCCAAACCTTAGCCTACACACGGCTTGTGGAAGAAATGATGATTTCCATAGCAGTTTATAGTTTAATATTCTTACACTTTACCTATCTCCACACAAGTTTCCTCTTGATATAAGAAATGCGGTAAACCGTTCATTTATGTCTTAAACGTGAGATAATTCTGAACAATGTTTCATAAACATTAAATGGCACTTCTACATTAAATGTGCACATACAATAAATATTTCGGTTAATTAACATGTTTATTGCAAGAGCTAGTTGTTACATTTCTTATTCTTGTGAATTATGACTTGTTATTATCATCGTAATTTGTTCGTTGTAAAGAAAAATTATACAATCACTTCATTTCCGGTCTGCCGACATTACTTTTACCTATTGGTTTATAGTTTTGTATTAATTGTGGAGTGAGGCCTTCGTCCGTTGACTTGATGATGCCATTTTTTTCTGTATTCATGTGTTTCATTTAGAATATTAAACCCCAACTCACTTCTAATGTCTTCATTACTTTCTTTGTCCAAGAGCATGCAACCTACGATATATCTCAAGGCAACCTATGTCCCTTTATGTTGTGAGGTTGTAAGCAACCGTAGGTCAATATCCGTCTCGGTAGCGTAGATGGTGACGTGACTGCCTCAGCTTCAAGAGGTCCCGAGTTTGAATCTCGATCAGGGCTATTTACATGGATAAGGGTTTTTAGGGGGTTTTCATAATCCTGAAAAATGAATGACGGGTAACTCTAAGCTCCATGGACAGCGGACTCATTTGAGCACCATTTCACCCATTCCGTTCATCGAGCGATATGATTTAACTTTGGAGGACGTAAATTAAAAAAAAAGGTAGGTCAATGTTTTAAAGACCATCACTTCATAAAGTTTCAATACAGTTGTTTAATTTTAAAAGCTAAGTTATTACCCACATATTTTTCAGAACTTGTTTGTTTACCTCTGTTATTAATATAGCAGATAATAATATTTTGTATATACAAAATCTATAAGCTTATGTGGGTTATTCCTCTAAAAACTATTTTCTTGAATGATTTTGGAGGCTGTATTCAGTTAAATGTGATACAACACAGAAACAGCATGTTGTAAATTGACCTCCAAATTTACAATACAAATCTGGTCTTCAGTGAATAGCAATAATTCTATATTTTTTGCAATAAATAAATAGATAGGTAGGTGGGTGGGTAATCAATCCCTTAAGTTCAAAGGCCTACTGCTAGTGGAGGGGGTTAGAGCTCATTAGGGTAGGAACTCCTAAGAGCCCATACTTGCTTGTCGGTACCTCCTTATCTATTGCGATGACTAGTAATGTTCTATATTCTATACACCGTGTACTTATATGTATGTTAAATTGTATTACATTCTATGTTCTATAACCTATGTTCCAATGAGCTTAAGGTGATAGATCAGTGATATTTCTATAACTTGAACTGTACTAATTTTTTTTTATCCATTATCTTAAGTTCCCTTGCGCAACTTGATTTTTGTGATTTACATTGATCACACTTCTCCTTGAACTGCACTTCAATTAGCACTGACACTAACACTAGCACAGACACTTTTGTTGCAAACTACGACGTGGTGTGTTTGTGCGCGGCTGCTCTTTCCAGTTTTCTCCACGTTTGTCTGTCCTTAGCTTGTCTCGTCCTTAGTGTTCCTGCTGTCCTCCTAAAGTCGTCTGCCCACCGTGTCTTTCCCATTATAAACCCTATTTTAATCGTTAGCTGCCATTCACAACATTATACATTCAACAGGTAGTTACAATAACCATCCCTATTTTGATCTTAGATTTGTTTCTAAAAACTTTTATTTTATGCAATTTCTCAAATTCAAATGCGGTAATTCTGTGTATGCCTTGCATTATTTTTATGAAATGCTGATGGAATCCATTAAAAGCATTATTCTTCATAGAAAAAGTCTTAACTTATAAGCTTTTATGTAATGGATACAACCTTTTAGAATCGGCACGTTATTCAGTTTTACAATTAGTTCAAATTAGTTTTCAGTTAATACAATGCTGCAGCCATTTTAAGAACGACCTTCATTGAGACTCTTGAACAATAATTACCACCTGCCGACCTGTTTGAGGAAAATCACTGAGTCTGCAGTCACAGAACTTCCTTCAACAGTGTTGTATTAAAGACGCTCTCTTTGATGTATCCCTCTTACCTCATATTAAAGATCTGAGGAAACTTGGCAAACTCCACAACAGAGTACACAGTATGAGAGGAAGCTTTTGACTGTACCCTGAAAACAGTGTCTTCATTATACATAATGAACTACACTTTATCAAATGTCATTTAGAGTTTGCCACTTTATTAGCGTAATTGGATAACATATATATGCTAAATTATATGAAACCACGACTTTAAAACAACTTTCAAGAATTGTAATTGCAGAGACTATTCTAGAATGTAGACCAAACCCGTGGCGACAGGTCGTAAGTAGATGGGGTCCCTGCGTCTCCAGTATGAACTTCAAACTAAATGGAAAGGCTTTTCTGTAAAGTCTATTACGAGGAATGGATAGTTGCATAAAATTCCATCTTCGTGAGCTTTGAAGGCTCCTTTCCTAAAACATAAGTAAATGAGTGACAGAAAACGGAAATGAAAAATTCATGGCAACAGAGAGACAACTCTGGCATTAAGCTACCGACCTGAGAAAGCCGTGGTAAGAAACATTTCATAGTGGTCAGTCAACTGAAGTCGAACCCGGGATCTCCAGAATTTGAATCTTATATTTTATTATCTTGAGTACAAAAGGTATTGTGTTCAAGCCAATCGTCCAAAAATGTATGAGTACTCACCTGAAACGTGTTTTTATCCCTGAACCAATACAGTTGTTCAGAAATGTGTGTGTGTGTGTGTGTGCGTGTGTGCGCGTGTGCGCGCGCGTGTGTGCGTGTCATACTTAAGTTTAGCGCCTATTGATGAGTTAGTGCAAAACGACATCAATGCATCTCTAATGTTCTTAATAAGAGATTTTAGACAACAGACAAGGAGATTAACTCTCCTGAATATGAGTATAAACCAATTAGCTTAAACTTAGATTAATTTTCTACACAAAGATATTTAATTGTGATTTAATTTGTGCAATAAAATGTTTAAGTTGTTTAGTACTTTATGAAATACAGTTTAATTGGTAAACTGTCAATGTATCAATAGATATGTGCAATTAAAATAATGAGGAATTAGAAATATTTTTATATCACTTTCCAAAGATGTGACATGAATATTTTGAAGAAAGTATTACTCCAAATTACTCTCTACAGAAAGGCTTTTTAAGTTCTATGTTTTCAAAAATAACTAACATTTTAATTAGAGTACCATATAATCAACATATTTAAGCAAAACGAGTTGGCTCAGCTGTGAGTATAAAGTCCACATTCGCCAGCTTCTGGTTCAAATCCCACTAGTGACGTCTTCCCACAAATTTCTTCTTCTAGGTTTGCAACGAACTCTCATATCAGCAAGTATCAGGGAGGTTAACTTAATCTGGAAGCTCTCCTTCCGAAATATAATTTCATCATTAATGTCCATCGCGTGTAGTGCCATATCTGATAAGAACCTGCGTTAAGGTTTGTTAAAGATATTTACATGTTTTAGTTGATGCTTTCATGCGGAATTTTTTATTTAGCAATCTTGGCCTTTTAAATGTTATTTAACACACGACAGTGCTACATGTATTAAAATCTTTTGTAGACTAACTTCTTTCATCAAGAGTTAGTGAATAATTAGAGAAGCCCTTCTTTCCTAACACAGCTTCAGCGGATGTTTAAATAACTTCAATGTGGGCTTGTTTATAATAGCCTATTAAATGCAATACCGATTTAAACTGTTTAAAAACTGTTCTTAAAACACGTAATATTCCATGTACTTCACGTTAATCGAGATAAATAGTTGCAGAAATTATCTTGTTACTTTCCTTGACGGAGTATAGGGAGTTTTAAGGGATATAAAACATTGTAAACTTTTTTAACTCGCGATGGCTTTGCATTCCTGTTTCTTTGGCTGGCAAAGGGATAACGAACTGAATGACTTCTCTCAGTTAAATAGCAAAAAGTAGCTCCGAAGTGTAAATTCCCTCTATCCCTTACTGTCTTCTAGTTAGGCAAAGATCATCCAGAAATTAGAGGACCTTTGAGGGCATTACTATAAAATTTAAACTACACGTTTTATCTATGTTATAGCATCTTAAACATCTATTTTAACTAATATTGCTAGTAATTTTTGAAAATGAATATTTCTTGAAAAATATTCCCTGTGCAGTTCCTGGGGTGGCAAGATATATTTTAAAATCCTATTGGTGCATTCTTGAAAGACACTGAACTTAAATGCCAAGTTTGGCAGTTAACCAGTTTACATTACACACACGCACACGCGCACGCGCCCGCACACACGCACACAGAGAAAGAGAGTAATCTTTCTGAAAATGCCCCTTTTGGATTTAGAACATGTCGAAACATGAGATTTTCAGTAAAATCTGTGTGGAACTTTTGGGTGGAATGCAATACTTCCTCTACTTACTGCAAGTATGTAGTAGAGAAACTAATAAAATCCTTAGTAGGATGTATGGAACCGATTGAAATGTGGTACTCTTTTAATCAGCAAAATGAAATTATATAAACTGAGAAAAACACCTTAGTGTCTCTGAAACAAAAGCGTTCATCTCATTGATACTTAATGTATGATCGGTTTTTGTAATTTTACGTCCTCCAACGGTAAGTCATATCGGACGATGAATGGAATGGATGAAATGATGCTCAAATGTGTCCAGAATCCACGGAGCTTAGTTACCTGACATTCGTCTATCAGGATAAGGGAAAACCCCGGAAAAATCTCACCCTGACCGAGATTCGAACTCGGGACGTCTTGAACGTAAGGCAGACATGCTACCATCTGCGGTACCGAGGCGGGCCGTATGATCGTTATGTTGCACTGCTATGCTGTAATAAGCCTTCAAATAAAAATTAGGGACTTTCAGGTGTTTTGCAAGTATTTTGCCTTCAGGAAAGCTATGAATGAAATTGCATTAACATTTTTAAAATATCACCTTTTCCCATTTTTAGTCTATAAAATAATGTAAGCATTCCCGATTCCGAAGAATCCTTAGATAGCCTTCGTACGCCATTTTTAAATGCTGTAATGGAATTAGAACTTTACGTGAACGCTAGTGTTAGATACGAATTCTATTTTTTATCCTTGTTTTATTGCTATTGAAATTTTCAGCATTTTTTCTTCATTTTGCGTCCTAGTTAGAGTAATGAAACTTACTTCACACGTTCACAGAGACACAGTGAATAGACACTGCCCTGGGTTTTGTTGTGAGATGAATTTAAGCATACTTTATTTGCTTTAAAACACAAAAAATCCAACTTCTGTGCCAAAAAGCCATATTCATAGATTAAAAAAAAATCTGGAGCCTTAAGTTATTGACACAAAACTAGAGTGATTTCAAAAACCGGTTGTATAGGAAATTGTTATTGAAATATTAAACAAGGGAGTCCTTTGGTGACGTAAAAGTAAATTTGATAATTTCCAAACTATCAAAGTGAAATTCATAAAACGTAGGATGTATCTTACTTGTAACCACTATGTTACATCTATGGTATACATCTTTAAAATCTAGCATTATTGGTATAGGTTTTCAACATTTCAGTCATAGATATCCTTAAAGTTCGGTCGGCATGCATTTTATTCTTAATTTAAAGAACTATTCAGGTATTTCTTGTGATGCCATGGTAGGAATTACATTTCTAGAATAGCATTAATGCGATTTTTGGACACCTGAAAATCTGATGCTTTCTCTATCCTGTTTGCGAAATGTGTAGTGGAACTGTTTCAACAATAATGTATCTTTATCAGCATGGAATAACAAGATATAAAAGCATTTTGCTAAATTTATATAAATATAAAGAATAGTAGGTAGAGAAAGTCTCAGGTCTCATAATAAAAAATATTTAAAACATGTTTTTCTTTATTTTTCAACACAATCTGTAGAACGGCTAATACATTTGTTATATAGGTGTTCTAATTAAACCATCTCTGCAGTACGATTAATCATGTTCCTCAAAATAGCTATTTCACTACCTAGTTGCCGTGAAACCTTCGTCCTCCAAGAAATTTTTAGGGTTCGGGAAAAGGTGGTAGTCACTGGGTGCTAGATCTGGCGAATAGGGTGGATATTCAAGCAATTCCAACTTTAATTAGCACTCAAACGTTGCAGTAAGCTTGGTTAGTAGTCACCAGTGATACTTCTACACTTTTCCAAGTAATCAATAAAAATAATTCCTCTATGCATCCCAGTGAACACTCGCCATTACTTTGTTGGTTGACAAAATTGACTTAAATTTTTTGGAGTTGGTTCACCTGACACAGTCTACTACTTTGACTGTGATTTACTTTCTGGACTGTACTGAGATATTGGAGTTTGAAGCGATAAAAGGTTGGGTAGCGCAGGCTAAAGCAATGAGATACTCTAAGGGTATGCGTGGATATGTATGAGTAAGGATAGTTTTAATGACACTGGAATGCCCGTTTCAAGCTGATTTAATGACTGCTTCTTTTTATCACCACATCAAACTCGAAGTTGCCAACCAAGGGTTACCAATATATCACTGTTTAGAGTGACCATATGTAGAATGCTTGTTACTCGATAAAACTTCACGTTCGTTCTTCACGTACATACGAACCGACAAAAATCTTCTGCCATCGCTTCTGGTCTCCTTTGACCAAGAATGAAACAGATAACCGCCTGAATCGGCCGCCAGCCGTGGATTGTCCTCACTACATCTCTGTGTATGTATGTGCGTGTGTGCGTGTGCGTGTGACTTTCACCTCTTGAAGCACTTTATTCACAACAAAACTCCCTTTTGCGACTTAGTCTCGGTCATACCATTATCAAGGGTCCGAAGAATACCTATTCAAACGGAGTCAAGTGCTATCCCTTTAGAGCTTTTGCTAAGAAAACTTTCTTACGTTTCTTTTGTTAAAACAATTGTTCAACCCCATGCACCTACCTGCAGTGTTGTAACAAAGAAACACAATTTCTTTGAAATCCTTTACGATTGTTTACTTATATCATCCCTTAATTTCAGTATCAAATTTCATCCATGGTACGATAGTTTTACTGTAGAGCTTAACATTCTTAACGGAAGTAGTTTATCTTTGCAACTTTTGATCGGGTGTCAGCAAACACGGCACCCATCTAGCACACACCTTGTGAAATCCCAAAACATTAATTAAAATATTACATGCACGTTCTTTTGATATGTATACAACCTCTGCTATCTCAAACAACCTTAGCCTGCAGTCTTCCAGTACTAAACGATGCATCTTTTGAGTGATTTCTTCCAAATCCTCCATTTTTGTGAAACCTCTACACTTGTCTTGTTTAAAACGTCATTCAAAAACTAAACAACTATTGATCTGTATCTATAGATACAAGCTAGTCTAGAGTTAAACTATCATGTTATCCGTCAAACTGGCCCAGTGGCGTCATCTCTGTGAGGTCCGGGACTTAATAGTCGAACTTGGTATAGCAGAATTTTCCTAGTATTTCTGCTACGCACGTAAGTAGGGGAAGTATTGCTTTCCAACTCTAAAATTGGATACCAATTTTTCGATAGAAATGCACACTTGAGGTCTACTAATTTCATTAAAAGGAGCTTTAAAATACTGTTGCGCATGTTTGGGTATGTGAACATCATGCCTCAAAAACAAAAAGTTGGTTCCACGGATGCGACGCTAAAATTTCCAACAAAATTTTCCCACAAAAAAGTATACATTACAAGCAAACTTCTCGAGAATTCTGATTTCCCAAAACCTGTTCAGATGAATTTGATTAAAATACCGTATGTTTAAGATATTTGATGAGGAATGGAGGAATGAAATGTAGATCTCATTTCCTTTTTGGGGGGAATATCCGGGAAGTCTTCTTCATTCTGGGTGATTTCATCAAATCTGCTGAAGCATAAAGACGGGAACATTTTACTACACAACGATTGTAGATCTTAAAAAACAGAAGGAAATCATTTCAAAGGTATCACATGCGCTCAGCTTTAAAACACTCGACTGTCTCTTAAAGGATATTGTTTTCTCATATCTCCCTTGTATCTACAATAAAATTAGGAGTAAGGTAATGCCAGACTTGGTTAACATTGATTACATATAGGAATAAGTGCTTCTAAGAATGGTTTGTACAGGTGGAAAAGTCATGTGAGTGCAAGTTATTTTTTTCTTAATTAAACTCCACAGTGAAGGGCTTTCCCTTAAAATTTTAACTAACATAATATAAATGCTAATCGTGTAGTTTAATTATTGTGACAGCTTAGCTGTGTATATAGAAACAGGGCATATCAACAAATTTCAGTAAATCTCTATTGTCTGTAACCCATTTGTGCATAACGCTGACATACTTGCCTACATGTGAGCAGCTGACATTGAATTAACAAGGACACTTCCACTCTGATACTCTGCTCAATGAAAGCCTTTGTACCTGCATCCTGTATTACGTGCCTCTAGGTATACTAAATTGTCGCTGCTTTGTATTCGGAATATCTTAAGAGCGAACCAAAGGCAGAACTCTACAATAAAAATGAAGAACATAATGGACAGGCTTTTCTTCCTTTCAAACATTTGTGGAAAAACATTTTAAAATACAGGGAAATTTGGCAACTTCTTCTCAGGGTAAGAAAATCATACTTGCTTGATGCGAATCACACTGCCTCGAAGTAGTCCGATGCAACTTACATCGGGTACATGTTTCATAAAATGACAATTTTTGTGTTTTCGGCGAAATGCTTAATGAAACTAAAAGCAAAATACACTGGTTATAAACAACAGTGAAATTGAAAATTAAATTTGACATGGTTATGCTAAAAAATTTAACAAACGAGGTTAGCAAACTTTTATAGCACCACTTTATTAAGTGGAGCATAGTACAATTTTGGTAAGGATACGCAAAGCATGAATGCCGAATATCAAGCTGACAAAGAAACGCCACAATATGTTTGCCAGTTACTCAACCATCGTTGCAATATACCAAATTCAGCATAAGTTATCATTTATACCCACTTAACTGTGGTGAAGTGCACAAAGTAAAACGTTGAACGCAATAAAAACTAACATATAACTGCATGTGGCTTTTTCTAGGTATTTCTGTCGTTTACTAATGAATACAGAAGCTGTTACATTTAACACCTTTTTATGAGATAAATTTTAATCGAGATAAACATATAGAGAAATAGATGCATTACACATTTCATTATACAAAGGGAATACCGATAGTCAAATGTTTATCTCCAAATGTGCCTGCACCAGGTTCCAATACGTAGGCAGAAGAATTTTATTTTAGCCAAAATGTTCCCAACCTTTTTAAATTCTAGAAGCATGAGACAGAGAGAAAGTCATACAGAGGGAAAGAGTGCGTGCGTGCGTGTGTCTGTCTGTATGTGTCTCTGTGTGTGTGCGCGCGTGACAGTGAATTTAATGTAACAACCAGAAGTAGTGCCAAATCAAAAAAGTAAATCAAAATAAGCGATGACAAACTGTTCGAGACGAAAAAAGATGGCATATACGACATAGGTGAGGGAGAAGAACAGCCCTCAGTATCGAAATCCGGATACATAGGTTACTGCACTGGGAATATACGATATATATATATATATATATATATATATATATATATATATATATTATTTTTTCACAACGTACCTTTACTCATCGCCATAATTTTGATGGTCCTTATCTGAATAGTCTCCCCTGAATGCGAGACACTTGTCCCAGCGTTTCTGCCAGTCGTCAAAGACATGCTGGAAAAATTTTTTGAGAGATCCTTCAAAATCGCCTCCGCAGCCTTCACCACTGCTTCTGATGATGGATAATGCCTCCCACGAAGGCGTTTCTTCAAGATCAGGAATAGCGGCCGCACATTATCGTGGTGCAGCAGCCAGTCTGCTTCACAGAAATGTGGTCTTTTGCGCCTGATATTGACTTGCAATGTCTTCAGGACATCGCTGTAGTATTGTCCAGCTGCTGATGTGTGTGCAGGTACAGCATACTGATAAAACATTCCATGAATATCAAAGAATGAGATGACCATAACTTTCCCAGCATAACCAATCACTTTTGCTTTTTGGGGGGGTTGGTGATGAAGGAGATTTCCACACTGAGCTTTGATGTTTACTTTCAGGATCAAAATGAAGTAGCCAAGTTTCATCAGCGATGATTACGTTTGAAAGAAACTCCGGATCTTCTTCTAACATCAACTTTAACTGCATGTTACCTCCACTACAGCGGTAGGCGATACTGAACCTATCTGAAATTTTCTGGGTCTCACAGGCGGGAACCAGGGTACCGACAGTGAAACTACTATGGCGTGTTTGTTTTACATTAAGCTAACAGAATATAATAAGTTTGAATTTTATTGGGAAAAGTAATGACCGTAAAAAGTTATCGTTCTTTATTGAACAGCCCTCGTATTTAAAGTCTAACGTCTATTCTAGTAATAGCCAAACAATCCACTTAATTTATGCCTCAATTTTCGTATAAATGTTTTACAACAAAGCAACATAGAAAAACTTAGGTGTTAAATGAGGGTCAGAAATATTAGATCAAAGGTGTGGAAAAATATATAAATTAAAACTTGAGGATAAGGTATGTTGCTGGAAAGCAGTAGCTAAAGCAACTGATAATCAGCTAATTTGCATCTACAAACTACAATTATTTATACTATATTCACTGATACGTAGCTAAAACAAGTACTGGTAGCCAGATATACGAGTATGTATTTAATATTTTGTAAATTTGTATTTTGTTTATCCATATAAATATTTACAACCCCGATTAGTTTCTATCCTTAATTGCACTAGTTAATACTTTTAGTTGATATTTTTACTTTATATATAGACATCTTATTAATGCTGTATTTATTTTTACCTAATCTTCACTACTCATAAATTTAATGTTACAATTTCAGTTAAAATTATTTATTAAAATTTTTTTTGTTTTATTTTTTTTTTTTTTCATCATCGGCCCCGCAGATCGGGTTCGGAGACCGTTCCACCGGATGAGCAAGTTTTACTCAGAGCATATCACCCTGTTTTTCAGCGCCGAGGCATCTGCCGACACTTCTACCCTGAAAGAGACTACCAGATGAGAGATGATGTGAAATGATAATGGGGATGAAATGGAGGAATAGGAAATTTGGGGGATGATTTGGGGATTACGATCCCGAAAATTCCCCATAGGTCAGATAGGTCGGCCACAGGAATCGAAACCGGCCTTCCTAATGTGGGCCACAGACGAAACGCCTAAGCCATCCGCTCGGTTACCAATACAAGACAATACAATTCCTTTCGATTGAATGTATTTTTAGAAAATTTAAAATATATGTAATATAATACATATGTTATATATAATTAACGACATGTTTAATGAAAGCGTTAGAACAGGCTTGAGAAATCCTAAATATGAAAATTTCTTTGTTTCATTGTTTTTGTGAGCATATTTTCTTATATATATTAATGTAGTAATTATGAAATATTCTGAGTCTCATACCAGAGCTAGATAGGGATAAATTAGGTAAGAAAGAGAACAACTCGCACTTGGACTCGTAATTGGATCTCTTGTTCGTGTACCCTCTGGAAGAACGAATTACATATAGTATTCGCAGGAGACACATCGGCTGTGTGAACGGACGAGGCGAGCTGAGTTCTTAAGAGTTAATATTGTGCTCACTATGATTAAACGTGTCTTGTCAGAGCCAGGAGTGGAATGGAAGGCATTTAGTATCGTGAAAAGAAACGCTGTCAAATTTTCTCCGAGTAAGTGTTCGCACTCCATGGTCATTTACTTTCCTAGAAGACCAAGGAAAACAATAACATTGAGAGTATTTCTTAGTGGGTGCAAAAATACTCCTACATACATAACTCAATCAATATCAAAAATTGTCTTCCTACATTTTGATTTCCCATTGCTTTCATCATGGTCAGTGTGTCAGAAGTGAATGAAGCATTGTCATGTGATACCACAACCACGCAGGGAAAATAATTGGATTCTTTTTGTAACGAAAATGGCACAGGATTTGGGGTTCATCAGTTTTAACAGTCAGTCCTTGTTCATTTTTCATAAAACTTGTATACCTCTCTATGAAACATGTCCAAGTGAACGCAACAACCTTGGCTAACTTTCGTTTTCTGTGGCCCTCCATTTTTGCCTTTGTACAGGTTTACTGATTATCTGCATTAGTGATAGGTCGCTACCCCATTTTATTGGTTTCCATATGACATTGCATATCTTCTATTGGGACTGTTTAGTCAGTACTGTTCATCTACGTTTGCTTCACCACTACCGACGGTTGAAGTAGCTTCTCTACGTAGCCAAGGAAAATTAGTTGCATTACTGACTTATCACCAGAGACCGGAACCTAGGCAGAATGTCTTTTTAAATGTGTGAGATCTATCTTCAATTTGAAAGTGCATCTGTATG